>JBBPCY010000039.1:35700276-35723135 GCA_037974405.1 Brachyalestes nurse
AACCCCAAATTGCTCCAGGGAGACTGCCCCCTGTAGTTAGGGAATGAAAGTCGCTTTGGATAAAAGCGTCTGCTAAATGCCGTAAACGTATTACAGAAAATCGCCAGACTGTGCTGAACTGTAGCCCACTAATACCAAAATGGATACATATTTAGGAGTATTTTGTCATGCCTTTACATTTATTTACATGTCTTTGGAATTATCTACTTAATTTCCTATGAGACTGAAGCATCATTCCGTCATGAACAAATTCAGTATTTATGGCACAGTATTTAGTGAATTTTGTCTAGTTTTGTGGGACATCAAAACTTTTCCGTTAGTAGTAATGTTTGAAGAAACATTGTGCCTTTTACAGGAACTAACACAGGATGTAGCTCCATCAGGTTGCAAAGATCCTGATCCCGTGACTAACGCTTCTGTAGAACCAGCGCAGGGCAAGCAAGTAAGACAAAATGGGTCACTTTGGATCCTGGCTCGAGAACGGTTCCTGTTTGGTCAATAGCTAGAACAAGTAGTTTGCATCCTCAGACCTGCTTCTTTATCTAGACTAGTTGCTTGACTGCTGTGCAATGCCCTTGTTGAGATGCCTGGTACAGACGTGCTTGTATTGGATCAGCAGTAGTACAGTGCATTGCTGTGTCTAGTGGAGGACTAGTGAAAGTTTCATTAAGGACCTGGCTCTTCTCCCTTTCTTTATGCCATTTGTTTAAGTTGCTGTGGGCACACAGCAGGATGGCAGTAATATTTCCCATTTAATTCTTATTTTCCTATCAAAAAGAGATTAATCCACTGAGCAGCAAATACAACAAAATTAGCTTTCATTGTAATTTTTTTTAGCCTTTTTAACCAACTCAAAGGGTAGACACTGGTTAACAGCCCATTCTGCTAAAAGATGATCAACACAGACTAACACAACAGGAGTTAATGAAGTCTGTGGCACTTCATAATCTCTGAGCATTAAATGGAACAAATCGTACTCTTTTTGGATGACAACTTTCAGTTTAAAGTGCAATTTGCCTTTAGCTTGAAAAATGTTGGGGTTTTGTTGCCCCCTCTGGTGCAAATGGGAACCGTAGGTGCCCTTTTTGTTACTCTGACTTTAATTCATGGATATGGATTGTTTGTCATGATCTTGCCTCAATTAACTGATTGCTCAAAATGTTCTATTGCCCCATCCCTATATAACATCTAGCAATTATTGGCACTAGATTAATGGTTTAAGATTAAGTAATCATTTGAAATGTAAATTTACCTTCAGTCCTGATCAAAAATGATTTATATTGTAGCCACACTGGCTACTAGAGGTGTCTTTTAATGTCTTGTAAACTGTAATTAAACAATTACTAAACTATATTCAGAACTGTGATGGCTGCAGATCATGTAGAATGCATGATACAAGAGCGTGTGTGTATCGAATAGGAGGAACCCAGGTTTGCTGTAGAGGCTACTCTGTATGCCGTGCTTGTAGTCACTGTCTATGCTTTGTGTGCATCCTGCTAGTCTGACATGTTAGAGATCAGTTTGACGAAAGACGGTCATGGTAGTGATGCAAATGCTTACATGTAGTGTTTTTCCTGATCAAAATTAATGTGCTCTTTCACATCCAAAATCTATCCATTGTTCAGTTGTTACTGTATTTTAACCGCCACCATTCTTGCATGTTCTCTTGCTGATTTCTCCCTCTACCTCCCTTATTCTCTTCTTTCTGCATCCCTCCTCTTTCTCTCTATAGCTGCAGAACGGCAGCCTGAAGTTAGAGCCTCTCTCTGCATCGCTGGTCCGGTCCGTTGCCGCGGTCACCGCCCAGGCCTCTGTTGCCACGGTGACAAGCCCATCTATGGCAATGACTGGAGACGTCCACTTGGGGATGTCCACAGCCCTGCCTTATGCCCCGCCCACTCAGCCCGCACCCAGTCTGCAGCCAGACAATAAGCTTCCGCCCTATGAGAGAGGAGTTCGATATTTCAGCCTTACAGAGAGTGGGGAGAACCGTACCCCTGAAATATACTCTCCGCCTCCAACAGAGACCTTCGACCAATCAGCACAAGGCAAGGGCGTGGCCACCGCAGTCCCAACCAGTGAACCCTGGCAGGAGGAGGAGAGTGGGTGGAGGGGAAAAATTGGCTTTGCAGAGGTCCCTCACGCCTTCCCTCACACACACACACTCTCACACACCCTCTCGCACGCTCACAGCAGGGGAGAGACAGAGCCGAGCTGTCAGCCAGAGCAAGAGAGGGAGAGGGGGCGAGAGAGGCAGCGTGAATGGGAGAGAGAGCAAGAGAGAGGGCAAAAGAGGGAGAAAGAGAGCACACTCATCCCTAAAGGAGGTTACCTGTCACCACACACTTTCCAGACGGCGCAAGGGTGCAGCTCAGGTAAGGAAAAAGGCGAAGGGAAAAATATATCTCAGGACTTAAAAGCTGGTTTGGGGTTGCAATTTGCTCATCTGTGTCTTTATTGTGTCTGACACACACACACACACACATTCTCAGTGTCACACTTGGCTGCCTGTCCTCTGGAGCCGCTTTCTGATTGGGTTAAGTAGGCTCCGTCTGCCATGCTGCTCTGGCTGAATGTGATTAGCATAATTTTACCATGCATCCAGCCCACAGCTTTCTTTGTCTGTGCCGGAGATGTGGCAAAATAAACTGATGATGCTGGTGTGAAGGAGGTGGGAGGCTTTTTTCCTGAGTGTTACTATCTCTCCTTCATGCTTTTGTCTCTGGAGAGAGGGATGTGTTCTTGGTGCTAAGTGTGTGTGTGAGTAGAACTGCATTAATAAAGAGCTGGCTTGTTCTGTGACAGGAAAAAATGAATGAGATCAATCTTCTAAGAGACAGCAATACAGTGTGCACCTATTTTGATGTTTAAAATCCATGTTCATAAACACACAGAGCAAAAGGACACAGTACGCTTTGTATATTGTCTTCAGGATCATCCTTAAACTAACATTTGCAGGCAAGAAATCCTTGTTGCTTTTTTTTCCACCCAGTGTTTAATTATGAAGGTCTGAGGAATTTGTGTGTTGCCACAATCAGAACAATCTTCAAAATGGTAACCTTACAGGAGAAGGACAAAAAAAATGCTCTTATAAATGTTCTTTTTTCCAAGTAATTTTGGACCATTACTGGTGGTGCATTCATCATGAAGTTTTAACACAATGTAAAGAATTTACTGGTAATATCAGTTTGTCACAAAAAAGGTCAATTTGAGATCATGTACAAACATCAAAGTTTTATGGCATTGTTATATACCAAATAAGATTATTTTGCTTTGTTACTAGCACATCTTGCTGAAAATACCAGCCTGGATATTGCAGAAATATTGTATAGTGTCTACCTTGGTCAGGTCTGGTTCAGTTTTTTTAATTTTGGTTCAGTTTTTAAGTTCCAACTTTGATGTAATGTCCTTTTTTGTGTCTTCTGTGTTTTTGTATTTTATTTTTCCCCTCATAGACGCCACTCCTGAGCCTAGTCTTCCAGTGCGCACCGTAAGCACTGCAGCAGTTGCCTCCAGAAGTTCTTCACACGCTTCACACGTTGCCACTCACGCACTCCCTTACCTACAGCACACAGGATCTCAGGCCTCGCCTCCATCACACACATGCCCTCAGCTCCAACTTTACAGTCAAACCTCACCTCAAACACCTCCTAGAACCCAACTGGCCCCATACTTGGACAAGCAGTCCCAGTTCCAACCTCAATCCCACCCATACACAGATCTCCAGTCTCCTCCTCCAGTGACAGCCCAAGTCTACCCAGAAACCCAGAGGCAGACACCAAGCAAAGCACCCCCTCAGACCCAGCCGAAGCCACAGACGTTTATACCTTCTCCGTCATATTCCTACATCCCTCCGCAGGCCAAGGTGCCACCACAGACGCAGCCCAAACCTCAGTACTTTATACCAAATCAGCCACAGGTCCGACCAGGCCCCTACATCCAAGCTCCACCGCCAGAAATCTCCATCCCTGGACAGCTTGGTCCCCTTGAGCCCCTCCCCTCTAGAAACAATCAGCCTGCAGCCCACGAAGAACCAGAGACCATGACGACGATGTCTATCAAAGAGAGGTAAGTGAACGCTGCCGCTAGACTCCACTAGGGGGCACAGTTGGGAAATCTTCAGTTTTAAAATAGTAGATAGGTCTTGGAGTTCATAATTATTTGGGGCTGGTGTTATGAGGCTGAAGGTAGAAGTGAATAATCGGTCAGATTCATAGAAACTCAGCCTGACTTACTGTTGATTAAAATATATGCAGAACCATTATAAAGAAACATTTGTCCTGAGGATACTTACTGCACACAATAAAAAGGTTCTAATTGTTCAAAAGCCTCTTTTGCATACTGTTGTTTACTGAGATCAGTGCTGTGCAGGGCAATGTAGTCCAAAGCAATGATGGATGGAGTGACCAAGGCCTTCAGTTTATGCTCTAGTCTCTCACTGGTTAATTTTGTCTCCCATGCCATGTCCCAGAATGGGAAAACAAGGGGCCAGTTTCTCTGACCTAGATTCAGCCCAATCCATTAACAGCCTGTTTAGTCTAACGTTACCAAATTTTGCATGATGGCTTTTTTTTTTTTTAAATAGCTTTGTGCTTGATGCTAGGCTGTATAGTACCTGGACAGTGAGATGGCTGAATGCATTGTGTGCTGATGCAGGGAGGAGTGGGGACCGGTGCTGTTCTCCTTGTGTCCTTTTTGATGAATGAATGTGGGTCACCGCGCCTCTCTCAGCCTTCTCTGAGCCACAGAGAGATCGCTATTTTAGAACACAGCCCTACTGTCAGCTCTTCTTTATGGTGAATTTGGAAGGTAGATGAAAGAAGATTGGAGAGAGGGAGTCGGAGAGAAAGGAAAAACAGAGGCTGTGAAATTGTGATTGGAGTCCTTTTCTTACTTTAAGTTTTGCTCCCGGTTTTGATTTTGCCTACAAGTCTCTGAGCATTCAGGGCATTTGCGGTCATGCCAGTGTTTTTGGGGGCTGATTGGAATATTTAGGGTAATGGTGTTTCTTTCTCTCCCAGATTAGCCATGTTGAAAAAGAGTGGAGAGGAGGATTGGAAGAACAGGATCAACAAGAAGCAAGAAGTTGTACAGGAAGTGGTGTCATTGAGTGAGAAGAGCAGCCAAATATGGGAGGAGCAAGGCATCAAGAAGAAGGTAAATGGCCAAAGACTGCTCTCACCTGGGGTCATGCCAGACTGAACCAATGGAACAAAGTGAAGGTGCACAGTCCTTTAGGTGGATTTTAGAATGGGTTTTGTACAGTTCAGACTGTCGTATGCCAAACATCCATGGTCAAATTATGTGTTTTGTTGATTTTTCTAAAATAAGGAGTTCCTTATCCTAGATCAGGAGGGCCAAACGTTTGCATCCAAGTTAGTGACACGCGGGTGACCCGTGGGTGTGGGCGATTTTAGGGCAGACATTTTTAAAATCGTGGGGGCGGGTCAAAAAATTACAAAACGCATTTCATTATCGATCCAAACGATTAGTGTTTTTTTTTGTTGTTGTTTTTTTTTTTTTCCTTGGGTCGGGTCGGGTTCGTGTCATTATCAACGCGTATTTTTGTGGGTTGGACGGGGCAGTTTGGATCTCCAGACGGGTCGGTTTGGGGCGGGTGTTAAAATAAGCCGACCAGCGCAACACTAATACAAGTGCAAATACTAATGCTGGGCAACGGTTAACATTTTTAATTGCAATCACATGGTTTCATTATCCAATTATTTAGTTATGGCTTTTCTGCTATTGATCGTGATGAATCACATTGTTATACACAAATTATTAATTCAAAAGTTGTGTATGGCGCACTTTTATTTTTAAAATACTGCTATATGAACAAAAGTGCAGTAGCCTTTGGTTTGCAGACACTTTTAACAAATAAGGATTTTTTTTTTAACAGCAGTGTTCCCTTTAACACAGTCACACAGCTGCAGCTTATATATTTCTGCAGCTCATATATTTCTCAACTTTAACATTAATGTAATCAAATATAAAAACAAAGCCACGTTTTGCATAGTTTGTTATAGATAAACAAGTTACCCTCAGAGTTCAGAGCATTATAGCAGCTGCAAACCGGGACCAACTCCGTATGAAAGTCTATGTATTTGAATGCAGTGTCATGAAAGTCCCTGTTGGTGTAATGGTCAGGCGTCCTATTACTTTTGTCCAGATAATATTTTGTCCAGTAAATCTATTTTTGCCACTTGCCATGTGTAGCATGACAAAGATTTTTAGCTAGTTTTTACGATACTACCCATCCAAAACAACCTTGGGGAAATGTTGCCGTTTAAATAGCATTTTCAAATTGATCACGATATCTGAAAATTCATATCAGTGCTATAGTTGGGATCAGTACATAAACAACATGCACATTCCTTGTGTGTTATAGGAAGAAAGGGCTGTTTTTGAAGAGCTCACATCATCTGAGCAGGTTTGGGTAAGATTCGACAGTGCATATTACATTAACGCCTGCTGCTGCTGTAAGGGCTTTTTACTGGTGCACTGCTTGCTTTTCCATTTAACACTTCAGGAGGACTGATAGATGCTCTGTTCTGCAAGTAAGGGAATGGCTCGAAGGCTGGTTTTTGGTTTTCTGAAGTTCTACCACTCTGACTCGTTGCTTTTTCTGTTTGTCTCTTGTTTCACATGCTATTTACTGGGTTACAAACACAGATCAACTCTCTGACTTTCACTTCTGCTGGGTGTAAATAAATATACAACTATTAAACCCACATCAGACATTTTGTATTCTGATTTTCCCTTCTGACTGGTATTGGACCTCTTAGTTCTTCTCTTTTCAGTGTGTCGAGTCCAATTTCAGATGTAATGCTTTGCAGTACTGACTCTTAGTGCATGTGACTAATGTACGGGTGCAACCTTCCTGTTATTGCTGTTCATGGGTTTTTGTGGAATGGTTTTAGCCTTCAGAGGGCTAGAGGCTTGACAGAGTTTCTTTTCTTGCTTTCTCATTTCTCATCAGCTCTTACCCATATTCATTTTCTCTCATTGCCCTGTCTGTGCATTACTTATTGCTCCTTCTGCTCCTTCCTTCCTTTCTGCTTTCTTTCCTCTCCTCCTCACTTCATCTCCTGTCTGTAGGAGCCTGTTTTTGCCTCCACCTATTCTCCCCCTCCTTACCCTTCCACCCAAAAATGTCTGCCTGTTGAGCATCCTGGCCAGGTAAGTTTGTGAGTGTGTGAATTTCATACTTCATTCTTTTCTCCAGTTTTACTCCTCAGCTGTGTCCAATTTCACCCAATAGCTAAGACTCTCCTGATTGCACAATACAACCAGCATTTGAAGAATGAAAGGCCAGCATATGCTTCCAAGCCACATCTTTCTGAACCGCTAGTGCAACATAATTGGGCAGCTTGAACATGCTTGGAGAACAGCGCTAACTGCTAATTCTGTTACAACTAATAGATGCCTGTGCTGGCTTGCATCACATGGGGAATGGGGACAGTGGGAGGACCACTCAACCCACCAAGAGAGCGCAAAAGCAATTGTGCTGTCTTGGAATGTCACAACTGTTCCAAGACTGGGCTGGTGCTTAGACTGTCACACCCCCTCAGGAGCCCCCATACTTTTATAACCATCTGGTGTTCAAGCGACAACAATGAGCACTCTGACCTTTTCGATACTGAGAACTTTAAGTTAAAATTTTTTACTCTATATGAATTAAAGCTTGACTGACATTTTATATAACTGTGTATTGACGAACCGCTGTTTTACTAGTAGTAGCGAAAATATAATCAAAACCAAATGTCTTCACAGAATGTCTGATCTTTCTTAAACGACTCACTCTGTGCTCAGTTCATGGGGTGCGGGAACACTGGTGATGTGGATTTGTACTCCAGTGCTGTCAGGCAGAAAAGGAATAATTCTGAGAGTTAAAAAAATATTGTGAAAATGTCAAGACTGATGGTTTATTATTACAAAGCATTTTGTTTTAGGTTATAATAAAAATACTTCAGACTGTAATCGCACTTTAAAGTTAACTATTGCATTTAGAGAGTGGTTAACTGAGGTGTTTGACATCATCCTAGCCTTACTATGTTTGATATGAGAGAGTAGACATCGTAGGAAATAACAGTTAGGTTTTATTCAAGAAAATGTCTATAAAAAGGTGTCCATGTAAGACTAAAAAGAATGGAGTTGAATAGGCATTCAAAGGCAGGATGTCTTGAATGACTTGAGGCTTTTCTCTACACTTGTTAAGGGTCATGAGGCTCACTCTTTACAGCTTGTTTTTTTCCTTTTTCATGTCATTCATGTTTAAGTTATGAATATGATGTCTAATACATTTATCTTTGGCCATATTTTCAAATAGTTGAGGCCAACTTTTACTCCTGAGATTATGAATGGTAGACTGTTACTACGCTTCCTGTGAATCTGGACCGAAAGACTTGCTGCACAAAACACGTGAGCCTTTTGACCAAATGTCTTCTGTCCTGTTTATGTTCCTGTTCAAATCAGAGGCTGGGAGAGGAGGGAGAGAGGCAGATGTCCATTGACGAGCGGAAGCAGATGATTTCAACTCGTGAGGAGGCGTGGCAAAGCACCGGAAAGGGTGTAGCGAATGATTCGGCCCAGTACACTGTGGCAGCTCGGATGATGAAGAAAGGTACAGAAGTCTCTCTGAGCCTTGCTTTATCCTCTTTTAAAACTTTAAGGAAACACTCTGGACTATATTTTAAATAATCGATCATTTCAGTCATGCTCATTATCATATTTAGAGTTTTATTCTAACACTTCTACTATGTAGGTGCTATATTGCCAATAAAAGGCTACGTCAAAATTTGTATTGCTTGATTTTGATTTGGTCTCAGGTTTGGCTGCCTCCTCAGCAGTGATCAGTCCCATATTGTCTCCAGTTTCTGCTAAACTAAAGAGCAGTGTACCAGCCGTCTCCAAACCACAGGAGGGTAAATAATGTCCACAGTTCCTGCAAACTTCTACTAAACGTTGTTTTTTTTCTGCTAGTGTACCAGTAAATATACCCTCAGTCTTCAGTTCTGCATGCACAGTCCTTTAGTTGTATTGGCTATAAAAGCATCTTCCCTGTTGTAGAGATTGAAGCCACAGCCGATATGGAATCTGATAAGAAGCTGGATAAGCTAGAGACATTTTTGGATCGTTTGAACAGTAAAGGTGAGTACAGTGTAGAAGCTTTGATCAGATTCTCTATTCCTCTCTGGAATTGATGGTCTTTCTTGCTCATTCTCTTCTTTCACTTGCTCTTTTCCCTTTATCCCGTTTGTCTCTCAGTGACAGGCTTGCAAGAGACGACTCTGACAGTCACTGAAAAAGCGGTGAAAGAAGTGATGCGATTGGACGATGAGATCTTCTCCAAGTTCTACCGTCACATGGTGGACATTCCACGCAGCATAACCAGCCGAGTACCAATCGAGGACGATTTTGATATTATCTTCGGCAAACAGGCACCAAAGTAAGTATGCAATGAAAGAACAGCTTATACTAAATAAGAATTGTACACTTTTGGGTTTTATATAAAACCAGTAAAGGTTTGCTTAAAGAAAAAAACTATTTAAGGAAGCATCAAAAGCAATCCGAACTTGAAAACTTGATCCACAAATAATAAGGTGGCATTTTATATTAAATGTCACTATAGTGCTGTGTAGTACCAATACAGGGGGTCCCTGGCTTACGACGCACTCCGTTCCTACGACAGTGAAAACCAGAATTTTGGCGAAACACACTCTAGCCTTAGTCACTTCCCTATTCGAACACAGTTGTAAAATCATTAAAACACAACTAAGCCACAGAAAAAGGAAAACTCCCTTCCTCATGCACTGCGTTACTGCGTATTCTTCACCACACACAACCAAACTAGTTAGCCCACGTAGTCCGTAAGTATGAGGCTGAAACGCTCGCGTCTCAATTATTTATTTATTTTTTTAAAGTTTTTGTGGGAGTGAGCGTCGTAAACATAAAATGTCGTATGTCGAGACTGATGTAACCCGAGGGCCCCCTGTACATCCAACAACACTATTACTTCTGATTATGTATTCACTGTTACAGATGGATTACACTAGTGCAGCTTCCCAAAGTTACACATGTATTAGCTTCAGTTTTTGTTCATGAGATTTATAAGTGTCTCCTGTATTATTCAGTGTAAAACTGAGGCTGATACACGTGTGTTGTTTACAAAAGCTGCAATATTGTAATGCAGCTGTAACAGTGAATACATAACCAGAAGTAATACTGTTGTTGCATGTATTGGTAAAATGCGACTACACAGTTATTAGTGGTGTTTAATATAAAGTTGAACCTTGTTACTTGTAGATTAAGTCTGGAATGTAGTTACGTTATATGTGTTAATAATATCATTTTTTATGTTATTTAAACTCTGAGCATTTTGTACATGCTAATATTTGCCATGCAATAAACTCTGTTCTGTAGTTTCACATTTCTGATGTTACTTGGGTATGTGTGTAATGTGTGAAGGGATGTGATTGACTAAAAAATTATCTGACTAGCTCTATGTTCTTAATTGTAATTGTCTTGGACCCTGATGGCTCCTGCTGTCTGGCAGGAAAAAACTAATTAGAGCATTTAATCAAGCAATCATGCAACCAAATATAATACTGAAAGTTGAGTGATAGAAGCTGCATGGCCTCTGCTGTCAGGCTATTGACTTTATCTGACACGGCATTGTGCTGTTGTGTATTACTCCTAACTTCTATTTTGTACAAATTCAAAGCAAAGCACATGTTTGTTAAAGGACCGATGCTATTAAGGCTTACACAGAATATTATACATGCGATAAATATGATTTGCTTATTTTGTCAAGTCATGATCTGTACACTTATGAAACAATACTATCAAAAAGGTTTAGAATCCATGTAATTATAGGAAGAATTGTTAAAGGTAAAATATTTGCCAGCCCTGTGCAGATTCATTTATTGGATAAATGGTAGATAGCTGTGAAAATAAGTTAAAAAGTTTGTCTCTGCATATTTTTCCATCCAATGACCTCGTGCTTGACCTGTTTGACCACAGGCTGACGTCAGCAATGGTGCACCACAAGAGGGCGGTGCGTCCATCACGTAATGTTCGAGCTTCTCGCAACCCACTGAAGACTCTCGCAGCGCGGGAGGACATCAGGCACGAGTACATGGAGGAACGGCTAAACATTGGCGTTCTGGAGAGCAAGAGGATCAAACAGGAGAAGAGTGAGTGATGGTGGGAGGGAGGTGTGAAGGATGCCATCTTTAATGCTGAGTAGTTAAAGGACGGACACACACACACACCTTTTTTCCTTTAAGAGTTGGGAAGCTTTCTAAAACATGCCATTCACTTCCCTGTCCAAAGTCATTAGAGGGAAATGGCTCAAATCACAGCAATGTTTAAACATCAAGTGTAAAAAAGAGGCAGCTACTGCAGCAAATGGGGGACTGACTCCATTATTAATGCTTCGATAGAAACGCTGGGCAAGCAGGTGTGTTTGTGTGTCTTTAATTTGTGTATTTTCAATGTTTTGCAGTGAGTAAAAGCTCCAGTCTGTCTGATGCAGCTCTGGCTGGTTTGGCCAGTAAGGAGAACTACAGCAGTGTGAGTTTACGCAGTGTGAGCGTCTCCGAGCAGGTCACCAATAACAGTGCGGCTCCCTACAAAAAGCTAATGCTCATGCAAGTCAAAGGTCAGTCCTTCCCACGCCAACACTTTGAATTCATGTCCTCTATGGATTTTATGACCTTGAGTATAAATACCACAATACAGCTCTCTTGTCTCTTATAGCAGTTCCTGTTCACCATAGAGACACAGGTGTTAAAGCAATGTAATTCTGAGAGTGAAGAATTCTTATTCTTTGTTATTTAGGTCGCCGACATGTTCAGACCAGACTAGTGGAACCCAGAGTATCATCTCTGAACAGCGGTGACTGTTTTCTGTTGGTTACGCCAGAGCACTGCTTCGTTTGGATAGGAGAATTTGCAAATGTCATTGAGAGGGCAAAGGTACAGTCTAAATTACTCACTTTTCCATTACATGGTAACGGCTCGGCTTGACTCAACTCTGCTCTCCTTTATTGTCTGTTAGGCAAATCGAATACCTGGCACCTGGTACAATTTTTTGTACTACTTTCTAAAAACCGTCTAGGTACCAAAATAAAAATCACTGCAGACTGATTGGTCAGAAATAATCATCACTACCCAACATACAACATGGGTTATCCTTCAGTGTTCTCCACAGATACTGTGTTTGTTGTGTAGATCACATCACTGCAGTTCCACATGGCATCGCCAGCTACATTGAGTGGTTACTATCGGTGCTTTCCACTGGCACAGGGAACTGAGCTGTGCTGGAAACATGTTTGTCCATTACAAGTTAAGCGACTCTGCCAGAAGTGTGCCTGTGCTTCTCGATGACTGGGCCAAAACTTAGGACAGCCTGCTTTTTAATTGGTTGAAATGTCATGATGACAAATGTGAAAAGAGGCCATTGTGTATTTTTTACTGTCTGTGCGACAAAAATAAAAACTAACAACTGGGAAGTTAATGAATTACAAGCAAAACGATCTGTTTGGGCTGAAGAGAAATTTCAGTGGGAGTTTTCTAAAAAACAAAGATCTAAAAAAATAACTATATAATAAAAGTGGCTCTGACAGAAAAAAACATGTTGAACAATGTTCGTTTTGAACAGTGCTTATGAATAAACAGTCATCTCGAAGGTTTTACGTCACCATTATGCTGCCGACTTTCAGGCTAAGATACAATGGGGGGGGGGGAATGTGTTCTACAATGCCTGTGCCATCGCAGTACGGTTTAGGAACAGCACGGCTCCTGTATACCCATGGAACAGTGACTTAACTGCACTGGAAAGTGGAGATTTGAGTAGCAGGTAGTCTGTACCACCAAGTGGCAACTATATCTTTTAAAACATCTAGTTTATCATTTTGGTGTAAGAATTTGGTGTTTTTTGGTGTTTCATGTACTGTCATTGTAACATTTGCGTTAACAGTAAATGTCCAATGTAAAAACTGCTGCTAAATAATGTGAGAAGGTTTCTTTTGATCCTTTTCCTTCTGTTTTTTTAAGGCCTCTGAGCTAGCCACTTTCATCCAGTTGAACCATGACCTTGGTTGCCGGGCAACACAGGTGGAGACCATTGAGGAGGGGGTAAAGTCTCAAAGCCCTGCGGCTGTGGAGTTCTGGAAAATTCTCGGAGGACAAGCCAGTTACCAGTGTATGTGTCGAACATCTAAACCTTAAATGATGCACAAAATTAACTGATGCATTTTATTTATTCCCAATGAGCTGTTAAGGACAGTGATTGTCAGCTGTCAACAAATAATAAACAATCATGTAACATAATAGTAGAAATAACCAAAAACATATAACTGCAATTTCCTGTTATTTGCACCACTACAGCGGCTGGGTCCCCAGATGAAGACGAGCGGTTTGAGAGTGCAGTCGTGGAAACGAACTGTGTCTTCCGTCTAGTGGATGACAAGCTGCTTCCTGATGATGATTCCTGGGGCAAAGTACCCCGCAGCTCATTACTGGGGTCCAAAGAGGTATGAAATCAGCTCATTTCATGTATTCTGATTTAAATGGTCTTTGTTTTTTGTTATTTTTTCTCAAATTTTTTACCCTAAAATGTATTTTATAATTGCAATAAGATAAATTACATGTTTCGTAAATAAATGTGTCAGTAGTCACAACAAGCAGTCCTGTCCTTCTGCCAAGCAATCAGTTTGTTTGCTTAACTGTGAAATATTGCTCCCTGACCTGTGCAATGTTTTTGATAACTTGATGCCTTAATACAGGTGTGTTTGTGTGTGTTTGTGTGTGTTTGTGTGTGTTTGTGTGTGTTTGTGTGTGTGTGTTGCATTTAGCTTATCCAATCAGTTTTAGAACTATCCACTTCCAGACACAGGCAAATTTTGGGTTGTGATTTTACAGGAGATATTACAGGAGATAATATGCCAATTTTTTGTTTTGTGCTTTACCGTATATGAATATCAATCAGAAATAGTCAAATTTTTCTTTATAAAGAATTACAAAGAAACTTGATGGTGAAGGAAAGCTTGTATCCTCCAGTTCAGATCTGTTTAACAGTTTGTGTTTAAATTGTGTTTAAATCAGTACTTTTAATGAGTATATTGCTGATCTCTACCTCTGTGTCTGTGTAGGTGCTGGTGCTTGATTTTGGCAGTGAGGTGTATGTGTGGCATGGTAAGGAAGTAACTCTGGCTCAGAGGAAGGTGGCCTTTCAGCTGGCCAAGCACTTGTGGAATGGAACTTTTGACTACACCAACTGTGACATCAACCCACTGGACCCAGGAGGATGCAATTCACTCATACCCAGGTCTGGAAGCAGTTATGATTCATGCATGCACCTTTTTCTCTTCAGTCATCACTTTGTAGGGTAATAATGTAGCCTTAAAAATAGGTATTATAGGAAATCTATGTAAATGGGGATGTTTTGCTGGTACTATATAGAAATCAGTGTGTTTTTGTGGAAAACTAAAAAGGCAGAACAACTTTGGCTACTGAAGTTAAGGTTAGTTCAAATGTATGTGTATAGATTTAAATTAAACTTACGTTTTAACTAACCGAAACAGATTAACAATGGACATTCTCAAAAATATTGTGTTTGTGTGTGTAGGAAAGGTCAGGGCCGCCCAGACTGGGCCATATTCGGCAGGTTGACTGAACACAATGAGACCTCTTTGTTCAGAGAGAAGTTTTTGGACTGGAGGGAGGCCACTAGTTCACCACCAAAGAATGGCAATGAGCACTGCTTTGAGCAGAAGGTAGGCTTGTCTAGGGTGGGTGTCTGGGGAATATCTACTATCCTTTTGTATGGTGGCACAACAGTTTCTGATTCTTAGCGTTGCAGCTGTTACAGTGGTCAGAGGAGGTGCTCAGAGGAGGTGCTCAGACCAATAATGCACTGAAACAGGTGTACAATCAAGTAAAATACAGGGTCATAATGGCCCATAATATGGTAGCCCTATGGGGTGGTAGTGTCCTAATGGGAAAAACACGGCTGTGAACCCGATTACCATAAAGCTGCAGGTTTGAACCCCCCACTTTCTATCATTGTGTTTGAGCAATACACTTAACCCTCAATTGCACCAAGGGGACTGTCCCTGTAACGAATGATTGTAAGTCGTTCTGGATAAGGGCATTTGCCGAATTCCACTTTACTTTACTGTCTAGTCTTGCAGCTTTTTTGACAGTGAGTTTGCAATAATATCTGAAAGCATAACAACGAGCCTCTCACACCACTGTTACACACAGCTCTCTCAGGGTATGGAGTCTCGTTCAGAGTGTCGTGCGTACGATGTGGCTCTGATGCTGCCGGTCCTCCAGTCGCCCATTAGCATGCTCCTGGATGGGCAGGACGTGGGTCGTGGACACGGGGCCATTGACAGTGGCCCTGAGGACCGACTACGCTCTCTGGAGATCAGCACTGTCAGTGTAGATGTCTGGCACATCCTTGAGTTCGACTACAGCCGACTGCCTAAGCAGAGCATCGGGCAGTTCCACGAGGGAGACGCGTACGTGGTGAAGTGGAAGTACATGGTGAGCGTCGCAGGTCAGTACTGTTGACGGGGGAAAAAAACTTTTTGATTCATTCTAACATGAATAGGAGTTAATATTTCGGAAACACCTTTACATTTCATATTGAATGGACCAATCAAAATGGTACAAAAACATTAACTTCCTTCATAAATCAAGAATGTTTTTCCTTTAAAGTTACACCTTTTTAGATTCATTACTGACAGTGACATGTTAAATTAAGACTTCATACAATTGTTAAATCCTGCATCTGATGGGTCACGTGACTTAGTCCAAACTTCAGGATTAACATTTATTGCTTCTTGCATATCAAAATATAGTCTATTGGTAAATCTAAATCATACACAAATGTAAATGAAGATTGATAACATTTAATAGCAAAGAATCCCAATCAGAATTTGTAAAGTAGTAATAGCCTCAGCTGTACCCTAGATGGTGCTAATGTTCTTTTATTATTAAAAAAAAAAGCATGAAGACAGAAATATAGTTGAAAGTTTAGATTATTCATTATATGATGTGGTCATTAGCAGATCAACAAAACATGAAATTAGACTGGGTTGGATTTGCATTAGTCGTCATGGTGTGAGCAGTTATGAGGTCAACAGCCAGTCATTGTAGACAATTCTGATGAATGAAGAAATGGCATGCAGATGTCCTATAGCCTTTGTGTTCAGTATTTTGATATAACTGTGTGTGTGTAGTGGGGAACAGACAGAAGCCAGAGCAGGTTCGCAGTGCTGGTCCAGGCCGGGAGAAGTGCTGCTATTTCTTTTGGCAGGGCAGGAACTCTACAGTCAGTGAAAAGGGAACTTCTGCACTGATGACTGTTGAACTGGATGAGGAGAGAGGGGCACAGGTAAGGTGTGTGTGTGTATGTGCCTGCCATTGCAGTTATCAAAGCACTCCTAAAAATTCCCTAAGTTAGAATTTGTTTAATAACTCTAGAGCTGTGAAAATTGCACATATGTGTCAGTCTGAAGGTCACAATTCAGCCTCATCAAGTTAAGGCTCATCAATTCTAAATATAATCAATAAAGTTTACACAGTTTTAGGCTAAAGTAAAATCCTCAGGCAACTTTCAAAAGGAAGCCACAAAAAACATATCTGAATTCAGCTATAAATAGTTGAATAAATGACATTTACTATAATTTGTCCAGCGTAGTATTCATTGTATTTTTTTTAAATATTTGTACCTAAATCTCATGGTTCACTGAACATGTATCATTTGACACTTCATTTATTTTGATGTGTAACTGGTATTGAAAGGTCATGTTTGTCATTTGATTTACTGCTTCCATCTGGCCAGTACTGAATAGTAGAATTCTAGGGGAATTATTACCAAAGCACATAACAGGTCAGTGTGTGTTCATTCTGCAGGTGCAAGTGCAGCAGGGCAAAGAGCCACCGTGTTTCCTGCAGTGCTTCAATGGAGGCATGATAGTGCATTCTGGGAAAAGAGAGGAAGAGGAGGAGAACATTCAGAGTAATGGCACTATATTTTACTGCTTTTTTCCATAGTGTCCCTCCTGCTGTCTGACGTGGTCTGTTGTATGTGTTGTTTTCTATCAGAAAATTTGAGCTGTGGTGTAAGAATGAGAAACATTTAGAGTCAAAATGCAAAAGCTAACTGACCGTAATGTGTTTACTATTATAGAACAAAAGGGTTTGTTGCAGGGTTGGATTACAGTGTTGACCTGATCAGCAGTAGGTGCATCTAAGAGCATTCTTTACTTTGCTTTCTCTGGGTTGTGGAAACATTTTAGGAAATATGCTTTAGGGCTTTATCTCTATATCTTTTATCTCTTCTCATTTTTCCCGTCTCCACCTCCCGCTCTTCTCCAGGTGACTGGCGTTTGTACTGTGTGCGTGGTGAGGTGCCAGTAGAGGGCCACCTGCTGGAGGTGGCATGCCACTGCAGCAGTCTGCGCTCTCGCACCTCCATGATCCTGCTCAACATTAACAAAGCTCTCATCTATCTGTGGCATGGCTGCAAGACTCAAGAACACACCCGCGCGGTGTCCCGCACTGCCGCAGACAAGATCAAAGAACAGTGAGTTCAAGAGATGAAGTGTGATAAAATACATGCTTTTTAACAAATCTGTAATACATTTTAATTAGCTGTGCTTGCACTTAAAGTGTAGAATGCAAACTTAAGTGAGCAGACTAAATGCCAAGCCTGATGCTGTCTTCAAGGCGACCTCTGGAAGCGGGCCTTCACAGCAGCTGCAATGTGACCATTCATGAATGTGAGGAAGGGGCAGAGCCAGTGGAATTCTGGGAAGCACTAGGGCGGAAGGATCGTAAAGCTTATGACTGCATGCTTCAAGGTAGGATTTAACTTTTACCATTGTTAGGGCTGGAACAATTAAAAAAAAATTACAAATGTAGTATTATTATTATTATTATTATTATTATTATTGTTGACTTTTGAATAATGGTGCTAATGCAAGCATAATGGAACAAGACAAATTCTATTTATCAGTTTCATAGCTGTTACTGATTTGTAGATAAGTGGTCCCAGCTTTACCAATAAATACAACTCACTACTGACTTCTGTATTTCTTTTAAGCTTTTTGGGACATACGCTTGAAACCACATTTACGCTTTTGTTTGATTAAGCTTGTATTATTAAATCTCTTACTCGTTTGTTTTTTTGTATTTTTCTTTAGATCCAGGCAAATTTAACTTCACCCCACGACTCTTCCAGTTGACTAGTTCTTCGGGTGAGTTTGTTGCTCAGGAGTTTTTCTACCCATCCAGAGCTCCAGGCCTGGTCAGCTCACTCCCTTTCCTACAGGAGGACCTGTACTCTGCTCCGCAGCCAGGTAACTTCAAAACACCACGTCCTGACCATGTGGACACATTTGAAATTCTGTGAATACCAAAAAAGCATGTATTTATTTTTATTATTGGCTCTAATTCTTGAGTTTTCAAGTATTGAGAATTAAACACATTACAAAGTTATTCACAATGTATAGAATAAACAAAATAAATGGAGAATAGATCATTCAAATGACCTTTTTTTTTTCTTCTTTGGCCCAATCTTTCCGTCTCTCTCCAGCTCTTTTCCTGGTAGACAACTACCATGAAGTTTACCTGTGGCAGGGCTGGTGGCCGCAGGACACAGAAGCCCTGGGCTCAGCCCTCATCCGCTGGGATGCTGACAGAAAATGTGCCATGGAGACTGTGCTCCGGTACTGCCGAGGTACGGCTCAGCTATAGAGCTGAAGAGAATGTGCGGAATTGACTGAAGGTCCATTTGAGCTGGAATAGTTTTACCTGAAGAATCCGTGTGATTATAAGCGATTGTCCATGAGAACCCTGTTGGTAATTGTTGAACTTCTTTGTTCTGCCCACTTCATGCTTGAAGATACGTCTGTATTGTGGCCAGTATGGATTTTAATAGGCTTTTTAATGTGAGATGGAGGCCGAGCTGCATACGGGCTTGAATATTTTTTTTCTTCCTCTTTTAGAGAAAAATGAGGAGAACCCTCAGAAGTCATATCTGATCCATGCTGGACTGGAGCCTCTTACCTTCACCAACATGTTCCCCAGCTGGGAGCATCGAGAAGATGTTGCAGAGATCACAGAACGAGTGAGGGACACACATACATTACATTACATTACATTCATTTCGCAGACACTTTTATCCAAAGCGACTTACAGTACAAGGAAACACTCAAGTTTCAGGACTGTGTGAGAACAGAGGAGAATTCAAAATCTTTATGCATCAGTAGCGCAAGGAGATCTTTCATCTTATAAAGGAAACGTATTTTATTTAACATGTTTTCATTTATTGTTGTTCACTCAACAACTTTCCAATGCGTAACATGATTTTATAAAATGAAAGGAGAGGTGGTAAAACCTGTGATGTGCAAAAACATTGAGCTTGTACTTTGCGTTCTGCACACACACGTAACATGGACTGCTACTGGCACCACTGAGGTTCCCTTGAGGAAGGTACCGTCCCCACATTGCTCCCCACTCACTGTGTTCCTAGCTGCCCACTGCTTCACTTGCTGAATGCGTTAAATACAAAGAAAGAATTTCACATTGTTCACACTGTACACAGTGCTGTGATGAGTTCACAAGATACCTCTTGAACAAGAACAAGATAAGCCTTTATTAATCTCACAAGTGGGAAATTTGTTTTGCCACGGCAGAAAGAGGACAGTACAAAGTTAAGTATTATGAAACAAAAATAGAATAAAAAGAATAAAATGGAATACTATACTAACAATAAAACACTAGCAGTGCAGTATAAAATAAAATGTACATCTGTGCAGTGCATATTCACATAAATATATTTTTAGGCTATATGTAAACAAGTTGAATAGGTGAAAAGTCTGTACGCAATGGGTCTGAGTAAGTGATGTCTGTATAAGGGGCCACTTTACTTTAATATTAAAAACAGTTTCTGTCTGAAATGTTGTAATAGTTTCCATTTAAACTGTGGATGCTTTGTAGCAAAAATAATGAGCCCTGTGTGTCTGTGTGTCTGTGTGTCTGTGTGTGCGTGTGTGCGTGTGTGCGTGTGTGCGTGTGTGCGTGTGTGCGTGTGTGCGTGTGTGCGTGCGTGCGTGCGTGCGTGCGTGCGTGCGTGCGTGCGTGCGTGCGTGTGTGGGGGTGTGTGTGGAGGTTTTAATAGAAATACAGTGCTGTCATGTGGGTGAAACATCGGCAGGAGCCCACAGAGCCTTTGCGTTCCTAAATTAGCACAGCATGAATATGAAACTGCAGTACGACTGCTGGGGATTTTTGATTATTCATAAAGATTATCTTTTATTAAAAAGTGTTTGAGAAGCGTTTGCATTTTACAGTCAGGCCGAGGGTCATAAAGGCTCGCTGATACGGCTTCGCCTGCTCCACCCTCTGCTTTCCGAGGAGTAATTACTGTGTAGACGAGCAGCCTGCCAGGAGCAAACTCCACTGAGGTCGAAATGACAATTTGCTTTTTTTATATTCCCGCTGTCCGCCACAGACTGCTGCTCTGCAGTGTGGAAAGTCTGCAGTGTCTCAAAGCTAATTTAGCACAGCAGAAGGTTGAGACAAGCTGTATTTTTCTTCTTTGTCACTTTTCTTTCCTCTCGCTGAGAGGCGTGTGGAGCATGAATCGTGTCATTTGATATTGGTTTATTCACTTTAAAGGGCAGCTGCATCTTCAATATGGATGTAATTTCACCTTTACATAAGACCACCCATTTCAGTCTACAGCAGCATAGGCCCGCCCACTCCAGCATAGACCCGATTCTGTGGTGCAGCAGAGCTTCAGCCTGACTCAATGTGTGAGTGTGGGGGTGTTTGGGAAAGGGTGTGTGTGAGTATGCGGGTGGGTGGAAAGTGTGTGTGAGGGTCCGGGTGGATGGAAGGGGTGTGTGAGTGTGTGACTTACTTTATTTATTTCTGATTGTAAATATTTGCACATGGTTCCATTTTTTTCAACCTCTTTTATTATAACAATGTGTGAACTGAAGAATTACAAAAATGTATGTATGTTTGTAGATTTTTCCAGTTATAAAAGAGAGAAGTTTCTAAGGCATTGTGTTGTGTATATAATATGTTTTGTTCAGAATCAGAAAACTTTATTTATGCGGGAGGAAATTGTTTGTGGTGACCACCACAACACACAGACACCTGAGAGACACAAGACACTAAAATAAAGTAAAATAAAATGTAAGAAAATACAATAATAAAACAAGTCTAAATAGAATCCAATACAAATCAAAATAAAAAAAGTAAAATCTGAATAAAATCAATCAATTGTTGTGCTGAAACAAAAGTATGAGACACTTGTACACAGTTTTAAACATTAGAAGCCTTAAATACTAGAAATGAACAAATAATGCCAAAACAAACAAAATATTCTCAAAGGGTTAAAGGCAAAAGTGTTGACTGTAG
The DNA here is from genome assembly GCA_037974405.1 of Brachyalestes nurse. NCBI lineage: Eukaryota > Metazoa > Chordata > Actinopteri > Characiformes > Alestidae > Brachyalestes > Brachyalestes nurse. The sequence continues at coordinate 35,721,726 of JBBPCY010000039.1, forward strand.
GAGCATTATTGTTTAGTTCTGTATGTGATACTTGGTATCTTTGTGTCTGTGTTTGTTTATTATTTGTATTCTGTGTTGTTTATACTGAGCACTGATTACACAAACACAGATTTGTGGTGCAGATATGCTCAGATGCTGCAGACTCTTATTTTGGTGCATCTTCATGTCAGTAGGAGGACTTAAAAGTGCACCAAAATAAATGCTGATGATGAATAATTGAGCCCTTTGCTTTCCCTGTTTTTCTCTCCGTGTTCTCGCCGTGTTGTCACTGTGTTCTGATGGTTCTGTCCTCTGTGTGCGCAGGTATTCGCTCGTGGGATGTGGACCTGTCCTCCTGTAACCTGGATGAGCAGCTCAAACTGTTTGTCTCCAGACACTCTGCCTTCTTCTCCGAGGAGCTCAAAGGTACCAATCAAATAGATTGCAGGACAAGGGCTCGGTTTTTAAAGAAGCAGTGTCAACTGCAGCTTCAGCATGGATGTAAACACATTTATGTATGACCATGCAGCAGTGTAGACCCGCCCATTCCAGCCTACAGCATTGTAGACCCTCCCATTCCAGCCTACTGCAGCGTAGACCCGCCCATTCCAGCCTGCAGCATAAAATGAAATGAGTAGAGGTAAAACAATCTAACTAAAACCATGAAAGCAACATTAAAATGATCATTCTGAGACTCACAAATGATGTATTTGGATGGCTGTAGATTCTGTGGTGCAGCAGGGCTTCAGCCTGGCTCAATGTGCCGCCTACTGGATTTATTTACTGCATGAACAAACATGCTTCAAGTAATGGTCAGTTATGAAACGCAAATGGCTTTTGGCTGTGATCTTGATATTCAAGTAGTTGTTTGAAATACCCAGGAGCATTTTTATTTGTTCATTGTACAAGGGCAGTCGAATGCTATTGTATTGCACTCAGTCTAACATGCCTAACTGGCGGGTTGTCATGCGTACTTGTCTAGATTGTGAGGTGTGTGTTTGTGTGTGTGGAGCTAGCAGTGTTTAGTGAGGTGGTGTGATTGGAGGAGGGAAGAAAGCGACACAAGAACAGCTGATGAAACAGCTGCTCTCCGCCGCCGCTAAATCACCCTCTAATGCCACGGCTTTTCCCTGCAAACACATGGCACACGCCTCGCGAGCTCCAGATTCCTCAGCATGTCTCTCTCTACCATGGTTCAGTTTTTATTTCTACAGTGAATCAGCGGTTTGTCAGTGTGTTTATCAGGAAATGGAGAAATTGAGTGGAGACTATAGACGTGTTTTTGATGGGGAGTGTTTTCATTTCCTGCGGCTCTTATCTGCTCTCGCTGTGCCGCACAAACCACAGACCTTAAGCTCTAATCTGTAAATATTTGCATGTATGTGAGTGTATGTACATGTATCTGTTGCATGTTTGTGTGTGTGTGTGTGT
>JBBPCY010000039.1:35758526-35770664 GCA_037974405.1 Brachyalestes nurse
CACACACACACACACACACACACACACACACACACACACACACACACACACACACACACACACACACACACACAGCGCAGCCACTCGCAGGGTGCCACTCTGCCGGGTGCTGGAAGCGGGAGCGTTTCTGTCTGCCCGTCTTGGAAGTGCAGTCAGAAGAGCTCTGTATTCTGACAGGCTGTTTAAACTGCATGGGGCTTTTTTACATGCGGCTCTTTAGCTCTCTGCTCTCAGCCTTTTCTCAGCCCCTCGTTTTTGTGCGACACTCGTTCATGCTCAGATTTCTTGACCTTTCTCCCTGATGTCTGGAAGCATTTCTGCATATTGTGGCACTCTTGACTATTGACTTTCTGAATAAAATTAGTTTGCTGTTACGCTTCATAAGGGCGGAAATTTACACCCCAAGTGACAAAATATCAGGACCGAATTTTTACACGCAGCATTAGGCGTTCTCTCTCTCTCTCTCTCTCTCTCTCTCTCTCTCTCTCTCTCTCTCTCCATGCTTTTTTCTCTCCCATTGTCTCTGTATCACTCTCTTTTCGTTCTTTTTGTTTTTACTTCGCCTTTTCTCTTTCAATATCTTTTTATCCCTTTTCTTTATCTTTCCTCTTTCCTCTTTTTTCTTCCTTTTCTCTCATTATTTCTCTTCTCTCTTTTTCTAATTTCTTTCTCTCCCATTTTCTCATCACTCTTTTTGTTCCTTCTCCTTGTCTTTATCTCTTCTTTTTTCTTTCTCTCTTAATATCTTTATCTTTATTCTCTTTCTCTTTTTTCTTTATACTTTCTTTTCCTTTTCATTCTCTTTTATTCCTCTCTCTCTCTCTTTCCATCTCTCTCTATGTCTCTCTCTCCCTCTCTCCATCTCTCTCTATCTCTCTCTGATATCACCAGTCAGATCAGGTCAGGTCTGGTGATAGCTGTGTGTTCAGTTCAGGTCCAGCTTCTGTTGTGAAGCCCATGTGGACCTCTAGTACCTTCAGAAGGTGCCGCGTGGTTCTTTGCACTCTTTAGGCTGATATTAGTTTTAGCTAATGACAGACAGTCCGTTATTTTTGCCGGCCGTTGCGAGGCCCTTCCATCAGCCTTGACTGGTGATTATTCAAAGCCCAGGCTTCACACTGCTCCTGCTGTGAGCTTCCCCGTCCTGACACCACCGCCTCAGGTATCGCCACAAGATTTATGATCTACCGTCGCAGGGTTTTTAAAGGCAGGGAAGCTTTTCTTTCCCCCTGTTCCTTATCTTTCCTTTCTTTGTTTCTTCTCTTTTTCTGGCGTCTTGCTGGAATGATTAAAGTGAGCTTCTGCGGCGGGGAAGGCAGGAGAGATGTAATTTCAGATTCCGCCGTCGGTCGACTTGTTTGATGAGCGTTTGGCAGGGGAGAACGGCGAGATTTTCTGATTGTCACTTGACAGACAAATGTGCTCCACGTGCATCTGAGCGGCGTTCGGCGGCAGCCAAAGAGAGCGGCTGGAGGATTTGTCAGATGTCTGTCACGGCGCGAGGCGAGGCGCTTCGCTTTCATAAAGAGCACTAGCTCCAGGTAAGGCAGTCATACGCTTTACTTGTGGGCCCACGCGTGTGGCGTTGACGAAAAATTGTCAGATCCAATTACGAGTCATTACAGGTGTTTATTCATCTTTTGGCTACGTTACTATTAATGCCGTTCCCAAGGGTTTCGTTTGTTCCCAAGTCTTTATATCGTATGACATATTGGTAGGACATACAGCTGTGCTATTGTTGCGCTGACATCGTTGATCACTCTGCTGTCAGTAGCCGCTTTTGAAGACATTCTTCATCGAGACGCGGAAAAGTTGCTAATAATAGATAAAGGCTAGCGGAGAACAGTAAGTATGTACTTATGTAGACAGTACTGTGTAACTGTCACCCTTTTCACTGGCTTACATTTATTATTAGCTGGGGGTGAGGATGGGATCAGTCGTTTTTTTCCTCCATTTAGGTCTCCCTAGGTCTCCCATTATTACAAGATTCTGCCAAACTGGGAGGGTAAGGCCTCACTCATACTTCCTTGTAGACACATAGAACATAGTCATTTCTGTTATGTCAGCTTCAGGCATCCTGGTAAGTGATGGGGAGAGGGGGAGGGAAGGCCACTCTGACCGACCCTGACTCAACCTGACCCACCCTGACACATCCTGACCCACACTGACCAACCCTGACCCACCCTGACCCAACCTGACCCACTCAGGCCCACCCAGAACCCTGACCCACCCTGACTCAACTTGACCCAACCTGACCCACTCAGGCCCATCCTGACCCAACCTGACCCACCCTGACTCATTCTGACCCACCCTGACTCTACCTGACCCACCCTGACTCATTCTGACCCACCCTGACTTAACCTGACCCACCCTGACTCAACCTGACCCACCCTGACACATCCTGACCCAACCTGACCCACTCAGGCCCACCCAGACCCACCCATCCTGACCCAACCTGACCCACCCTGACTCATTCTGACCCACCCTGACTCAACCTGATCCACCCTGACTCAACCTGACCCACCCTGAAACATCCTGACCCACACTGACCAACCCTGACCCACTCTGACCCAACCTGACCCACTCAGGCCCACCCGGACCCACCCACCCTGACCCACACTGACCAACCCTGACCCACCCTGAACCACCCTGACCCACCTGACCCAACCTGACCCACTCAGACCCACCCAAACCCACCCACCCTGACCCACCCTGACCATCCTGACCCACAGTGACCCAACCTGACCCACTCAGACCCACCCTGACCCACTCAGATGCACCCTGACCCACCCAGACGCACCCTGACCCACCCTGACCATCCTGACCCACCCTGACCCAACCTGACCCACCCAGACCCACTCGTGACACACCCACCCTGACCCACCCTGACACCCTTGTGTCTCAGGTATTGTGATAGTAATGTATCATAGGGGCTTTAGTGAGTCCCACTCCTGTTAGCACTCTTAGAAATTGTATTTAAACTGCCACATGTCTGGCTATTTCAGTGGCCAGTAAGAGCGAGCCTGACTCATATTTGAAACGCCGTTCTCAGTCCTCACACTGGAAAGCTGGTTCTATTACAGTGTTGTTATTTGCCCAGGTGGTACTGCTGGGCAGTCACATTTATGGCCGTTTCCTCCTGAGCATCAACAACAGGGCTGAACTATGCCATTAGAAGCCTGTATTTATAGAGAAACACTTCAATCATGCAATGTTAGGCGCGCCAGTAGCAGGTTTTGTTTGTCTGTGTCACTCGGGCTGCACTGCTCAGACAAGCCGTGATAAACACAAGCGACGGTGGACCTGAGCACCACCGTCATTACTGTTCTCCTGCTGTTTCTGTGTGCTGTATTACTGAACCGCACGCAATTCAGAGGCCTTTTAATGTCATTTTTCTACCATTCCACTTACCTTCACTGTATAGGTGTACAATTACTGGCCGTAGCCCATGTATTGGACCCCATTTATGACTGGTCAGTATCTGACAAAACCAGTTATTGGGTTTTTTAGTGGAACGGTGGTCACACTGACGTAGTAATGGTGTGGTTGTGTGATGCTGTTGTGAGTGTATTTGGCTCAGCAGTGTCAGGACTTTTACCCATCAGTGGCACTGCAGGGTTAATAGTAGTCCAACATCCCAAAAAATATTCACTCACCAGTGGATCCGTGGTCAGAAACTGATCATTGATGAAGAACTGAAGCAGTAATTATAGAAATGGTGCCGCCACAGAAGAGCTACAAAATGTTGGTGTCAAACAAATGTTTGAGCACTTCTTTCTTTCCTTCACCTTCATTTTATTGTTCTTTCTTTCTTTCTTTCTTTCCTTCTGCTTTTTTCTTACTTTCTGCTTGATTTCTTCCTAGCTTTCTTTCTTTCTTTCTTTTGTCAAGTTTAATACCTTAAGTGGTGTTACCAAAGCAATTATAAATACCCCCCAGCTCATGTTTATGTAGACATTTATTGTCAGCAACTACTACATGGTCTCAGTTTCTGCTGTCTGTTTTATACGTTTACAGAATACTTCAGTAAAAATCTAATTTCTTTTCACTTACTATATGATTAATCAGCTAGCAAGCATGTTTTCAGCTGCAGACACTTAGCTAACACTGCACACAAACACAAAAAGTCAATAGAAGAGTTTTCACCACATCCGCTTGTCTGTGCTACTTTTTTTTTGAGAAGGTTGAGATTAAGTTTTGATGTTGCATTTTTAATTTGGATGACTATTGACTTGTAGTGTTCATTAAGAATGTTGGCCTTGTTGCAGTATAACTAATGTTGCCCCGCTAAACTAGGGAAGCAAAATTTGGACTCCAAACACTGATTGACTGACTGAGCGATCAGTGTTGGGGTGATAGTAGGCGAGTGGGTAAAACCCTTAGCCTAGTGGGTAAGCACTGGGAAACTGATGACCACAAGGTTGCAGGTTCAAATCCCCCCTATTTTCTTCCAGTGTGTCCTTGAGCAGGACACTTAACCCTCAGTGTCTCTAGGGGGACTGTCCCTGTAACTAATGATTGTAAGTCACTCTGGATAAGGGTGTCTGCCAAATGTCCCTACCCAAATCAACTACACTTGGCATAAGTGAATTAACTATTTCTTTGAAACCAAGATAAAGGGAGTAGTTTTAAGAATCCACATCATCTTCATCAAGATCAAATTTACTTTATTAAAGTAAATTTGTCCCTCATAGTCACTGTATTATTATAGTCATTGTATTATTATAGCCATTGTATGATACGTAGGTTTAAAATCTAGGTTTTTCTCTCAACTTTTATTTTAAAACAAGTAAACAGTGTGATAAAATGATGGAAAGCCCTTCTGAAAGTAGATCTGTGTAAACTTTTGACTTGTCTTGCCTGTGTATCTGAGAAAGTGAGCAGTGATAGAAAAGCGTTCTCCAAATCCCCTGTTTTCCTAATGAGATTTTGATTGGTCGTCTTGTGTTGCGTGTCCAGATCCCTGAATGTGAAAGGATTCTCCGTTCTGCTGGGCATGAATGGGCTAACAATTTACCGCGTATCCTCGTCCCCCTGCGTCCTTTAATAGGCTCAGGTTCTGCTCCCCTTTTCGCTCTCAGTGACAAAAGGCCGGCAACAATAGACGTCTTATGGGGGACTTATGAGAGTCTAATAAGACTCTTATAAAAGTCTTACAAAAGTCTTAGCGCTACAAAACATCTACAAGAGCTTCGCCCCTCGGCCCCCTCGCCACTCCACCCCTCTTTTCTAACTGGTGGGAACAGTCTTCCACCTAAAGGAATGTTCCTGGCCTCAGATAGACTCTAATTCGCCATTTTAACCCCCTTTTTTGGCCTCTGTGGACCCCTTTACCCCCACCGACCCAGATCTAATACACGGTAAGCTCTTTAAACCCCAGCAGTCGAGCTGCCAAATCTCAGCCCGCACAATAGAAACCTGTCTGGGTCACAGTGGTACGACCGGATGCACATTCTCTCTCCCACACACACACACACACACACGCATGAATACTTTGGCAAAAAAAGGGACCAATTTATCCCTCACCCCAAATGTAGTAGATCACCCCCAAGAGGTGGGGTGGTGGCGGCCTAGAGGGTAGAATACTTGCCTCTGGGCCAAGAGGTCATGGGTTCGAATCCTACCTTCAGCATAGCACCACTGGGTTCCTGAGCAAGACCCTTAACCCCAAGTTGCTCCAGGGAGACTGCCCCCTGTAGGTAGGGAATAGAAATCGCTTTGGATAAAAGCATCTGATAAAGAAGTATAGAGTGAATGGAATGTGAACCTTCCAGAGTGACTAGTGTTGTAAGTGTGATTATTATTGCACAGGAGGCAGTGACAGCATTGAGCAAAGTGCAAGGAATGAAAAAAAAAACAGTACAATAGACATACAATACAGTAAAGTGTGAAAAGGATGTAAATCTTCCAGAATTAATAATAATATTGCACCATGTGTACCATTGCACCGGTGACAGCAGCACTGAACCACACTGAACAAGTGAAAATTGCAGCTTATTGTAGCTGTAGCATGAAGTTTTTCCTTTGATCTTCTGGCTTCTTTAATCTAAAACTCCCAGAAAATGTCACAAACTCTTCTTCATTGTTTTGAAGAAGTTTTAAATGTCCAGAGTGACTGATTTCTGAAGATAAAGCACAAATAAGACTTTATCTATGCTCTCTGTTCTCTCTCTCTCTCTCTCTGCTCTCTCTCTCTCTCTCTCTCTCTGTCTGTCTGTCTGTCTCTCTCTACCTCCTGATGGTGACTGTTTTAATGAGAGGGATTTTAGATTCCAACTGCCAGAATTTAGACAGACTAGTGTGAAATCTGACATTCAAAGAATTTCTCTTTCACAGAACTCCAGCTCTGACATTAAAGGTTCAAAATGTTTCTCTTTTCCACCAGCCGAGTTGTAACAGCGAGGGTTTATATCATCTTAGCTCTTTTTACACAAACGGCCTTCAGCTTTGCAGAAATCAGACTGACACTTTTCTTTAGGCTTGGCAATTACCAAGAAGTCACACAATGAATTGTCATGTTTTAAGAAAGTCCTACTTTGTGTGCCAACTAATTGAACCTTTTTTCAAAAATACACCCAGACTGTCAACTTTAGACATTTCTACTCTGCATGCCCACTAACCAGGCACTGTATTTGATACACCTACTTTCAACACCCAATAATGGAAACTCATGCACAACTGACTGGCTCATACATGACGTACCCTCTTTTGCTTTTTTCAAATAATAAATTCATTTTTCTGACAAAATAAATCTAGCTAGAAGAAGAATAACTATAAATGTATCATTTTTGCAGTGTGCTGTCATCTATATGGGAAACACTGGCTACTTTTTTAGAAATGCCTACTTTGCATGGCCACTGCATACCCACAATACTGAAATGGAAACCCCACCATTATCAGAAACACCTCCTTACCCCCTTATTAACTGACCACTACTTCACTGGCTTCTTTATTAGAAATGCCTACTTATTCCCCTCTTCTGCAACTGGAACCTCTTACTATGTGCCGGTCACTTTAATAGAAACACCTACATTGTACACATAAGTGTGGCAAATAACTGTCTCCACATAGATTTTTTTTAATCTAGATTTTATTTAGACTTTATATTATATTGTCTTTGCAGTTATTACACAAGCAATTACATCTGGGATCAATAAAGTTTTCTGATTCCATTTCTGATTCTGAAGCAAGAGGGTCCCAGAATAATTCCAGTGGTTTCTTACAGCCAGATCATACAGACCTCACACAGATGTGCACAGGTTTACTATTAAATCTTCATTTTGTTTGTCATTGTGCACTGACTCTATCGCACAGATCACAGAATCTGCACAAAATATGTATTACCCAACCAGTGAGGTCAAATTCTCATCTCAGTCCACTTTTCTGACTAATGTGCTGCACTTCAAGGAGAATGCAGATTTTCTTGTCATGGCGGCGCTGGAGGGAGTGAATTTAATCAAATTTGATCAAAAGATGTTTTTTCTTCAAATTTCACAGTTCAGCTAAACTAAAAGCCTGCTAGGATGAGGAAACTATCTGAGAGAGGTTTTGAGGCATAAAGATGGCCTGCTAAGCAAAGATTTTGAAAAAAAAAAAAAAACACTGCGACCCACAGCAAAGATTGAAATGCTCGTTACCACAGCATAGTGTTACCGTGCACAAAACGACAACTCGGACCCAGTAACCTGCCCCTGTAAACAGCAGCACTAGTACCCTGAGAGAAAGAGGCACAAAGAGACACAGTCAGTCAGCTCTTGTTAGATAACAATGGTGGAACTATGCTGAAGAACAGCATCGACGATAGACTACTGGGGACAGCCAACACCTCCTGACCATGATACGATTACAAGCAGAGCAAGATTAAAACCAGCAGCTAAATAAACCAGTGCACATCAAAGGTTCAAAACCATACTAAAGACAAGAAAACAAACGACCCACTAGCAAGAGCTGATATGTTAAAGTACAGGAGTAAAGAACAAACCGATTAAATATCATCCACACACACTACTAGCAAATGCTGACCATCTCCCAGTCCCAGCTACATTATACTTGTATTGCTGTAGTTTACCTCTATGCACTTCTTGTTCAGTATTTTTCAGTTTTATCTTAATTAAAATACAACACATACAGTTACATTATGTTGTGGTAACATTCACAATGCTCACCTTTACCGGGAACTTTACATGACTCTCGGTTAGCCACCATGCGATGTGCTCCCAAACACCACCTGGCTAAACCCTCAATAATCAACCAATGTACCACCTGGAAGTATCTGACCAAATAGCACACCCTCTATAAGCTTTAGAGCCAAGATCCAATATACAGGGTTGCCTTTGGGAGCAAAGCAAACCAAGGGTCTCAATAGCCTACCTGCTAAGCCTGTTTATAAAGGGCTAAGGCATGGTTAGCCCTTTGGGCTAATTGGGGGCATGTCACAAAAAGGAAGCTATGGTGGCTGCAGAAGGGCAAACTGTCTGAAGCACCAACAGTATTAGTATTCACTAACATACACAAGTTCCTAAGGTTGTTTTGATTGTTTAGCGTGAATACAGAGGGAAGTGTTCATCATTTGCTCTTAGAGACGATTTGCAAGCCCATATTTCATTGAATGTAGAACAAAGACAGCATATCAAATGTTCAAATCGAGAAATGATTGTGTTTTGGAAAATGCTTTTTTAATTAAAAAAATGTTTTTAATTTAATTCCAACATGTTTCAAAAAGTTAGGACAGGGGCTTATTTATCACTGTGCTGAAGCTCTTCTTCTTTTAAGAATACTGAGAATAAACTGTTATTGTCAGTTCAGGATCCCATTTGTACTATTCATTTCAAGTTAAATGTTTTTGATGGTTGACATATGTGGACTGCCGACAGGAAGGTTTAGACTCTTTTCCTTCAGAGCCATGCTGTTGTAAAATGAGCTGAATGTGGTTTGGCAGTGTCTTGCGGGAATAAGCAAAATCTTTTCTGAGCAACACCTTGTCTGAATGGCAGCATAGGCTTCTCCAAAACCTGTAAATCATTCTGCATTAATGGTGCTTTTTTCAGAGGTGCAAGCTTCCTGCCATTTTGCACCCAATCAAATTTCTGACCTATTGTGAATTAATTAGCTGTGTGTCAGGTCTGGGGACAGTGACGGCCACTAGAGGCCGTGCTTTTTTCGTTTTAGTATGTTGGGACTTTTGTTATGACATTCTGAGCACCACTGGCCAGGAGTTCGTTCATTATGAGTTGCAGCTTACATTTGTGTTTGTATTGGCATTGAGTTTTGAGGTTTTTATATTTAAGTTCAGTTTTGATGGAACTTTGTTGCCAGTCCACCGTCAGACTCCATCATAGCTTGTGTGTGCTTTTCCATCGCCTTTTGTTTGTCCCTTGTGCCTTTTGTTTTGTTCTGGGACAAATAAAATAAAGATTCTGAAAAGCATGGACGTCTGCAATCGCGCCTACCTTTATGTGGGAGTCATTGGGGAACGTCTTGACACTGTGAGATGTTCCATCAGGTGTGTTTTTTTTTTTTTTGGCCCTTTCTGAAGTAATTTATTGAAATATTTTAATTCAAAGTGACTAAATATTTCCCTCAAAAACAACACAGTTTCTCAGTTTTAGATTGCGTATTTCCAATTAAACATACATTTGCAAATCATTGCATTCTGTTTTTATCTATATTTAACACAGCGATCCAACTTTTGGTTTTGAACTGGGTGGCAGAAAGTCTCTCAGGTCTGGTTTGCACTTGATTTTAAAATCCATCTTGGGCAATTGGACAGCAAGTGGACAGCAAATGCAAATTACCGCTTACACCAGCAGTTTGAGTGATTAGATCGCGGTGCATGGTGGTGCTTTACACTAGTTTATACTCCGATCACCCAGGATGCATTTTAAAACCAAGTATAAACAGCACCATGGTTCATTTCTACAAGAACATATGAAATTCTCCTAGATTTGCATAATCACCTGTCAAGATGCACCTGCTTACATACCCAACATGATTTCCAATCAATCTTTCCATTCTATTTTACACTTGTACATGGGAAATAAAACAGCAAAAAATAAATAAATGCAATTTTTTTGCAATCTGCCATCTTCATTGTGTTTTGGTGTTTACTGAAGAAACCTCTCCAATGACAGACCGATAAAACAGAGCTGTGTTCTGAGCTGGTTACTTTATTGAAAAATCTAAATAAATGTGAGGAATTTGCTTGGAAATGAGTATAAAACAAAATGAACAAGGGAGATGTTTAAAGGCATTGCATTGCTGGGTTTTGTAGTGTGCTGAAGTGAAACGTCCATACTAACAGATCAGGTGGCCTGACCGTATTGTGGATCTGGATCATATGACAGTCCAGCTTGTGATCATTATGTCTATAACAGAGTGCTACAATGAAAACAGATTAGGTCTATATCTTGTGTGAATTTAATGAAAAAGGTTCTAGGTTCTAGTCATTAGATGTGCAGTTTTATTGGCAAATCAGAATACCAGTGATCAGCCTTTTATCTGTTAATTATTTGTATTTGTTTCTATTTATCATTCTCAGAACTTTTTTGTGTTGTGGTTTTGCTGTCTGGTGTCAAAAACAGGTGAACAGATCGTGGCTCTTTCTGAGTAAAATGACCCATAAGTGTCCGGGTGACAGCAGTGATAAAAGCTAGTCGAATTCTCTATAGATGATGAAAAGAGTCTTAAGTGCTTCTTCTCTTACCTCCTTCAGCAGAAGGATCAAAGAAGATAATGCCAGCCTATAATTCCTTGTGACAGCAACAGCGATGCACCATTCACCAAGTTCTCCTTGTTTATGTAGCTGACATAAAGCAACATGGAAAGAACACATTAAGAAGGTTTAGTATTTCTCAGCGCTACAATCATCTTTTCTTAGGCTCTTCTGAAGTCCTTTCCTTCATTAAATATTGTCTGACAGCAAGCTGATGATTTGTCATTTTGTTTTTTGTCATATTTTTATTTTCAAGTCACTCTATAAAGCTACAAACATTAAAACTGTACTAGGAAGTTTTCTCCTTCTTCTTCTTCTTCTTTTTCTTCTTCTTCTTCTTCTTCTTCTTCTTCTTCTTATTATTATTATTATTATTATTATTACTGTTGTTGTTTTGTTGTGTTGTTGTGCTATTATTTTTATTGTTGTTGTCTGTTATTATTGTCAATATTGTTGTGGCTTTATTTTTATTGTTGTTGTGCCATTATTATAACAGTATTAGTAGTAACAGTATTGACACTCTTCACATAAATATTATTATTATTATTATTATTGTTATAAATTGTTACAATTGTGTCTTCATCAGAACATTAATGTTGAGATATTGTTTCACATCCTGGAGCAGTCTGAGAGCAGGTGTTGTAAATCAGTGACTGGTTTGAAGTCCCTTGAGGGAATTATCCTCCAGAACATCTATAAGTATGCCACTCAGTTAAAAACAAAGAAAGAAAAGGAAAAAAGTAAATTTCTATTATTTTACAGACGCTACAAGGTTTCTCTCATTGGAACTGCGGATAAAGCCCAGCAGCTGTTTGCTTTAGGCCACTGTGGAAGTGGTTAATTGCCAGTTTGACAATAAATTCTCCAGAGCGTTCCTAATAATTCATCTACAGCCGCACATCTGTCAGATTTTCTGGCTAAATGCCAAACCAGCCCAGCGCCCCCCACCAAGACGCACTGCCTTTTTCGGTGGAATTACACAGATTCTGTCGAACATCTGATGCAGCTGGAGCAGAACTGTCAACTGTCAGAAACTGAAGAAGAGTCAGCCGAAAGAAAAGCAGCCACAGAGTGTTCCATATTTACAGCACATCATCACACACACACACACACACAAAGAAAGGATGACACTTATCATACCTTGTGTAATACATGGCTACTACTACCAATATTCAACACACTTCAAACATTTTTAAGACACTTAGCTGTCAAGAGTGTATTATGTATGATCATGTTTTCATATTGTCATGTATTACTGACAATACTGAAATGTAATCAGGCTGTGTTTAGGTAGACCCCTTCCCATCTCAATCTCTTCCCCTGGTAAGCAACATACACACACACACACACAAACACACACACACACACACACACACACACACACACACACATACACACACACACACACACACACACACACACACACA
>JBBPCY010000039.1:35774914-35786660 GCA_037974405.1 Brachyalestes nurse
CAGTGAGGTAGAGAGACAGGTGAGATAGAGAGTCAGGTGAGATACAGTGAGTTAGAGAGGTAGGTGAGATACAGTGAGTTAGAGAGGTAGGTGAGATACAGTGAGGTAGAGAGGCAGGTGAGGTACAGTGAGGTAGAGAGGCAGGTTAGGTACAGTGAGGTAGAGAGGCAGGTGAGACAGAGTGAGGTAGAGAGGCAGGTGAAATACAATGAGATAGAGAGGCAGGTTAGGTATAGTGAGATCATGAGTTCAATTTGTATTGTAATAAACAGTTTAAAGTTTGTGTTGTTAAAGTCCTGGTTAAGAGTCCTAAGGATAAAGGGATGTTCTAAGGAGTTCTTCTGTTTTGGTCTTAAAACTCCTGAAGTCTTTTCCTGATTTCAGCTTTTCCAGGTCAAACAGACAGTTACTGTATGAGATGAGTCTCTGACGATCCTGGTTGCTCTGGTCTGCATCTCCTGGTATAAAAGACATTCAGAGACAGTAGATCTGGTGCCGCGGTCCAGATCACTGTAGTTTCTTGATGTCCTGCACAGGGCTATTCCCAAACCAGGAGGTTATTACCTTTTCACAAAACCAGAGTAAAAAGTCCCTAGGATCGTTGGAGAGGCCCGAAACTTTCTCAACTATATTTATGTAAGCCGAACAAATGACAATAACTGTAGACTCCTAAGAGTTAAGTGGATACTATATATTATACTGTAATAATACGCAGTACTTTATGCACTAGTGATATGTGGAGTATATTATGAGGATATAAGTCTTCCAGAAACAGCTCCCAGGCTTCTGAAGTGGTAACACACTGTTGCAGGCATGTGAACTTTTCTCCACAATCAATTGAAAAGAGATTATAAGTTGGATCAAGAAAAAAAAAAAGAGGTTCCTCCAGCTTATCACATCTCCAACTTAAATGAGTTCAAGGAAGATAATCACTTTTTAATGATTCATCTTCGTTGAGCTCGTTTAAAAATTGAACATTTTAGACGTGATAAATTGGGGCCATGTCTTAACTCGACACTTTTTACAGTCTTCTTCTCAGACTTCGCTTCCATGACACTGAAGCAGTGCTCATCCTTTCTTGCCCTGCTGTCTGATTAATAAGTGATTATTATATATAAAATAATAAAAATGAACTATATGACATTATAGCAGAGGGGCCCACGGCTATCACTTGTCATGTTCTTCGTTTGTAACATTTTGCATGTAATAATTATTATACAGCATAGATTCCAATGTTAGAAACCTGACACCAAGAGGTACTTTTTTAGATGTTTTATTCAACATTTCAGGGATTTGGAGATCAAAAAGAAGTTTTTAACCATAATAATATATTCATAACTTATTACTTTATTACTTTACAGGATATATTACTGTATTACTTTAACTTATTTCTTTGCTATATATGTACACATATATAATATATAGCGTGTGTGATGAACTTGTCAGACAATACAAAAGTCTTTTGAATTCTATAATAAAGGGTAAAAAGGTTGATACCTAAAAACACTTACAACATTTCGGATACCAGTTTCCTCACTTTCTCTAAGTGACATTTCTAATTTCATTTCTACAAAAGAAGAAACTCTGGGAGAACCTGAAGAAGGATAAAAGAACAACACTTTGGGGATGATGATCATAATGAGTTTGTATGTTCTCCCCGTGTGTAATTCCCTCTAGCTGTGAGCTCTGAGATGGACCGGTGACCTGTCCAGGGTGTTTCTCCGCCCTTTGTTTTATTACGGCTCAGAAATATCCAGCCCGAAAGTGTACTAACTCAATCACTAATGAGCCATGGACTCTCTGGATAGCAAAAGTAGAAGAAGTTACAGTCTGTTGCTTCTGTTGGAGTCTGTGAGAATAGAAGATTTGCTTGGAGGGAGGTCAGCAGGGAGAACATGCAGGTGGTCCATGATTGTTAAACTGGTCTGGAGGACAGAAGTGCTTAGCAGTTGTAGAATATGAATCGAGTTTGGATTTCACATGCAGGTGGTCCATGGTGGCTGAGGACAGGTGAGCAGGGGTCCTCAATGAAGTCAGTCTGGTCTAGAGTACACAAGAGCTGAAAACCCAGTGGTGGTTGATGAAGCTGAATGGATGGACAGCCGATCCCTGTGGTGAAGATAGATCTGGCAGCACAGTAAAATGGTTTTATAGTGTCCACCTGTCATTCCAGATGTTTGACCTTGATAACACGCGCCAAAATGCTTGCATAAAAATTAGGGACGTTATAAAATTAATCAAGTTCGTTACAAGCTCTCTGATTAATTCATCTAAACACATTTTTGCTGTAAATATATTTAAAAATTGAAATGAATTTTGGCATTTGAGTGAATGAGTAATCAACATTGCAGACTTTCAACTGTTTCTGCGCTGTGCATGTGTAGTAATAGTCACAGCATTCCAAAATATGACCTGTTCTGCTGAGGGAATAAATCAAAAATGCTTCAGGAAGAACGATGACAGAACAAAGAACATCTATAAGGTGCGGTTTAAGACAATGTACATGCAAGCACGGGATGTGCAAATTGACAGCAGAGTCTATTGATTCATGCTACCCTGTGGAAAAGTGCACATCTGGATGGGGAGCGTGTTTCCACAGAACATAGAACCGGGTTAATCAGCGTTAATTCTTTTAACGTGTCCTTTTTTCTGTGATTAATTGATCGGAATGAGCGTGTTCATTCGACTCGCCTAGTAGAAATGTCCAAAGCGCTTTCGGTTTAAAAACGTTCTGCGTCTTCCTCCATTCCTCCACAGGCGTTCCATCCGGCCCTCGGAACGTCATCTCCATCGTGAACGAGACCTCCGTGATCCTGGAGTGGCACCCACCCCGCGAGACCGGCGGCCGGGAGGACGTGGTTTATAACATCGTGTGTAAGAAGTGCAGAGCGGACCGGCGGTCCTGCTCGCACTGCGACGACAACGTGGACTTTGTGCCTCAGCAGCTGGGCCTCATCGACACCAGGGTGGTCATCAGCAACCTGTGGGCACACACTCTCTACACGTTCGAGATCCAGGCGGTTAATGGAGTCACCAATAAGAGCCCATACCCGGCCCAGCACGTCTCCATAGACATCACCACCAACCAGGCCGGTAAGAGCACAAGGCTTGCAGAAGTAAATGACCTCTGTTCTGATTGGCTGCGTATATTTTGCATGATTCCAAAGAAAGCCCTTGAGTTCCTGTTCGGCTCACCTGTAGCAGCTGATCTAGTTGTGTCAGGAGTTGGACTACTTCAATATTCTTGAACCGACCCATTTCACATTCAGGTTATTCGCCCCACACACTCATTCTGGTGACAACATAGTAATTTGCGGTGGAGAATAACCTCAAAGGCTACAATGCAAATAAAGGCAGAAAAGTTTCCGTCTGTCAGACTGGAGACTGAAAGCACCCGTATAAGTATCTTAAGGTGCTCATACATTAACACTTTTCCAGCAGCGTGACAGTTCCGCCAGCAAGACGGCATTAGTCTACAGCCCTCTCTGTCTCTGCAGCGAAATTATCCTCTAAATATTCATGAGCATGTTCTGTTTTACTGAACTCTTCTCTTCTCTTCTCATCTCTTTTTCTCTCTTCTCTTCTCATCTTCTCTCTTGTCTTCTCTTCTCTTCCCCTCTCTTCTCTTCTTTTTTCTTCTCTTCTCTTCTCTTCTTTTCTCTTCTCATCTCTTTTTCTCTCCTCTCTTCTCATCTTCTGTCTTGTCTTCTCTTCTTTTTCTCTTCTCTTCTCCTCCCCTCTTCTTTTCTCTTCTCTTCTTTTCTCTTCTCATCTCTTTTTCTCTCTTCTCTTCTCATCTTCTCTCTTGTCTTCTCTTCTTTTTCTCTTCTCTTCTCCTCTCTTCTCTTCTCATCTCTTTTTCTCTCCTCTCTTCTCATCTTCTCTCTTGTCTTCTCTTCTTTTTCTCTTCTCTTCTCCTCTCTTCTCTTCTCTTCTTTTCTCTTCTTCTCTCTTCTCTTCTCTTCTCCTCTCTTCTCTTCTCATCGTCTCTCTTCTCTTCTTTTGTTTCCCAAAGTCTCTTTTGCTCTATTCTATATTTTTTCTCTTGTATCTTTTTCTCTTCTCTTTTCCTCTCTTCTTTTTCTCTTCTCTTCTCTTCCTCTATCTTCTCTTCTCATCTTCTCTCTTTTCTTCTCTTCTTTTTATCTTCTCCTCTCCTCTCTTCTCTTCTTCTCTTCTCTTCTCATCTTCTCTCTTCTCTTCGCTTCTCATCGTCTCTCTTCTCTCCTTTTTCTCTTCTCTTCTATATCTCTCTTTTGTTTCCCAAAGTCTCTTCTGCTCTATTCTATTCAATATTTTTTCTCTTGTATCTTTTTCTCTTCTCTTTCTTCTCTTCTTGTCTCGTCTCTTCTCATCTCTTCTCTTCTCGTCGTGTCTTCTTTTCTCATTTCTTGCTTCTCCATGCTTCTCATCTCATTTCTCCTCTCTTCTCTATCTCTTTGTTGTTTCCCAAAGTCTCTTCTGCTCTCTTCTATTCTATTATTTTCTCTTCTATCTTTTTCTCTTCTCTTTCTTCTCTTCTCTTCGTGTCTTCTCTTCTCTTCTCTGGTCCATGCTTCCCATCTCTTTTCCTCTTCTCTATCTGTCTCTTTTATTCGTCTTTACGCTTACATTTTTTAGTGTCTCTTCTGCTCTCATCTCTGCAGTCTTTTTCTGTTCTATTTTCTTCTCTCTACTTTCCTTCTCTTCTCTCCTCTTCAGCTGAATACTTCTGTAATGTCAGCGGTGCCCGTGTGGATCTGAATGTATCCACGAGCTCTGCTTCTTTAATCCAGGATGAAAGGGCTGGAGGATCATCATTGTGTTGAACCATATATAATAACTTTTTACCCTTCAAAATGAGGCCAATCGGTTCAAACAAACTTCGAAAAAGCCTTAAGCGGGGAGACTTTTCCCTCACCCTCTCGCCATCCGAGCAGGAGCTCGCGGATAATTTAGCATGCAGAGGGACTCCTATCCCTGCCAGCGCCGCAAAGTTCAGTTCCTAAACCATGAAGACGTGGCTTGTTATGCTGCGTGGCTCTAGTTGGCGGAATCCGATGCCTCGCTTTGTAGTTTCCCTTTTTATTTACTCTCCGAGAAGGCTTTGATAAGGAAAAGACAGCTCCGTGCAGTTTATTCAGGCGCCGGAACCTTGCAGAAATGTGCTTACGTACCACAGAGTCAGTGTTTTTCCCGCTCTGGCTGTGTCTAACTCTCGCTGCCTGCGCGTAAATGTGGATTTTAGCCGAGATTTGTTTAGGTATGCAGGGTTGGCTCCCAGACTTGTCCGTTCTGTTTGGAATCTTGTATTTTGTCATAATGAGACTTTGTTTTCGGAAACGTAACTCAAGCGTCTGGAGCGGAGCATTCGAAAGGTGCTGAGCTCTACGAGAACGCCGATACACCGAGGCTAACAGTGTTTAGCTCATTAATGCACCACAACAAAGGAAACACCTGGATTGGGTTGCTGTGTTTTTTCCAAAAGGCTGCAGA
Organism: Brachyalestes nurse; assembly: GCA_037974405.1. Classification (NCBI taxonomy): domain Eukaryota; kingdom Metazoa; phylum Chordata; class Actinopteri; order Characiformes; family Alestidae; genus Brachyalestes; species Brachyalestes nurse. Next base: position 35,780,390 of record JBBPCY010000039.1, read on the forward strand.
AGATACACTTAGGATTCGACACACATTCTAATGAGACGTCCCTGCACTTCTGTGCTTTATGAGAAACATTTCTCAGACACACACACACACACACACACACACAGTATTACCATCCCGCCTATCACTCTGCAAGTTACCACTTTAGGACTTACCTTATAAAGTGTTTATAAATGATTTATTATCAGGTAGTTAATAAGGTTATAGACAGTTTATAAATTATTAATAGGCAGTTATAAGCAGAGGGTCTGACTGTATTGAAGGAGGTAAGCACTTTTAAAGCCTGGCAAAATAAACAAACATACAAACAAAAAAAGTTACAATTCAGAACTTACTCTGAACAAAAAAGCCTGGTCGTGGTTACAAAAGGGGACCACTTTGCAGGAAGACTCACTATTTGGCAAGATTGGGCTTATAACTGTTTTTTAATCAGGTAGTTAATAAGGCTATAGACAGTTCATAAATTATTAATATGCAGTTATAAACAAGTTATAATAGTTACACTGTTGCAGGGTCACTTTTTGGCAAGATCTCAGATCTTGCAAGTTGTTTAAACTGTCAACTGTAGCAAGGTCTTACTGTAAAGTAGTACCCTTTGCAAATATGACCAGGAGTATTTGTTCGTTCATTTTATTTCGTTTGCCATGCTCTAAAAGTGCGTTCCACTTTCCGTACAGTCACACCCTTGACTGAGAGCCTTGTCTGGGGACCAAGTTGTTGACCAAGCGGAAAATTTAAATGAGGCTCGATCTATTTCTGTAGGCTTTCTTTTTATTTATTTATTTGGAATGTTTCTGACTGTACGAGTACGCTCTGGGGTTTGGGTAGAGGATGCGGGGAGGGAGGGGGTACCCGGTGGTGAAAGCTCGGCATTCAGGCTGTCAGGGCTGTTATGGATGGCCTGATCATATTGCTGTTGACACGGTTTTCCTTTCGCCCCGTCTGAGCGAGCCAGCTGGGTTTGGATTGGGGGGACAAAGGAAAGAAAGCAAGAGAGAACGAAAAGTGTAAATAAATTAAAAGCTTAAAGGCTTGTACATAAGGCCGAGCAGGAGGAGACTTGCAGGCTCTTTTTGTGAGCGAACGCCGCCGTTGTTCCTGGTGGAGTGGGGGATTATTTGAGCCGCGTTTGCCCGTCGGTCTGTTTGTTTTGGTGCAGGTAAATTGAAGCTAATTGCGTAATGGCTGTCACTGGGTCACTTGTCCCAGCTTGACTGGCTTTCAATTACAGACAACTCAGCCAGAACCGCACGGTTATGCCTGTAAACGCCAAATAAACACCCAGACACTGTAATCAGGAGAGTGAGAGACGTGGCATTACTGAGGAGAAAATCTGAACACGACATTAAAATATCCCCTGTAAAACCTGCACTTTACACCTTACGGGTCACCGTCACCGTGACAGCGGCAGCGGCTGCTCAGTTGTTTTAATTTGATTTAATTTATTCCATTTAAATTTTATTTCTATCTATCTATCTATCTATCTATCTATCTATCTATCTATCTATCTATCTATCTGTCTATCTATCTGTCTATCTGTCTATCTGTCTATCTGTCTATCTGTCTATCTGTCTATCTATCTATTTATCTATCTGTTTTTACATATATGTTTGATTGCTTGTTTGTATTAAACATATATGTAAAATTATGTTTGATATATATGTTATATTTATATCAAACCATTTTATTTCAGCTGGTTTGACTGTATTATTATTTGATCACAAGTTATTAAATTTTATTTTTTGTTTCATTTTATTATTTACCATATGATTACATTGTATTTATTTATTTATTTATTATGTATTTTTAAGATATTTTTTTTCTCTCACCTCAGTGTATTTGATTTGCTTTTACTTTTTTCCACTATTGTTTTTCACCATTTCAATTATTTGTTACTTTATTTCACTGCATTTCAAGTCATATTATTGGATTACATTTTTAAAAATTAGATTTCAAGTCATTTCATTTGATTACTTTTTTTTTGCAATTTATTTCAGGTTATTTTATTTTATTTCATTATTTTTTGTCATTTATTTTATTTATCCTAGTTGATTTGATTTGATTTGATTTTCGTTCTTCCCATCCCTCACAGTCTTTCTAAACGGAGCTCTTTGCAAATTTCCGACCCGCTCTTTACAGATTCCGAAGGCTCGTCCTGTTGGCGATGAGGGGGGACATGGAACCCCCCCTCCTGCCGACACCGGCTCGTTTGAAATACAGTCACGCGGCGCTCCCCTCTTACATTTTAAGCTGCTCTACAAAATCCATTAGCAGCTTGTTTTATGGCTCTGGTTTTATAGTGTGGTCAAAAGCCTGAGTGTGTGAGATAACATTAACTCTCCCATTATTCTGCACATACTAAAGGAAACCTCCAACCTCGCCGCTATCTGTCGCATCTGCAGCACTGGACGATCACCACAGACAACAGATTCATTAAAATGCAGAAGAACTAAAGACCCTTGAAGTCATATCGTAGCTCTGTTTTTTTACTTCATATAAGGAAACTGTCGTCTGTGGTGAGAGACTGTGTCGAGTTGGGCTGGGTCATATATCACACATCCGGTTTGTTCTGTGTTTGATACGGTGAAGGTTTATATTGCAAACATCAAGTTTAAAATGTAATTCATTCATTCATTCTTTTCATTTATTCATGTTTTTATTTATTTATTTATTTGGAGGTGTCTTGCTTTGGTGTTTTGCTGCTCTCGTACTTCCTTGAGTCACAAACTTGACCAACCGTCCCAGGCGAGTGTGTGTGACGTACAGTACTGTGGAAAAAGTCTTGAGCCACTTCTTACTTTTTCATATTTTGTATACGTTGTTCTATTAGAAACCACCAATCAATATAAAGAACTCCTTTAATGCAGACATGCTGCAGGGACTACTCAGAACAGCGTTCTTGGGTTAAATTAAACATTTATGAGGAGTTTTCAGTATATTGCGTTATACAGTACTGTGCAAAAGTTTTAGACTCCTGTGTAAACTCTTTAAAGCCATTTATCTGAACAGTGAGGGGTGTTCTCACAAACAAACAAGAAAGGATTAAATAATATCACTATTTTTTTGTAAAATGTTTGTAAAGTTCTTGAATTTTTGTGAGCTGTTTAGAAGAACACAGGTTCAGTTCCAGATTTCACTTAAAGCCTTTGCTGGATTTGTGAAACTCCTGATCTAATCTAATGAAGTATAGATTGAGCTGAACTCAGGTATTTGAGGTATTTGATGAAAACTACAGTGTAATGCTGGGCTTCCATGATTTGAGGTCTGAGATGATTACGCAAACACGTAGACACACATAAAATCACTGTATTAATATCGTTTGTGTGTATTCTAATATTAGTTTTTAAAGCATACGCTGCTCAGCTAAACATGTTTTAAATATAATGTTCTCAGGTGTCTAAGATTTTGCATGGTGTTGTATATTGTACTGGCCACATCACTCAGCCTTAGTGTCAGATGGTGATGAGATTGAGGAGCTCTGGAGTTTCCCTTTAAAAACAGCCACATTAGACGGAGGCCTGTTCTCCACCAGTTCTCCCCAGAGAACATCTATAGGTGAAGGCAAATCAAACTGCACTTGTGTTTGTCTTCATTATACACCCTTTTAAATCGACATCTGCCTCCCCCTCTCCCTCTCTCTTAAAGCAGAGTGATGGAGAGCGCGAGGTGGGAAATGAGTGAGTGAATAACCCTTATTATCAGGCAGCTCTAATGGCCGCCACTGGCGTGCGTGTCACACTCTAAATGGAGCTCCTGACAGATAGATGTTTAAGAGCGACACTAGCTTCCATTGTTAGTGCAGCACAGCTAATGACCGCCCCGCTTCTAATCTGCTCGGGCCGCATTTACGGGGCATTATGGCCAACGCTAATTGCTCCGCTCTTGTTTCTGGCAGGGATACCTGCTGGAATGCAGGAGAGATGGACAGTGGTGGGTTTATTGGTGACAAAATTTCAAACCTGTGTAGGCGCTGTTCCATAGGCGTACAGAAACAATGGCGATTCCAAAGGCGTACAGAAACGATGGTGATTCCAAAGGCGTACAGAAACGATGACGATTCCATAGGCGTACAGAAACAGTGGTGATTCCATAGGCGTACAGAAACGATGGTGATTCCATAGGCGTACAGAAACGATGGTGATTCCATAGGCGTACAGAAACGATGGCGCTTCAATAGGCGTACAGAAACGATGACGATTCCATAGGCGTACAGAAACGATGGCGTTTCCATAGGCGTACAGAAACGATGGTGATTCCATAGGCGTACAGAAACGATGACGATGGAACGGGCATTGTTACATGCTTTGATTTCCCTGTGTATCATAAAGTCCAGTAACAGTGTTTCTGATGTGCTGGCATTGCAATTTTCTCCCTACAGTTTATGGTGGTCATCGTCCCAAAACCGCATGGAGTAGAACCAGAGGAAAGATTTTTTCAGAAGCACTTTTGTTATTGTGGTACTTTTTTACACTCTTGTTTGGGTTTCTTAAACTTTTCTCAGCATTCTTTAGCCATGCGATTGATACCTAACCCAGCCAACCTGTTAGTGATGTCTTGGTACACCAAATTTATCACAGCATCATAGAAAACTCCCAATGAAATTTATCTTCTGCCCAAATAGATAGCAGCTGGATAGGGTGCTGGCCCTGCAAGCAGAAGGTTGGGGGTTCAAATCCCAACTACTAGTGTCACCACTGAGATACCCTTGAGCAAGGTACCGTCCCCACACACTGCTCCCCAGCAGCCCTCGTTAGCGGGCGTCTGAATCAGACTTTTTTATGGCGTTCGTGGCTCCAGGTGAGTGTAGACTGAGCACCGACCATTTTTCTACTCATTGGAGTAAATCACAGTGTTCACACGGGCGTTCAGCCCCGGCACTTGGTCGGCTGCGCGTTCAGGCGGCGTCAAAAAAACACTACATGCAACTTTTTCTCGGCGTAAGTTTCTGCTGAAATGAACGTGAAGAAAACGCCGGTACTGTGTTTACATGGCGTTCGGTTGATGTTCTGGAGGACTGAATATGTCCCACGATTCAATTGTTCCGGGAACCGCGACAAATCAAGTTTTTAAGGAAAACAACAAACCCCAACATGTAAACAATCTGGAGAGAATAATTACTGCCCCCACAGGTGAATACACGTAACTACACATCGGGCTGCAGGCTGGAGTTAAACAGCGTCAGACGAACGCCAGTATAACGCCAATCAAGCGCAGATACAAAACGCTACAAAAGCGTCTGTGTGAACGAGGCCTAAGGGTTAATAAATAAATTAGTAGTGTTTGTACTTTGTCGACTCCCTACTTAGCTTGTATCTTCATTGTTGTCATGACAACAGACAAAAATATAGTCTCGTTTGGAGTCATGACGTTTTTTGACCAATCAGAAAGCAGTAAAGCAGTTAGCTCAACTGCAGGCCACTTTTAGCCCTGCCGTCGAGCAGCACGAGTGTGGCTCAGGTACGGGTCTCTTCATTGGTAACGAAAAAGTGTTTGTTCGCAGTCCAGCTCGGTTCCTTGTGCCAGGGGAAAAGTACCATATGTATGTTTGTGTCTGTATGTGTATATAGTTAGATTCATCTTTTAGTCCAATTATGACTGTCTCGCAACACAAAAATGATCCTTCTTACGGCCTGTAATTTGAGATGCAGTTGCAAAATTAGTACATTTTGCCAAAATTCTGGTTAAAAGAAAGGTCGCTGCTGGTCAGACGAACACGTTCCAGTGTTGATAACACAATGCAACAGGACTGTCTTTGAAAACTGACCTTCAACCAAAATGTCAACTAATTCATCATTTGAAATCGGCGTGGAAATCAATTATGCTGATGATCGTTCTGTCTGGGTCGTCTCAGGTTTCTCTAATGATACTGCATGTGCGAAAAGAAGTTCTGATGCAGTTTTACCCTTTAATATATGTGAATATGCAGCTGTTTGTTATTCATTCATTTGGTTGCTGCCATGTAGTCTTAATGACTAGTGTAAGATAGGTAGCATATAGAACTCTCAGACATTTGGAAACTCAATGGATTTGCTATGTGCAAATGCAGTACAATACAGTTACTGGAATTTCACACTTACACTATATGGACAAAAGTATTTGGACACACCTGTTTTTCTGGGTTTGGGCTAGGACCCTTACTTCCAGTGTTAATACCTCAATATACCGAGACATTTTGGACAACGCCATGCTTCCATTTTTGTGGACCCAGTTTGGGGAAGAACCTTTTCTATTCCAGCAGGACTGTGTCTCAGTGCACAAAGCAGCTCCATAAAGA
>JBBPCY010000039.1:35790780-35802826 GCA_037974405.1 Brachyalestes nurse
AACGCGGTCGGTGATGACCTGCACTCGTCTTTTCCTTTTCTTTCGCTCATCCCTTTTTTCCCCATTCACTTCCATTCGAATTTAACCCCTTTGAAATGAATGCAGTTTCAGAAGAAGAGCCTTTTAGGCTCCATACAGTGACCAAGCCTTATGATACCTCATATGAGGCCTCAGGCCACGCCCCCAAAGACTCATCTGTTTAAACTGAACAATATGGCCAAAAGTATTGTCATACAAAACTATGTGCACAAAAGATATTATAATATTTTTATTATTTTTATTATTATATTGGGACACACACACTCTCACACACACAGTAATGCTAATAATTGAATTAGTTACTGAATAATGTACAGTAATTGCTGCATAATTTATTGCAATTCTTAAATAATTTAAAGTACAATTGAATAATACACATTTTGATTAGTAACTGAATAATAAGCCTAGAGTTTAAGGGGTTAACCATACAAAGGCAGCAGGCGGTCTAGTGGTTCAGGCATTTGCCCAGCGATCAGGAAGTCATGGTTTCAAAAGTATTGGAACAGAGCTGTCATACAAAACTATGTGCACAAAAGTACTGGGACACACACACAGTAATGCTATGTTAATGCTAATGATATGCTAATGCTAGGCTAACGCTATGTTAATGCTAGGCTAACGCTATGTTAATGCTATGTTAATGCTAATGCTATGCTAATGCTACGCTATGCTAGGCTAACACTGATGCTAACGCTGATGCTAACGCTAACACTAATGCTGTGTTCTGCATTTGAGCAAGCACACTTTGCATTTTCTCTGTGGAAATGCAGTCTAATTTTGTTCTGTTATTTAGTTCTGGTTAACTTACAGTAGCTACTGAAAAAGTTACCATAATAACTGAAAAATAGATCTAAATGACTGAATAACTTACTGTAATAGCTAAATCAATTAGAAGAGTTACTAAATGATTTGTATTAGTTACTAAATAATTCATAGTAGCTACTGAATAATTTGCAGTAGGCACTGAATAAATTAACATGATTACTGGATAATTTTAAGTAGATCATTTGGAGTACTTTGCAGTTATCAATGAATAGTTTTAAGTAAATATATCATTTGAAGTAGTTCCTTAATAATAATAATTGAAATAGTTACTGAATAATGTACAGTACTTGCTGCATAATTTATAGCAATTATCAAATAATTTAAAGTAGAATCGAATAATACACATTTAGATTAGTAACTGAATAGTAAGCCTAGAGTTTAAGGGTTTAACCATACAAAGGCAGCTGGTGGCCTAGTGGTTCAGGCAATCGCCCAGTGATCAGGAAGTCATGGGTTTGATTCCCAAGACTGCTAGGCACTACTGAGGTTCCCTTGAGTAAGGTACCATTTCCACACACTGCTCCCCGGGTGATGTGTTCCTGGCTGCCCACTTAGTGAATGGGTTAAATGCAGAGGAAGAATTCCATGCTGTTCACACTGTGCTGTGGTGTGTTCACGTATGACAGAATTTTCACTTCATTTGTGAATTATTATGGTTTTGGCACTCATAAAATTATTTTTAACCCTCTCACTTATTTTAGCCCTCACCCACTGTGTGCTGTATATCACAGTTATTTACATGCATTTCCGACATTTAAATTGTAAATAAGCAGTACTTTTTAAATTGTCCCTGAGAGAATCAGAATCAGAATCAGAAAACTTTATTGATACCAGAGGAAATAGCTTATGTGGTGTCTGCCACAACACACAAAGACACAAAGACACAAGGTAAATAAAATAAGTCTAAATAAAATCTAAATAAAAATCCGCAGAAAGAAAACCAGCACAATATGAATAGATTATGCTACATACGGAAATGCTTTTTATAATATCTATCTATAAGTAAGTAACGCAGCTGAGTGGAAAAAACTATTGACACAAATGGTGTTTTGGAATAAGCTATTGCACTTTTAGAAGATCAGTAGTGATTAAGTACTATTAAGTAATCTTAAATAATGAAAATATTGACCAAGTAGTAATATTTTACATGAAGACTATTGCACATACCATATTGAAAGCAATTAAGTGATTTAGCACCCATTTAGAGAACAACATATGATATTGCACAGTATATTGTTTTAGCACATGGTAAGAACATTGCACAGTATTGCACATTCATATTAAACCAAACCTGGGATGTCATTTCTTGGCAGAACTTTTGAGGGGCTTTCTATCAATCTTATCTGAGAATCTTTTGAACTGTGTGCACACATTTAGTTGAAAATATTTGCCATGTTTGCTGATTACTTTTGGTCATGCTATCCTTGTTCAAACACCTCACCACCCTTACTGTGAGACTATAAACAGCAGAAAACCCTTGCAGGGCCTTTAAGGGAACTGTTAAACCAGGCAGATGACGCTGGACTACAGCAAAACTCTGGCGGGTGAATGGGTGTTGGTAATGGCAGTGACAGGAAAATGCTTCTCTTATCAGCACTGAAAGAGGAAGTCATTGATGTTTGCCAAACAGACCTCGTAGTAAAGTCAGTTCTCTGGGGACAAAAGCATTGTTCAGATATGAAACCGTACCAAAAGTAGACGCGGCCCATGCAATGACGCCATGCCACCTTTCCATCACAGCCCAGTGTTTTCAAACGTGATTAGGAGAGTGCTACGCCACAGCTCATGCTTGTGAGCAGATGAGTAAGTGTGGCTTATGAACATAAGGGGCTTGTTACTCATTGATCATCTTTGGTTGCCAGATCCGTGTGAGAACAGTATTTATTAAAATTCCCCGGGTTGGGTTTTTATTGGCACCCTTTCAAAATCAACATCAGCTTTGGCTGTTGAGCGGGAAATTCACTTCACACTATTTGTTAGCTGGTCTCCGATAATGGGCATGACATCATGCATCAGGAACAGCCCAAAGAGCCTTTGAAGCTTTAGCCGGGAAAATACTTAGCATACAGACGCGTGACACTTTACACACTAAATATTTACACACTAAAGACTAAAGACACGTGCTTATCAAAAGTTTACACTGTCTTCTGCCTACTGAGTTTGAATACAGGCTCGTACTGCTGTGGTATTCCCCTGACTTTTCAGCGTCCTGTAGAAAGACACTTCCACCATATGTTTAATGAAGAATGGAGAACAAACACACTTTTACTGTAAACGTCCTCCCCAGTTCTTATCTAAGCTTGGCTTTCTTCCACATTCCTCTTACCGTAGCAGTAATACAAAACAGCCTTTCGTTATCACACGTTTATGTTTTGCCAGGCCAAGTGTTAGGCCTGTTGTAAAATCATGGCCCTCAATAAAAGGCCCAGTGTGTTACGTCAGTGTGTTTTGGCTGCTCTGGTTATATAAAGCCAAAATGTACAATCCCCAAATTTCAAAACAGCAAAAACAAGCCTAAGAATATGAAAACACACCCCAAATATCCCTCTTTGAATTTCATAGGTTTTGAGTTAAAGTGCTCATCATATTATCCACTATAAGAAATTGAAGAATCAGTCGTCATCATTCAATGTCACTTCAATGCTTCACTCTCAAGAAATGTCTGGGTCTTAGTTAGATTTGCATTCATCATTTAATTAAAATTTTCAAATAACGGTTTTGATGACTTCAGATGTCCAATTACCAGTTTTAAATCTGAAAGCTGCCCTGAGAACCTGACAACCTGAACTACATTTTGAATTAAGAATTATTAAAAGTTTCTGATGGGAAATGATTTCAATTTTAATGCTTCACTGATTCACTGCACTCTGAGAAATGGGTTGGAATTTATCATCCTATTTCATGTTCATCAAAGAAGAGACTCGCTTGATAAACTGAGGTAAGACTGTTTTATTTTCATACAGATTATCTGTGTTTCTCTGCCCTGAGACTGCTGGGGTGGGCTCCAGCACCCCCTGTAACCCTGGTGAAGGATAAATGGTTCAGAGAATGAATGGATAAAGTAATGTGTATGAATGAATACCTGCAGTGGGCTGGCGCCCCGCCCAGGGTGGGTCCCAGAGTCTTGCCCATTGACCCAGGATAGGCTCTGGGTACCCATGACCCTGGTGAGGATTAAGCAGTTACAGAAAGTGAGTCAGAGAGTAAGTGAGTATGAATGAATATTATATGTATCTAATATATTTACAAAATTACTCACATTATATTTATTATTATCCTAAATGTTTTAGATGGATGAAGAGACGTGCCATAACTGATGGCCCTAAAGTGAAGTGAAAAACTCACCTGAAGAGAAGTGAAAAGTGAAATACTTTAGTTATGGCCAGAGGTGGATAAAATACCTAACTTCATTACTTAAGTGAAAGTACAGATACCACTAGTCCAATGTTACTCCAATACAAGTAAAAGTCATACAGTCAAATTTCCCTAATGTTAAATTACTGAAGTACTTGCTTCCAAAAATACTTATTAAAGTACATATTTCACTGCATTGTTGATTTATTGCCACCACACTTACAAAACCATAAGGAATAAGGTAGAATGTTACAGAATGAAACACAACCTGAACTGATAAAGAAAACTTTTTTCATTAATTGTACACTGCACACCTACACAAAGGTTTGTGTATGTACTATATATTTGAACGAAGTTGACAACTGAATCGCTGTATATGCAGCTGGAATGGCACCCACTGAAAACGATACGATTTTTTAATCTTTTCCATAAACTTAAACATCGACTCTAAATATGGCCATGGATGCGAGCATGAAGAGTCTCCGTCTCCGTCTCCGTCCGTTCTCCCGCCACTGACCTACTGTGTTTAAGAAATGCTGGCTGCAGTGTTACAGCATACAGACGTGACATAACACTGCTGGTGATTTCTGATAGGCTGTCATCTGCTAAAAAAAACAATCAGGTTTTAGAAAAGGGAGACGGTAACACCCACTTTCAGAACTGAAGGTAACGAGTAACGAGAACCTTGATAGAAATGTAGTGAAGTGAAAAGTATAAGTCTCAAAAAAAAAAAAACTACTCAAGTAAAGTATGGATACTCAAAAACTGTATTTAAGTACAGAACTCCAGTAAATGTACTTAGTTACTGTCCACCTCTGACTATACTCAAAGTCATTCAGAGTGTTTCTGATGCTTCATTCTAGGGAAACTTGCTGTGTCAGTTGTTCACAGCGGCGGCGGCGACAGAAACCAGACGTCTGCAGGGTTTAATCTGTCTAAAAGCCACCTCACAGACAGTTATCGTATGACACGGTTATGAATATGATGATTGATGAAGGTCTTGGCCTAAAATGTATTTTTAAAATCTATTCATGGTGGAGATGTACATACAGGGTGTTGTAAGGCAAAAATAATCCTTACAACTATCTGTATATTTTATTTATTTATTTTATGGCCATATTACAAATAAAAACGTGACTCTATGAGCAATATGGCAATATTTTATACTTATAGAGTGTTTACTTAAACAACACTACCTGACAGCTTGTTTCATTACAAACAAAACATAATGTTTGTTTGATTTAGTAGTTTTGCAAAAATTTCCCACCTGTGGGACTAATAAAGTATTGACTTATCCTAAACTTCATCTGTGCACATAGTTTTTTTTTTTTTTATTTGTCCGTTCCAGCTTAGTGTGTGTCGTAATAACATAATTAGCACCCATCAGGCTCGCTGATTGTTTTGGGTGGTAAATAAAATATTCATATTTGTTTTGTAGTCCCCTGGTATTGTGATTATACCACCATGCGTTATAGTTGCGATGCCTTTAACTGTATTAACAGGCCCCAGTTCACCACTTGATCGGAGTTTTAAAAGCTTAAAATATGTGAATTCTTTTAGTCTCAAGATGTAAATTCACTCCTCATTTATTTCAAGACATTTTACATTCGCTTGTTCAGTTTAGAAGCACTTCAGCGTCACCCAGGAGGGTTTCAGCCATTTAAGAATGAATTATGACATGCAGTAATCCCTCGCTTTTCATGGAGGTTACATTCCAAGAGCACCCGCGTATAGTGGAAAAACCGCGTTGTGGTGTTTTGGTAAACAAAAAAAACCTAAAAATGCCTATTTTTGTAGTGTAAACCTTAAATCTGCCCCCAAACATGCTCCCATAGCACTTTAATTTCATTTTAAACTCAGTTTAATGCATTACCCTTAAAGAAAATGTAAAGGTAAACCCGTATTCTCCTCTTTTCAGGGTAAACCCGTCTTTTAATTTAAACTCCCCGCCGAGAAACGCAACTCGGAAGGTTGGGTTTTCGGAGAATAAAACCTGAAATAAGAATAAAACCTAAAAATACAAATGAGGGCTCGTTGGAAAGGTCTCCTGGAGATCTACTTTCCCCGCCGAGATATGCAACTCGGAAGGTCGCGGGACAAAAGTATTGGGACACCGCAGCGAGGTGAACGATCCCCTTGTGTGAAAACTTCCAGAAAAATGTATTGCCACGAAAAGGCAAAAAAGGCGGAGGATATTTGCAGTTTCCGCGTTATTCTGGGGGTTTCCACGTAAAACTATGAGTTCGGTTCTCAAAATAAATCTGATAGGAATAGGGGTCAGGATTGCACTACACATTGCCTGTTATCAGAACAGCCAGTAACTCACCTGGAGCTGTGATTGGTCACCCTGTCAGAAACACTGTGATTGGTTAGATCTGCTCATATTGCAGCCTTATTGAAGATCAGTATTGCACTGATCAGTATTGTGATACGACCAACAGGCAATTTATTGTGCAGCCCTAACCCCTCATTCCTCTCATTACCAATAGAAGTCTGCTTCTCTGAAATAAACTTTCTCTTTGTGGCTCAATTATGCAGAATTTTGCTGAAATTCCCTTTTAATGTTTTTTTTGTCTGATCCTGTGATCATAAAAAACACTGTTTTTTTTTCTTTCTTCCTTGCAATAGCTCTGAACGTGGCATTGGTTCTCTTCCCCTCATCAGGGTTAATTATGAATCTGTGGTTTGGTCTGCATAGTTTAATGCCTCTGCCTGGAAGTAGGATAGATAAAATGAGCTGCACCGTTTTATACAGTCATTCAGTGACAGTCTGCGGTTTGGCTTCTTAACATGCACCTGTGATGTGTCTGTGATTTCTCATATTGGCGTACTGTCTCGGGATGTTCCGATGAAGATCTCTCTCATTTGCTGAGCCTTTTGATAATGGCACACTTACTTTTTTTGCACTTTTTTTTTTGCACATTGCACTTAATTGGGCGCTTAATTGAGAAAGTCTCAGTCACTTTTACTTGTTTTCCAGGCCAGATTACAATCAGCCTGTCTTTCCACACTCTGGCTCTGCCTCGTGAATCTTCCTGTCACTTTTATGGCAAAAATGGAAGAAATCCAGTTTGAGCTGCTGGATTTATGGCTGTGTACAGGCTGTGAACTCTGTGTCCCCCCCACACTCTCGGGAAACCTTTTTCCTAGAAGTGTCCTGCACAACTTGGAACTGCCCGAAGAACCGTCCTGCTCCGCCGGCCGATAGAAATAGCCACTAATCTGATGGCGCTGTGCTGTCATAGAGCTCCGTGATGTAAGTGGTAGAGCCCCACAAATCTCATTTGCCAGCCACATTAGAGCACCTCGGAAAATCTTAAGAGGCAGAGCAGAGATTAAAGTTGTTTGTGTAGCTCTTCCCCCTCTGCATAATGTTACTAGTGTTGTTGGCACTCAGAGTGGCAGTTCTGCCAGTGGTGGGTAATGGCTTTTGGGGATGTGAGTAATGTTCTGCAGAGCTGTTTTCACACGCTGTTGTGTTGCAGAGCTGCTGGGTGGTGTTATTCGTCATATGTTACTGTTAATGCACAATTTAAAAATCGTATCGGCAGGGATCATATTCCAATAACAGTAGAACATCATTACCAGTAATGGAATTCTTGGGCTCAGAGCTACCTCAAAATACTTTTTAGCATAATAATGAAAGTATAATAATGGCGTGGATGTGGCTCAGTGGGTAAGATACTTGCCTCTGGACCAAGGGGTCATGGGTTTGAATCCTACCTTCAGTACACCACCACTGGGGCCTTGAGCAAGACCCTTAACCCCAAGTTGCTCCAGGGAGACTGCCCCCTATAGTTAGGAAATGGAAGTCGCTTTGGATAAAAGTGTCTGCTAAATGCCGTAAATGTAAATTCTACTGTTATTTATGTTCGCTATTTTAAACCGTGGTGGTCGGGGGGGGTTGTGATTGGCATAATAAATCCAGTATTCGAACGGTCTGTGCCAGTACTATTGTCAATATGTTGTGCATCCCTAGATTCTGCACTCCATCCCAAACCCGGCACCACCCTCCATCATTCTCCTTCACTGGATTTTCTATTTTCTGTCCATATCTCTGTCTCTTTCTGAAATGTGAGGTTTACTGGGCGTCGCATTAGCTTTCCATGCATGTATGTGAGAGAGAGAGTGAGAGAATGAGAAAAGAAGTTGGAGAGAGAGAGAGAGAGAGAGAGAGAGAGAGAGAATGAGAAAAGAAGTCAGAGAGAGAGAGAGAGACACGTATCCACACTATTACAAATAGCAGTCTACATCAGCCTCAGGCAGAGCCATTACTGCAACAGCAGGGAAGGCTGGCTAGAGCTGACACCAGTGTCTGAACACACATACACGCACACACACACACACACACACACACACACACGCACACACACACACACCCCATTTCACAAATCCATATTGCATTTATATGACTGTCCCAACCAATCTATGCACTCTCATAGGCAGATAATGAATTTTAGATTCTAGGTATTTAATGATGACCATTTGCTACAGGGTTCTCCAGCACCGCTCCTGGCCTCCCGCAGAGCTTAGCGCCAGTGCTAACACACCTAATCGCGCTAATCAAGGTTTGACATCGCATCTGAATTATTTGAGCCAAATGTGATAAATCAGGCCTGGAAATAAACTCCGTGGGAAGAGGGATTTCCAGGAGTCAGTGGAAATAATGCATATATGTTTGACGGCTCCACAGGGTGTCATAAAGTTCTGGGCTATAAGGCTGGGCAGTGCAATGAAAGTGTAACATCGCAGAGACATCTTTATGACTGCATATATTCTGTTTTTCTTAGTTCTGAGAGCAAAGCGCGGGAGCAACTTTCCTTACATAACATTGACATAACCATGCCATGAATGTTTCATAACAGACGTCATCTGCTGGCGTGAGTTGTCATGGCACATTAGGTCTAACACTATAACAGAGTCACTTTACTGTCATATACAGGCGCAGTGTCACATTACATGTAGTTGTCATGGCACATGCTACAGTATCTACAGTAAAAGTTTCATAAACTGTGGATTTTTATTCTTGTTAAAGACTGGAAAGTGATTGAGTGAGCAACTATATGTGCAAATGTGTTAAATAAAACAATCCATGTTACCTACTTTCCTTTATAAGATAACCGTGCATGTCTGACATCTTAGTAACTGGTTGTGTGGTGATGCAAAGTCCAATTCTAAAATGCACTCATCAACTGTTTCATCCCATTGTTGGTCACTTAATAGCTCATTAAATATCTAACAGTTGTCCGGTAATCCATGTTATAAGTGTAGTTATATTAAGTGGCTTTTTATAGGTGAGTAGTGATATATGATTTTTTCTGGCTAATAAAGGTGCGCCAGGCATGAAAATACTGTAAATGTATTTGTTATGATGTGAGTAACATGCGCAAATGTAGAAAATCTCATTGTGTGCAAAAACCATTGACTAGTAGGACATACACTATATTTATAAACTGTAGTATATACACTATATTTAGAAACCAATACTATATATGCACTATATTTATGTACATTATGTTTATAAATTATAGGTCATCATCTATATTTGTTGTATCTACGATCAGCGGCTAAAAGAGGCCGCCATTGTTTATGTTATATGTGGGACTTTTATTTTGAAATGGGGTGTCTGTAGGTTCACAGTGTTGTCTTCAGTGAGCTGTCTAGTGTTTATCTGTTCTCATTGGTTCTTATTCTAGTCCTTTGTGTATTTAGATTGCGTTTGTTCAAGCCCCTGTGTCGATCCACCGTCTCCTGTATCCGTCGTGTGTACCTTCTTTGTGAAAGAGTCTTCTGTGTCTTAGCTTGAGAGTTTATGTTCCTTGAGTTCTGGTTTGTGTAAATAAAGTCTAAGAAAATGGAACCCTGCATTTGCGCCTCGCCACGCAAGCCCCATGTGACAGTATTATAATGTTCTGCTCAGGTTACATATCATTGGACTCAAACAAGTACTGATGGTATACATGATACACTTAAAAAAAGTGATCACAATAACATCCTTCTCGACTTCTACCTTTGAGTGAATGCGAAGATTTTTCATTGAAACTGGCCAGTCTGTCAGTCTTGAGAAGCAGAAAAAAACCATTTGCAGTAATATTTAATTAAGGGATGTAAGAAGATCTTACACTGAAAGTGCAAATATATAAAAAGAACGGTAAACAAAACGTGCGGTTTACTATTTCAAACCGCACACGCAGTCTGATATTAGGAATGAAATTTTGACAGATCATTTTTGCCTTGCAGTGTGGCTATGAATTTCAAATCAAAACTACAAAAAAAAAAATCCTCATGATGAAAATCTCTACTGTCACTCCTGGACTTGTTAGAACATCAGATCTCCGGTTAATTATGATCTCTTTGACTCTCAGACAAACACAAACAAACAAACACACACAAAATTCAGTGGACAAGTTCTGTTTGTGATCTAAAATTAGACCGAAATATGTCAAGCCTGCCGACGTGTCTTCCGTGTTGACGCGCATGTGAAATACGTTTCTCTTTTCACTTGTTTCAGGATCATGTGTGCTGACAGTCTTATTAGAATGATGGATAGTAACACTGGAACTTTTCCTCCTTTTTTTCTTGGAGGGTTTTTATTTATTTATTTTAGCCATTAAACCAGAAAGGGTTCTTCTATGGCAGTGCCCCCAAAGAACCCCTTTTCATCTTTTACATTTAGGCATGCAGGACCTACAGAAAGCACTCTCTGTCCATCTGGCCACATTTTTTGCACAATAAAATAAAATAATAATGAGTAAAGGCAAAAAAATAGTAATTGGACTATGCTTTAATATCAGATTTCAGGCTTTCAGTATAATATAATACAATATATTATAATATAATTATATAAAGCATTGTTGATATTGAAGAAGTATTAAAAGAAAATCTGTCTTTCTAATGTGAAAAGGTTTTTGTATTATAAAGGTCTTAATTATAATAAGAATGAATTATAGTAAGCAGAGGTGATTTCATTCGATTTTGTTTTGCTGAAAAAGTTACAGTTGCTCTCTCATTTATATATTATTTTCATTTAGAGCTAATTCTTAATTCTATAGCAGTAGCGATTAGGTGTGTGTGTGTGTGTGTGTGTGTGTGTGTGTGTGTGTGTGTGTGTGTGTGTATTTGGCTTGTATGTACACATTTTCATCTCTTTGTGAGGACCAAATGTCTTCATAATGGTGGGAAAACTGGTAGGAAATGGGAACATTTTCCTGGTCCATTTACTCCTCAAATTCAACTTCTTTATAAATAAAGTAAAAATGGCATAAAGATTGTGTTTTGGTTACTGAGGTTAAGGTAAGGGTCAGGTTTCAAAATCAATATCAGAAAACTTTCCCAGAGGAAATTGCTTATGCTGCGACTGCACAGGCACACAGAAGATAATAACAATATAAAATATAAAATACAGTCGAGGTCAAAATAAAACTTTCCAGAAAGTACTCAGAAAACCAAATGCTGTGGTCAGTAAGAGAGGTGGATAGGAATAAAACAGATAGATAAATAAAATTACTGCTGAACTAATTTACTATTTAACACAAATAGCGGTTTGAAGTTCTCTACACTGAGTCTTTTATTCCATGCAGTAGTGACATAAGTAGTGATATAACACATGATAATACTATTGTATAAGTAGTGACATGAGTGACAAAAGTAAAGACGTAGCTAAGTAGTGGGTGGATGACAGGGGGAGGAGTTATAGAGTCTGATGGGTGTGTGTGTGAGACAGGGGAGGAGTTATAGAGTCTGATGGGTGTGTGTGTGATGGGGAGGAGTTATAGAGTCTGATGGGTGGGTGTGTGACAGGGGGAGGAGTTATAGAGTCTGATGGGTG
>JBBPCY010000039.1:35822362-35837861 GCA_037974405.1 Brachyalestes nurse
AAAGTATAAAAACACTGCTGTAATCAACACTCTCCTCTCACAATGAGACCAGTTGGATGGTAAAACACTACTAGAAGGTAATTATTGCCATTTTGTTTAAGAGAGAATTTTTGTTTTTCAAGAGATTTTTTTTCTTTGATTTATTCAGGTTCTGTAAATGCTGCATCATTTCTCTTATTCTGATGGTTTGTCATTTTCTTTAAAATGATGCTTTAAAGAACAAAATATTATTTTGAAAACAAATAATTTTGAAAACTACTGTAATGGTTCCGGTGCCCATGACATACACTATATGGACAAAAGTATTGGGATGCCTGATCATCACACCAACAGGGACTTTAATGACACTGCATTCAAATACATAGATTTTAATATGGAATCTATCCCCCCCCTGCCGTTGTCCAGGAGAGAATAGGTGGGTGGGGGGGCGAGACGAATGATTTTGAAAAGTGTGGGGACATGGTTTTAGCGCCCATGCTTGTGGTGGCATAACAATGGCATTGCAAAGTTGATGTAACAATTTTATTCCAAGCATTTTATGACTATTTTTGAAGGTCATGAGATGTTTTCACAGGGTAAAAAGGGAGCTGGATTCAACATGGTGTAAAAAAATCATGAGGATGGTTCCTATCTTCCATGTCTGGGTAATCTAACCCCTCTAAAGGGCCCTGAATAATGTTGGGGTGGGCGCACACACCTTGCAGACATTGTGCTGGCAGGCAGTGGTGACGGGCTGGAAGGCGAGCTCCTGGCAGCACACGCACATGAAGATCTGCTCCACCTTGTTCAAGAAGTTCTGTAGGACGACAGGAAGTGAGGCGTGACTGTCACCACGGCAACAGCAAGACCAGCGCAGCACGAGCCGGTCTGTGAAGGCGCTCGGCTCGCGGTGTGGAAATTTAACTGTATTAAAAAACTAACAGCACCGCTGAGATCACAGCGCCGACTCGGACTGAGGGGCAGCGGGCCGTCGGACAGAAAATAATCCATTTCACACCGTTACATCCGAGCAAGCCGAGTGGTTTTTAAGTGTGTGTGAGCCCAATTGTATTACAATTTAGGAATATCAGAAGATATTAAAGGAACAGTTTTTAAATTTTACGCAGTTTCATCACTTACTACTAACACAGTCGATCATTCAGTGCATGTTCAGCCGCCTCTTGAACTTTACACTGGGGCTTCTAGGCTAATGTAGCTAACTGGTATGTACATCAATGTGAAATGTGCCTAAATCATCAGACATGTCTCAGACTTTGTTCTCATCTCATATAGAATCGTCATTGTGTTTCTGAAGTATGTTTACCATAGCTAAAAAAACGTATTGAAGCTCGAAATTTGCTTGTATTTTTGTCCGCGTTCATACATAACAGTGTGTCATATAGTGTCAGAAACCACATAAATTAGTGTAACACATTGCTTAGTGAGCACCATGAGAGCTACTGAGGTATGAGCTTACACTGGCCTCACTGCAAGTGTATGTGTGTGAGTGTGTGTGTGTATGAGTGTGTTTATGAGTGTGTGTGTGTGTATGTGTGTGTGTGTGGCTGTTAATGTGTGTTTATGTGTTTGTATGAATGTGTGTGTGTGTGAGTGTGTGTATGTGTGAGTGTGTGTGTATGTGTGTGTATGAGCGTGTGGGTGTGTGTGTGTGTGTGTGTATGTATATGTGTGTGTATGAGGGTGTGTGTGTATGAGCGTGTGTGTGTGCGAGTGTGTGTGTGTGTGAGTGAGTGTGTGTATGTGTGTGTGTGTGTGAGTGTGTGTGTGTGTGTGTATGAGTGTGAGTGTGTGTGTGTGTGTGTGTTTGTGTGTGTGTTTGTACCGGTCCCTCCTCTAGGAAGCCCAGAGCCTCGTCCCAGAGTTTCTTGTTGGCTTGGTCCTGCTGTATGAGGGAACGCTGCGGCTCAGACAACACGAACGCCTCCACCTCCTTCGGTCGCTTAGATTTGGGCTCATCCTTCTTTTCACATGCTGCATACGAATACACACATACACACATACACACATACACACATACACACACACACAATAAAGTTGTATACATTTAGTCAATATAAGTACCCATGAACTATAATAATGTGTAACATATATACAGTGCTGTGGAAAGTCTTCGTGCAACCCTCATTTCTACATATTTTGATTCCAAAGAGCCAAACTTGCGTATTATATATATGTTTGTATCTATATGTAATAATTATGTCCCACACCTGTTTCTTTCGGCGTTTCTTGGCTGCCGTTACTGTGCACCTCCTCGTCCTCGTTCACCGTAGTCTTCTCCTCTTCCTCCTCGTCCTCTTCCTCCTTCACCCTCTTCGCTGGCCGGCCTGATTTTGGTCGTCCTCTGCCTCCGTGCCGTTTACCTCGCGATGGGCCCCCTCGGCCCCCCCTCACACTCGCCTCCCTTTTGCTCTTATTGGCCATGGCCTCCAAATAGCCAGGAGGGTACTGATAGAGAGAGAGAGAGAGAGAGAGCGAGAGAATATTGGATTGTTATTTTGCGTATACTGGAACTGAGCTACTTCCTTTGGCCACCAGTCCAGACTATCAGTCTATCTATCTATCTATCTATCTATCTATCTACACACACACACACAAATACTGGAGACTATGTGTAAGTCAATCATTGGCTCATGATCAAAAAACACTTTTTCAATTCACCTACAAATAAAATAATTCATAATTGGGTTTACTGGGTTTGTGTTTATTGGGCTGTTTTCTGTTCTGTTCTGCTATTGTGTTGCTCCATGGTCCTGGAGGAATGTTGTTTTATGACACAAAAAACCTACTTGGCTTGACTCGTCTTTTGTTTGAGTTTATACCTGTCAGAAATGTTTGTAGCTTGTATCTGTTCTTCGGTGTGTAGTGTGCCCTTGCTTCTGTGTTTCGGTTTTGTTTTGTGATTTGGCCCTCGTGCCTCTTTGTGTTTCTAAATAGAGTTAAGAAATGGAATTCCGCGTCAGCACCTCCCTCGCTCCCCGGAGTCACGGCGACATGACAGGGTTACTCATGTGCAACACTCACACACACACAGACTGATAGATATTTGAGAAACTGATTATTTGAATGCACCATGTTTTTCATTGCTTTAAATGTTTTTATAAACAATTCTGAGTTATTTATTTTGCATATACATCCCTTCCCATGTATGTAAAATTAGATTTTTTAAACATTCCTGTTATTTCCTGTGGACTTCTGTTGTCTATCAAGTCTCTGTAATCGCACTGATTTTCTTCTGTGAAAAGTCTTCTTACCAAAATAAATAAATAAATAAATATTAATGATAATACAGATGTAGAAAGATGAAAAATAAATGTGATAATGAACCCCTAATTATTTTGTAAGACAAGATGATTTGAAACTCATTAAACAAAATTGAGAAAAGATGATTGTAAAGGGGAAACAGGGCAGGCTGCTCATTTCATACTGCAGCTTCTCAATAGAAGAGGTGTGTTATTATGATTAAAAATTGATGGAAAGTTATGGCTGTCACCACATTCTTCTTGTTTAGAAAAAAACCCCCATAATGTACATTTTTGCACGTTTCATAATTTTTGGACACTGAATACAAAAGTAATTTATTCATTCATACATTAATGTTTAAGTTGAGATTTACAGAAACATTTATACTCTACCTGTGTATAACATTTGGTTTGCAAACACTTTAAACAACTAAGGGGCTTTTCAACAGCAGTGTTCCCTTCAACACAGTTACACAGCTGCACATGAAGCTGCATATAACACAACTCTTTATGAAAGACTATGTATCTGAATGCAGTGTTATTAAAGTCACATTTGGTGTAATGGTCAGGCGTCTTGGACAAAAGTTATTGGGAGCGCTGTATGTGTCGGCTGGTTTTCACGGGGGTCAGGCGTCCCATTACTTTTGTCCATATTAAATAGCTCAGCGCTCGCACTACTTTGGTGAAAGCAGCGAACTTTCAAAATAAAAGGATTTTTAAAAACCCCCATTAACGTGCAATAAATATATATATGTGTGTGTGTGTGTGTGTCCCTGTACAACAGAAGTTTGATAAATCAGAGCTTGTGTTACAACCTTTGCAAGGCCAAAGTTTGCAGATGTTAGCCTCAAATTTAGTTTGTGTCACCCAGACTACGCTTCATAAATATGTTAATAGCCGTGCTGGACTGGCCATCGATTATACCAGGGCGGGCCAGGTAATTTAAAACAAGCCTTACCATAAACTGATACAGGAATGCATGATGAAAGACATGAATCCAGAATTTTATCCTGAATATTATAATAACAACAATAAATAAAATAAACAATAAATATTCATAACAGCAATATTAGAAAAAACTATTATACAATAACTGCTCATAACATGAATAAGCTTGACATCAATAAACTATTATAACATCAACAATCATATGAACCAGTGACATTTTCAGTAAGAGCAATGTTAGTCCATATCCACTAATAAATGAATAATAATAATAATGAAATAAATAAATAAATGAAAACATATAATAAACAATAACAGTAATAGTAATTAAAATGATAGGCGTAATAATATGAATGACAGCAATAGGGAGAATTTAGAACAACCCTCCTAAATTAACAATGCAGTCAGCATCAGAAGCAACAATATAAAACAACCCTGATGACAATAATGACAATACAGTGAATCATCAGTAACACCAACATCAGCTACAATCAGCAGTTTTAATGCATTAAAAGTCAATAATATAACGAGTAACAAAAATTCTGGGTATATTAATGACAATAAGAGTGATATAAATTACAGTGATATGGAGAATGTACAAAGTTGCTCCTGATTGGGTGATGGTTTTCTGGCCTCCAGCTCACCTCAGATAAGTGTTGCATCATTAATTCGGAAGGTCGTGTGGTGGCAGTCATCCAAGACAAGTTCAGTCCAGTGGCTGCTTTGAGAGTTAACAGCAGAGCGTGCCGAACTCATGTTGACTCAAAACTGTGCAGAGAAGGACTGGGCAGGGCAGAAACCAGATCCCTCGAAACCCCATCTTTTCCGAGTTTGTCTCATATTATATTTTTCCATCTCTGGAGATCAGTTTTGATATTTTCTCATTACTTTTCCTGTTTTCAGCCCACAGACAAACAAAATCGATGCATCAGCAAACCAAAATCCATTCCCTCTGTCGACAAACAAACCCCCTTCTCTCTTTACTGAGCAATGAAAAGCAGCACAAATTAAAATCACACCTTCCCTGTCGATAAATAGACAAAGCCCCCTACAAACAAAATCAATTACATCAATAATGTTGACTGAATCCAGACAAGCCGCCCGGCATTTACCTCAGAATACTTTACCTCAGAACGCTTTACCTCAGAACGCTTTACCTCAGAACGCTTTACCTCAGAACGCTTTACCTCAGAACGCTTTACCATAGAATCAACACATTGACAAACCAAATCACCCCACACTCACAAAACAAATCCCTGCTTAATTGATTATTTGTGCGTGTGCATGTGTGTGTTCGTTTGTTGCTAGACTGTAGCGGTGCCACTGTCACACAGCTGTAGAGTTGTGTTTATTAATTTTAAGTTTATTAATGCTAATGTAGTAATAATACAGAGTGACTGTAATAATGCTGATGTTTGTTAGTGTAAAGGTATTTAGTTTATCAATGCAAAGCTATTAATCAACCTTATTAAGGGGAAGTTAGTTACTATATTATTGCAAAATCTTTATGATTACAAATGTTTAAATTCTATATATAAAAAATATAACTATGAATAACTCAATAGTAATTGTCTATTTTGTTAATCTATTAACCTAATTATCGCAAACATAATGTGTATATTTTTTACCTTAATTACGGCTAGACTGTCTTTAGCGAAGGGGATTACGAACTTAATTATTTGGAGAATCTTTTTTTTATCTGATCATCTGATAATTTGGTCATCTGTTGAATAACTATACGTTTAAAAATTATAATTAAAATTTGCGTTTGAGAATTCTGGGAGGTGGAAAAGACAGAACGGTCCTACTTTCGCTTCCATGCTGAAATCTGATAGGAGTTAATTATAGATCAGGCTTATGCAATGCATTTAGACCCTGACCTGCAAGTGTCCAGCTGATAACTGTCCGTCCTCTAACTGCGGTTGGACTTTCACATTGGCAGGTTTTCGGGGGTTTATATGGGACATGCGGGGCGTTACGGCGAGAAGGACAGATCGGAATGTGCTGCATGTCCGTCACGGACATGAAAGGAGGAACGTCATGCTCGGGTTCCTCTGTAAAACAGCTGTAGCTCTGGCCTCGCGTCCTAAAGGGGTCATAACCCCAGATAAATCACACCCCCATGTCAGAACACATCACGCTATTTCTAAAATTATCAACACAACATGTGAAGCTGCTGCTGTGCCAACTCTAAATGGTTCCACAGATGTCAGGATGGAGTGACGTGTGTGTGTGTGTGTGTGTGTGTGTGTGTGTATAGTACATACTGAGGCCTAATAATAACTTTAATAAGTAATGTATAATACAGAAATGTATTATTTTACTCATTTTTAATAATGTTAATTATTTTTTATAGGCATTTTTATAGGCCTATTTTTCTCCTACAGTTTTGAAAATGGTGTAATGGTTCCAATGTCAAAACATCAATTAATATCCATAGTTGTGCACTTGTGTATGTACTTTTGTATATAACTATCGTGGTCGCGTACCATCTGTAATATATGGAGAAAGCTAGAGAATGGTCACGTTACCTTTAAAATGTGTGTCGGAGAGAGATTCCGGAAACGGACAAAAGCCGAAACCCTAAACGTGAAGAAACAAACACAGAGCGAAACACACAGCAGACTTATAAACAGACTTCAAGACACTAAAGCTCCGGTTAGTTATATATAAAAAGACTTGTCACTGTTTGTTTTGGTTTAATTTTAAAAAATCAGCCCATGAATGCCGCTACACATTCAGTTGTCCTTACCCATAAACTGCTTGGTTAGAGCTGGCATGTTCACCCCCACCAGTGACACAGTGGTAAGACCTCTGAATCAGAAAAGCCTGGTTCAAATCTCCATTTGGATAATAATTTTTTTGCCCATAGCAACCACACAATCACACTTTGCCATTTTTGCCTGCTGCTACTCCAACCAACTGTGTCAGGGTGGGGAGACCAGAGAATATAATTATAATAATAATAATAATTATTATTATTATTATTATTATTATTATTATTATAGTACTTCTACTGTGCCAACCCTTTGGCTATAAGTGATTCCACCGATGTCAGGGTGGAGAGACAAGGGGAAATTCAGCAGGGTTTGTGTTTGTGTGTGTGTGTGTCATACAGTCTTAACACATATAGATAGTTAATAATAATAATAATACCAACAATAACAAGTAGAACAATATATTGGTATCAAAAGTAATGGTACTCTACCAATCTCAGCATTATTTACATATTATAGACCTTTAACATGGTGCAAAATGGGTGTGTTGTAGTTTGTAATCACAGGTTACAATTATTTGAGAGACTCGTTGTTATTATTATCAGTAGTAGTAGTAGTAGCAGTAGTAGCAGTAGCAGTAGCAGTAGTAGTAGTAGCAGTAGTAGTAGTAGTAGCAGTAGTAGTAGCAGTAGCAGTAGCAGTAGTAGTAGTAGCAGTAGCAGTAGCAGTAGTAGCAGTAGTAGTAGTAGCAGTAGCAGTAGCAGTAGTAGCAGTAGCAGTAGTAGCAGTAGCAGTAGTAGCAGTAGCAGTAGTAGCAGTAGTAGTAGCAGTAGTAGTAGCAGTAGCAGTAGTAGCAGTAGCAGTAGTAGCAGTAGCAGTAGCAGTATATCTAGTCTGTCCTATCATCATGACCACGGCACCATTTTTGTGATCAATGCTTTCTGCACGCTGCATAATTTGATGGAAGAGAAAAACATCAGTGAAGATCAGAGTGAACCTCTCCACCAGGTCCTGTGCAGTGTGGATGATATTCTTTATCTCTTCAGGAACTCTGGACTGATGGCTCCAGTTCTGAAACGTGACTGAGGCCCATTTAAAGCTGCTGTAAAATTCTTCACATACAAACGGCCCCACACATTTATATCAATGTTACACATTTTCTCTATAAAAGCAGTCGGACACTCGAGGCTGTTACAGATTTTATCTGAGAAAACACAAGCAATGCACCTCCTCTCACATCTTACACTTACAAAAATGACAAAGCAGATCAAAAGATATACAAGCTCTGTTAGTCCAGACTATAGCCTGGCTTAGAAAGACCAGGTACGTCATAAAATGATCTTGGAGGAATTTCAGGAGGACAGACACACCCCCAGAGATTTGGAAGATTGAGTAACTAAAGGACAATGACTTTTTCCACACAGGGCCACTCGACATTAAAAAACTTTTTCTTTTCTTTGTTTGGTTTTGGCAAACACGTCCTCACGGCACTGTAGAGATCATCAAATATTTAATTAGGAGAATAATAAATGTAGGAATCCCAGCTCAGAGGATAAACTGAGGTGTGCCCAGGAAAGGGTGTGAGCTTATAGAGTCAGAGTGTGAAACTGTGCATGAAGCGACTAATCTTCTGTACGACCCGTATAATGGTCCCGATTTGGTCCAGTTTCCCAGATAAACTGAGAACTCAGTCGGACTACTGCGAGAGTTTAAACACACTTCAGTCTGGACCCAGAAACCCAAACCGCAGCTGTAAAGTCACCACTAACGACTCTCAGTGTTACAGACTGGAAATGTTACAGAAATATGTGCACATTCACACCTACAATTCAAAAAGGAATACTTCCATTTTATGGACCTGCTGAACTGAGGTTCCGTGGTTTTGGAATACTCCTCCCTCCCTGTCCCACGTCTATCAGAATCACAGCCTTAGTTTCTGGGTTTGGTGACTTACAGAAGATAATTCAGTCTGGATTTAATACCATCAGAACACAGAAATTTTTTATTTAAAAACTGGACATTTGGATTAAAATGAACAGTCTTGTCAGTATTTATTTCAGTTTCTGTACATCCCCAGGTAAAACTCATCCAGCTGGATTTCATGACAGAGGCGATGCCGCGTCTCGGCAGCTGTGCTGGTAAAAACCGATTTGAAGGATAATCCCAAACCAGGGCTGAACTTTTTACAGAATAACTCTTACTTCCCAAAACCACCTCAATATTTATAAACACAACTGGCAACTTCAGTCTGGCGCTGCAGAGGAACGGCTGCTGTAGGAAGTGTATGATGAATGAAACACTTCCACTTTCAGAGGAGAACAACATCCTGAGAGGCAGGAACAGCGAGGGGACTGACGTTTTCTGAGCTAAGAGCTGTTGCGCGATTACAGTTCCGGAACGAGCTCGGCCACGCGGCGGCTCTCACGCCGCAGACAACTTATTCCTTATATCGGAAAAAATGTGTTCCATCAGAGTAAACACAAGTGAAGAATGAAGTCTATTTTTGCGCACATTAGGACCGAACAAAAAGTAAATGGATTTTCAGCTTCATAGGATCAATTTCTTTTCATATCAAAATCAATGTAACGTTAGTGTTTGGAGCCTCCTGCAGAGGAGAATGGATCAGAATCCATGAAAAGTCACTTCGCCCTCTGCATAGGAGGTTTAACCCTCACGGGAATGTGCTTTATTGGAATGTGTTGTTTCTATTGTAAAAGCTACTGTGACATCACATGTGTTTTTCACAAATGGCCATCCATGCTCCGCCCACACATGTGCAGCTATTGGCTGAACGAGAATGTAAACAAAAATCATATTCTGTTCAACCCAATGAAAAGATTCAGAAAACAAGTATCTGAGTTTTTATCAAAATATAGAGATTTACAGGTATTTAGTATCCATATTATCGGTTACAATTGATCTGCTGTTACAAGCTATTATCTTAGTAATCAGAACTTCTAGCAATCATTTTGACGGTCTGTAGGGCTGTTACAATCTACTATAAGTAACTGAGTAATGTAGTAATTATTCTGATATGAAAACTCGAAATCCTGCTGGTGTGGGTTTCCTTCCTTTCAGTGATGAATAGCTCTCTCCTGTAGAGGATGTTCTTACCAAATGTGGCTTTATAGTGATCCATAGATTTTTGGAATAACCAAAACATTTAATGAAGAACACAAATTTGAATCCAATATTCGAGTAATCGTGACAGCCCTAATCGGGCGGAGTCTTTCTTTTGTCATGTAATAGATCTAACATTATAATGGCATCAAAATCGCTGTTTCCATCCTGCCCTAGTCTTATTAATCGATTTAATATAGTTCAACTCTGTAGAATTCAAAACCAGAAAGCCTTCCCAGCCTAGAAGGGTTCAGCTGCAGGAGGAGCGAGGGTCCGTCAGTCATGTGAGTGCATCATTTCTTCTCAGAGTGTTAAACTCAAGGCTATGAATCCCTGCAATTTCAAGCTTGTTTTCCTCAGAACAACCAAAGTCTGGCTCAATAACTCCTAGGATACAGCCACACATTTCAAGCGACAAGAACATCTACCAAAATAGCCAAGACACAAAAAAACGCACATCTCTCACATTTTCAAAACTCAGAACTAATCTGCGGTCGGACGCTCGCCTAAACTGACCAGCTCTCTGACAATTACTGTGAGGTATTACATATTCAACACACACACACACACACACACAAATACACAAGTTATTATGCATGCACAAGCACCAAAAAGTACAATAATGAATAATGCAACTGGAAGCAAAAAGAGCTGACATAGTTAAAGTGTGCGGCTGGATGAACTCGGATTTCTATTTGAGAAACAGAATGGAAGTTACAGTGAGCTCCAAAGCGCCGATTTATTTGAATGCCCTTGGAAACAGACTGCAGTGTGCATAAGCATTGTTCCACCGAGCAATCCTTTTTTTATTGACGCCAACAACTTGATTACTTGTTTAACGCTCATTTCACTTCTATATTTCAAAAAGTAGGAAGGAAGACACAAGGCAAATAAATCATTTTATCAAGATGCAAACTCAGACGCGGCAGAGAACAATACTGGAGAAATGAGAAACATGGTTTTATGGACAAATACCAGACATTACGTGCCGAGCAAGTACTGCCGTCTCTATTGATTAAATTAGTGGTTTGAGTCGTCTAGTAATAACTTTGATGACTAATCTAATAATCGGCAGAAGGGGGAGAGTGTTTAGGGTCCGAGGAGGAGAGAAAATGCTCTTATTCTGAGTACAGAGATGTTCAAAACTTAAAAACTAGATAAACTATAAAACCTTAAGACTGTGAGAAGAAACTGCCTGTAAATGGTTGAGCCCTTCTGGCTGTTTTTAGATCAGCGTAATGTAAGAGAGACCAGCAGAAAAGTTTAAATATCATCATCATGCAAATTGTCAACCAATCATTGGTGCTTAATTGAGTTTAATCATGCAGTCGCGACCGCCGAGAGCCAGCAGATCTGACCTGGGCAGCAGCGAACTGGAAAGAGCCAGTGTGACGCAGGTCAAGCCCTGAATCTGTTGCATTTTTGGGAAACAACAAAATATTGAATGATGGTCATTCCGCTTAAAACGTGCTGTTATCAGTTACTGGGAACATTTTCTTTCCCGGCTCTCCCAGCTCTCTCACCACTGGTAGAGGGATTAAAAAATTACATTCTAAAAATGTCTGACAGAAACTCTCTACTAAAAAAACTGCATGTCGGATACAGATCCTTCTCGTTCCCTCTATTTATCTATCTGTCCATGTCTCCAAATACTTCTGTGGAGAATGGCTGGAACAACAAGAGCTACTACTGCAGCAGTGAACCAGGATCATCAGTCACATATTCACGGAAACGGCTACAACCGCAATCTTAACAGATGGGTTTGACATTTATGAAGAATAAACATAATCCCACTGGAGAAATCTCGCCATGCTCTGCACTGCCAAAAAACAACTCTCTCCATGTAGATGTTTAGTCGGCTAAGGAAGCTTGTTCACACAAAAAAGTCCTGAAAGTTTTGAAAAACACAAAACCCCTGTATCTGTGAAAGCAAAGCTCAGATGATGCAACGTCTAACCAGCAGCGTTTGCTGGGTGTTGTACATTATATCCTGCACTGCAAGGTTTGAGTAGTGCGGGAAACTACAGTGTTGTATCAGAAATCACAGTCGAAGACCCGCGTTCAGCCACGCCAACTACAGCAACTAAACTACAGCGATTAAACTACAGCGATTAAACTACAGCGATTAAACTACAGCGACTAAACTACAGCGACTAAACTACAGCGACTAAACTAGTGATTAAACTACAGCGATTAAACTACAGCGACTAAACTGCAGCGACTACACTACAGCGACTAAACTACAGTGTTGTATCAGAAATCACAGTCAAAGTCCCGCGTTCAGCCACGCCAACTACAGCAACTAAACTACAGCAACTAAACTACAGCGATTAAACTACAGCGACTAAACTACAGCGACTAAACTACAGCGACTAAACTACAGCGACTAAACTACAGGGATTAAACTGCAGCGACTAAACTGCAGCGACTAAACTGCAGCGACTAAACTGCAGCGACTATACTACAGCGACTAAACTGCTGCGACTAAACTGCAGCGACTAAACTGCAGCGACTAAACTGCAGCGATTAAACTGCAGCGACTAAACTACAGCGACTAAACTGCTGCGACTAAACTGCTGCGACTAAACTGCTGCGACTAAACTGCTGCGACTAAACTGCAGCGACTAAACTGCAGCGACTAAACTGCTGCGACTAAACTGCAGCGACTAAACTGCAGCGACTAAACTGCAGCGATTAAACTACAGCGACTAAACTACAGCGACTAAACTACAGCGACTAAACTACAGCGACTACACTACAGCGATTAAACTACAGCGACTAAACTACAGCGACTAAACTACAGCGACTAAACTGCAGCGACTAAACTGCAGCGACTAAACTGCAGCGACTAAACTGCAGCGACTAAACTGCAGCGACTAAACTACAGCGACTAAACTACAGCGACTACACTGCAGCGACTAAACTGCAGCGATTAAACTGCAGCGATTAAACTGCAGCGATTAAACTGCAGCGACTAAACTACAGCGACTAAACTACAGCGACTAAACTGCAGCGATTAAACTGCAGCGATTAAACTGCAGCGACTACACTACAGCGACTACACTACAGCGACTAAACTACAGCGACTACACTACAGCGACTAAACTACAGCGATTAAACTACAGCGACTAAACTACAGCGACTAAACTACAGCGATTAAACTACAGCGACTAAACTACAGCGATTAAAACTACAGTGACTAAACTACAGCGATTAAAACTACAGTGACTAAACTACAGCGATTACAACTACAGTGACTAAACTACAGTGACTAAACTACAGCGACTAAACTACAGCGACTACACTGACTACACTACAGCGACTACACTACAGCGATTAAACTACAGCGACTAAACTACAGCGATTAAACTACAGCGATTAAACTACAGCGACTAAACTGCAGCGACTAAACTACAGCAACTAAACTACAGCGATTAACACTGCAGCTGAAATGTTAACAGGCCAAATGTTTCCACATATCCGACTTTTACGAATGTCATCCCGACACTCTTCTGGAAGATTAGCAGTTCCAGAATTTATTTCTGATGTGGGTTGAATGCTACATTATTTGCTCTTATGTTTGAAATGATCTTACACCATTTTAGGTGTTTTTGGGTGTCTTTGTTTTGAGCAGTTTTGGTAGAAACTATCTAGCAAAGCTGCTGTTTTGGGCACACAGTACATTTAACAGCTTTTACAGAATCTGCTAGTCGAGATGACCCTGGTCTATAATGTCTAAAATAGGTTCATTCACTGTTGGCTGACGCCTGTAACGTTATCCAGACCGTCGTATCTGATCTGCCTGATTGGATTATTTTGCTAATAAATGTAGCTTGCTAATGTGTTTTCAGTAACAAATCTTAATTCTCTCATAAGAGTCTAACGGTGGAACCAAATCTGGACACACGAGAAACAAACAGCCTTTGTTAGTAGGATGTTAAGATAAGTGCATTCATTCCTCTTACATTAACTACTAGGAGACTGTCCGTATTAATGATACATAATGAGATATTAGTTCTGTGTGCACTGTATGTACACACACTCGGGTCCGTCCTCCCGTCACAGTGGCTCCCGAGGGTCCCACAGATTTACAGTTTGTTGCTATTCATGTACTGTGACATCTTTGCAACACAGTGGGTGAACTTTCATAAAGCTTTCACAAGAGAATCTTTGGATGTTAACATAGTCATAAGATAACAAAAATATTTACTATTAAATCTTTACTTATTGGTTTAAGCTCCAGAAATCTACAAATGTTTCCGATGACATTTAAACAAGAATGAAGAAGTAATAAGGTAAATAAGGTAAAAGCACAACTAAAGTCAGCTACAGCCACACAGGGGAGTTAATCCCATATTCCATCGATCCACTTCATACATTCATTTACAGTCACTTACACTATCAAGTTTAAATATGGGGTGGTGGTCTAGTGGGTAGTATACTTGAATCTAGACCAAGAGGTCATGAGTTCAGATCCTACCTTCAGCACACCACCAGGTTCCTGAGCAGGACCCTTAACCTCAAGTTGCTCCAGGGAGACTGCCCCCTGCAGTTAGGGAGTGAATGTTGCGTTGGATAAATGCTGTAAATTACACACTTTAATTGCTTTAACCTTACATTGTTTTAAATGGAGCGCACACATGTTAGCAGTGTAAGGTTGTAAAATAAGTGGGTTTGTCATTAACCGTGTGTTTCTTTGGTCTGTTTTTTTGTAGTTACCTTTTCTGAGTGTTGGGGGCGGTCCTTCCTGGTTGGGTAAAGGCGTGGCTGAGGACTCCTAAATCTCAGGCAGTACCAGGTCACCACGGGCCCGAGGGGGATTTTGGACTTAGGTTTTGTTTTGTATGGGATGGAAGTTAATGTGTATTTTGTTCACCCCTTTTTGGGGTTTTTGGTTTGGCCAAGCCACAGGACACGCTCCCCTTTGTTTCATTGTGATTGGTCAGTTTTGTTTAGTTAAAATCATGTTAAATATCTTTGTTTTGAATTAAGTTTGCTTTGTTTGACCTCTTTTATAGGCCCAGTCATTAGTAGTTTTTGGTCTTTGTAAAATTCTTCTTTTTCAGTAATAAAACCCTCCCTTTTGAAATGAAAATTCTTGTGTCCTCATGCCTCACAGTTTAGAACCTTACAAGGTTCTACACGTGCCCTGTAGTCAGTAAAGGAAGGTAACTCTGTACCTTGTCTTACTTTTGAAGCACCCATTTCCCACACAATGCATATGTATGTATTTGTTAACAATAAGCAATATGTGTGTCCTCAAAAATGTCCTTTCCAAAAACAGTCACTTATATTGGCTCCATATACACTATATGGACAAAAGTATTGGGACGCCTGACCATTACACCAAGAGGGACTTTAATGACACTGTATTCAGATCAATAGACTTTAATCTGGAGCTGGTCCCTCTTTGCAGCTCTAACAGCTTCCACTCTTCTTGGAAGACTTTCCACAAGATTTTGGAGTTTCTGTGGGAAT
>JBBPCY010000039.1:35948500-35963035 GCA_037974405.1 Brachyalestes nurse
TCCGTGATTTATGTTCTATTCTAAATAAAATATTAGAAGTTGGCACCTCCACATCATTGCATTCAGTTTTTATTCACCATTTGTATAGTGTCCCAACTTTTTTGGAATCCGGTTTGTATATATATATATATAACATTTTATTATATATTAAGGAAAGGTAAGAAAAAGTATACAGTCAGAATATCTTTAAAAAGGTTTTTTTCAGCTCTGAAGTTATATTTACCAAGATCTGTGGCACTACATTAATACTACATAGAATCAAAATTTGGTTGCGAGAAACTGCAGACTTTTGCAGAAATAAATTTTTGAAAATGAAAACTTCTTTGTTCAGGTAAAATATGGCTCCAAACATTCAACAACTATTTACTTGAATACATGTTGCAAATTATCCTTAAGGTTTCTTGGATGTTAAGTACAAATTTCAAACCAATCCAGTGAAAAAACAGCACTTGGTGAGACAAAGAAACACAAAAATGAAACTTAGCTCTCAGGGACAAACTATAAACGTGTACTTCAGTCAGCTCTATAGGATTTGGTTGATACTGGTTGAAGTTTTATTACCTCAAACCAGTTCAGAGCCCTGGTGGGAACATTTGTATGATCTCTACAAGGAAAATGCTAAATTTTTTGGCCAAATATATTTTTTGGTTCCTGGGTTTACATTGAGGGTTAAGTTAGGTGTGGGTGCTGCATCATTCAGCAGTTTTACATCAAACCTCAAATCAGTGGCTTTCTCCTAAAAGGCTTTTTGTGTTCAGTTATTGAGTGCATCATATTTTTCAGAATTATAAGTAAATCAGTGGACTAAAACGTGTGGGCTTGATTGATCTCAGTATGCCGTGATGCTGTAATTAGATCGTCATTTGCCTTTTAAAAACAGCCTTCACTTAAAGTCAGCAGGAATTTGAAACCTCGCCCGCTTGTGAACAGTTCCCACTGAGTTGAGGGTCCAACTGTATCTAAGTCTTAGTACAAGTTGGATTACTCCAAGGTTTGAGCCATTACATTTTGTTTTAAAAGGTTTAACAACTTCCTCACTTTTATACAACTAGATCATAACTGTATGTGATTAGCATTATAGCTGTTTTGTCTTCTTATATACAAAATAATTCAGTTATAAGATGCAAAGGACATGCAAAGACTTTTTATTGATTTTGATGATCTACCAAAAACTTTGAGGTTTGTTTGCATTGTGCTTTCCAATGCATGCCTCAGACTTACATCTGAAATTAAATAGAATCAGGTCTAAGACTGCAAGTAGCTTAATAAAATAGAAATATTTGGAAGTTCATCTTTATCCCATTTACAAGCAAATTTAGTAAAAGTAATGAAATGTGTGGGCCACAGTAATGAAATGTTGTATTGTTATACCTTATATACCATAGAACATATACCCATTTAAATTACTTTTGTTTAGAATCAAATGTGTATTATCAGTAAACTCAGGAAAAATATGTCTAAATTTCCTTTAAACAACGTATACAGATTATATTGGATTGCATTTTAATGATATTAAAACAAATTTTACCCTAAATAATGACATGTTGAATGAGAATGGTTATACATATAAAAATATATGTATAATATATTTGCATTTAACACATTTCACCAAGAGAAGCAGCGGCCAGCCAGTGACACAACCTGGGGAGCAGTGTGTGGGGGAGAAGTGTGGTGGGGAGCAGTGTGTGGGGGAGTCCTGGGATTCAAACCCACAGCCTTCTGATCACAGGTGCAGCTCCCTAACCACCAGACCACCGTAACGTATTAAGCTGTAAACCAAACTTTTGTCACAAAACAGAGATTAATCTCTAGCATAACTGTGAATTCCAGTATAAATGTTGCTGTGTAATGGCCTTTTCAATTCAGTAACCAGTACAATCATTTGCAAAAAATATTTTTGCCACTTTTCAGCATCAAAGACATGTTACGTTTCTGTAAAGTAATTATTAAAAATGATCCTGGAACTCATTCAGTGTCGGGCGTTTTTATGTAAGGGTCGGTTTGCATCGAGAGATATCCTGAGTATCGATCAGTATTCAGTATCGATCCGCTCCTGCAGGGCGCGCGATGCTCGTGCTCGCCGCGAGGGGGCGCGCGTGCGCCGCAAGCTGCAGATTCGACGGGCGCGAGAGAGAAGAGAGTCGGACCCGGAGGAGGATGAACAACAAATTCGATGCGTGAGTAGATTTTACACTCACACACGCACTCTCTCACACATCCACACACGCTCTCCCAGGACCCGTCCGGTACGCGGTCCCGCCTCTGTCGGTATAGAAACAGGCGCAGGGTCCCCTGTACCAGCTGGGGAGAAGAGGTGTGTCACACCACGCTCACACACGCATTCTCTCCAAACACCACGCACACTCACGCGCTTTCTCCAAACATCCCCTCCACACACACACACCCGGTGTGTTCACCGGCTGAGTAAAAAAAAACCCAGGTGTGTCCCAATACTTTTGTCCATATTGTGTACCCGAGAAGGCGTACACGCAGAGCGCATGGCGGCTCGGTGACACCCTCAGCCACGCTCCTGCAGCAGGGTGGGTTCGGGAGTGTGTGGTGTGGAGTGTGTGGAGAGGAGTGTGTGCGTTCGTGCGTGTTTTTCTGGTTCATGGCGCTGCAGCAGCAGGCCGCGGTCTGATCCTCAGGCTGTGAGTGAGTTCCCGGGCGGGGCAGGGGCTCCGGGTCGCGGCTTCCTTCAGCCCGAGACACGGGACTCTCTCTCTCTCCCCTGCCTGAACTGGTCTTTAAGAACTCACACGCACAACATGAGCTGAGTTAAACATTCTTAATACAGTGGGGAAGGTTTAGAGCATAAACATCCGTCTGGAGTTCTCCAGATCTTCTGTCCACATCTCAGCTTCTGTACTAGAGAACCTTACAATAAATAAATCAATTACAAGAAGAACTTCATGAGGAACACACGGTCTCAGCTGTGCCCTGAAGATCAGCCCTGGGACAGGACCCCAGCAGCTGGGCTGTGAATTCCGGCCCAGACAGGGGACAGCAGGTGCAGGACCACAGCACCGCAGGAGGAGGAATCTGAAAGAAAACAGTCTCATTACAATGACAACATTAACACAAACTGCATCTCAAAATATAGAATGCCTTTCTCATTGCAACACACAGGAATGTCCAGTGCAACCCGATTTGCAGCTTTGCAGAAGCTTTGTCTCGTAACTGTAAAATATATGAAACAAATAAAGTGTAATATGAAGTGGAGACCAGTATTAAAGGAGCTAAAGTGTGCTGTCAGAACAGTGTATAAGGAGATAGAATAAATAAATGATAGAGGACCAGTTTGAGAGGGTAGTTTGCAAACCTCACAAAACTATGCCCTAGTGGCCTTATAAGTGTGAAAGCGCCTTTATGACTAAGGTCTACACAAAGACTATACAATGGGAAAAGTAATTGCAGGTCATTCAGGAAGCAGAGACCCACAGTCTGGTGTAAGGAGCACAATATCAAGACCTGTAATGTAGAAAAGCAGTGTGGCCATCTTTCATCTTATTTCTTATATCCACACTTTTACATTTGCACAAATGCTAAAAATAGTGGGGCTGTATAATGGTAAGGATAGTCATATCAGTGGAAACATAGGTCTAGTGATTGGATAGACATCCAGTGACCAGAGTTAACGTCTTCTAACTTCATTACGTTCTCATGTTCTAAGATTGTACTGGCTTCATTAAAACTAAGTTGAGAGAAGAATATAGTCGTAGTCACCGAACATTCATGGGATTTCATGGGAGCAAAATCACCAAACTGTTCTGGCCCTACAGGACTGGAACTGACAGGCAGTCCTGCAGAGTAGAAATGAGGCTTCTTCGTCTTTAGCAGTCAGATATCCGTGTACACACAATCCACACTGACTGAGTTCATAGAGGGGCCAAAGCTATTCTGAAGACAAATTATAGCTATACAATTTATTTAGTAATTCACACTAATATATGAACGGATTCATTCCAGATAAGAGGCATTTTTATGGCGTATGTTGCTGGGCGTGGCCTTTGCACATACATGAAATATCAACATTTACAGCGTTTATCGGACACTTTTATCCAAAGCGACTTCCGTTCCCTAACAGCAGGGGGCAGTCTCCCTGAAGCAACTTGGGCTTA
The DNA here is from genome assembly GCA_037974405.1 of Brachyalestes nurse. Classification (NCBI taxonomy): domain Eukaryota; kingdom Metazoa; phylum Chordata; class Actinopteri; order Characiformes; family Alestidae; genus Brachyalestes; species Brachyalestes nurse. The sequence continues at coordinate 35,952,622 of JBBPCY010000039.1, forward strand.
AAGGTCTTGCTCAGGAACCCAGTGGTGGTTTGCTGAAGGTAGGATTTGAACCCATTTCCTCTTGGTCCAAAAGCAGGTAGCCTACCCACTGGACCTCCACCTTTATTAGAGAATTATTACATTATGTCTTAGCTGTCATTCTTTTCAGACTTCTGGAGGTATAAACTGCATTTTGGAATGACGCACTTCATGTCTGTTATTTTCTGTGTATAATATGATTTTATTGGCAAATATTTAAGTAGTCGGCTTCTTTTTGAACTGCATGTTATCACAATTAGATAACATGTTACCACACTGGAAAAAAATGAATGATGAGACATTTTCGGAATCTACATCTAAAATAACACAAAGTGTAAAAGTGTTAGGTCCAAGTCAGAAGATGTTAGCAGTTTTTGCTTGCATGTGTTGGCTCTTAATGACTTCCATATTTACGCATGTCCAGGTTTTAAAGGTACAGATATAAATGTTTACAGTTTTGAATAGTCCTGAAGCAACATTGCACCTGAAAACAAATAATGAGAGTTTATGTCCTGATGCTGATTGTTGCTGTAAGATTTTGCTCTGCTTTGGTCTCTTTGTGAAATTCAGGCTAAAAGATGACGATAGCGGAGATCATGACCAGGACAACGTCTCACCGAAAGACAGTGAGAAGGAGAAAACTGAGGACGAAGAGAAGGACCAAAACACTACCAAGAGGAAGGTGTGTGTGTGTGTGTGTGTGTGTGTGTGTGTGTTACTTTAGCCTTTAGATAAAATTTCAGGGCAGTTGTGAAATGTATTGGGATTCATGTAAAAAGTAACAAGTTCAGTATTAATGCATTGGTTCCCAATTCCAGACCTAAAAAATGCAAGCTCTGCACAGTTTAGTGTTTTCCCTGCTCTAACACGCCTAACCACGCTCATTTAGGACTTAGAAATATTACATTTTGCTTTAATTGTATTACATCATAGCAAACATAAAAATGTGGGTCCCCAAACTGAGAAATTTGTAAAACAGGTTTTCAAAGTTGTTTTTTTCATATTCATCAAAATAACAAAATAACAACCTTCAAAAGTTGTTTTTGTTCAAGTATTTGGGAAAAGAAGGGATTTACGTGGTAAATAATAGACTCACTATCGTGAGTGACACAAATAAAATTTTCTTTACAGCTTCCTACAGATGAAATGAACTCTAGGACATGTCATTGGACTAATATGAGATTAGAATCCTTATAAATCCATCTAAATCTAAGTAAACTTTTTTCATGTAAATTTAGTGATGTAGATTATAATGTATAATGTCAATTGTTTAATTAAAAGAAATACAGAACAGAGTAAACGTCTCGCTGAATGTAAATCAGGTCTTTGTTCTCTTTATGTGCACCTGTGTTTGTAATAAGCCTGCTTTGTTGTTTCAGAAAAAATAAAGTAACAACTAATAGACTTAAAAACAACAGGAATATGTTTAAGAAGAATTAATAGCAAATAACACTGAAACTGGGAAAAATTGTCAGTGAAAGCTAGGGCTGTTCGTTCTAAGCTGACTAATTTGAGCATTGCCGCTCTTGTTTATTTTGATATTTATATTTTAATTTAATTTTTTACTTCACAGAGCTGTAGGGGTTTCAAGCTATTGAAAAATAAATAAACTGACATTTGTAAGAAGAAAACGCAAACACAGAATCAGATCTCATAGTCAGGGCCCCCAGGGTCGTGTAGTCATTTGAGAATGTTTTGAGATTTTAGAAATATTATTTAAAATCAAGAAGTAATTTTGTGTACATTAAAAACAAAATAATACAAATATGTGTCTCATTGACATGAATTACAGTGAACATGTCTGTAAGGTCTAGCAATGGCGAGCGCACCGTGTAAATAATTTTAAAAAATTACAAACATAATCTGCATAAATTAGTTTGAATGTGAAGTTTCAGTACCTACAGAGCTACATTAGTGCTTTAAACCACCTTGATGAGTCATTCTTTTAAACTAACAGCCCAGAATGTTCCGACTGGCTTTGGTCTTTTGGTGTTTGCCACTAGCTGAGAGAAACCGTAAGTTGAAATGAGAAGTGTGTGAACCACAAGCTTTTCCTGATGATTTGCCTTCTGTTCAGGACAGTCCCTCTGCATTCATAGAAATACAATTACTCAAACTCTGAAAGGCTGAAATTATTGTGTCTCTCAAAGTTCAGAAAGGTCAGACAGCATTTGCGTGGTTCCCAGTAGATTATTAAGGACTGCAGGTTTATAAATATTTCACATCACAGTGTGTGTGGGCTTTCTTTAGAGAAAATAAAAGCCTGTACATGACAGAGACAGTATGCAAAAAAAACATTATTATTCAGATTTGTGTGTGTGTGTGTGTGTGTGTGTGTGTGTGTGTGTGTGTGTGTGTGTAGGCTGTGGTTCCTGGGGCAGGGGAGCACCCTCTGCAGTATAACTACACGTTCTGGTATTCTCGCCGAACTCCGGGCAGACCAGCCAGCACACAGAGCTACGAACAGAACATCAAACAGATCGGCAGCTTCGCCTCAGTCAGTCTCTCTCTAACTCTCAGACACACACACACACACACACACACAAGCCGGCCACAACATTAAATCACCGACAGGAGAATGTGATTTTACTGTCAGTCCTGACTGAACATCCAAGTAGACATTTTAGTGTAGTATATCATGAAAATAAGATAAGAGTCTTTATTGGTCCCACAGTGGGAAATTTGCATTGTCATGGCAGAAGAACAATAAAAACAATAGAACAGAATAAAGAACTGTCCCAACAGTACAGTATAATAAGAACACTATACAATCTAGAAATTTAAAATATGGACATTATAAAATATACACATATGTATATGTAAACTTAGATAAGTGTATGTACACAATAGATATATGGATGTCTAGAGTGGATATATAAATATAAGAACACTAGAGATATATTTACACACACACACACACACACACACACACGTACACAATGGAGTGAAAGGCTTTGACAAAAACAGTAGTAATGCACCAGATAAAATGCACATTTTGCACATTTGTCTATTGCACATTTGGCCCAGTAATAAAATTTCCCAGGTAAGACTTGAATTGAACAGCAGTGTGCGCTCAGCGTAACTCTCCTTCTGTCCCATAGGTGGAGCAGTTCTGGCGTTTTTACAGTCACATGATCAGACCGGGCGATCTGACTGGCCACAGTGACTTCCACCTGTTTAAAGAAGGGATCAAACCCATGTGGGAGGTGAGTGACAATACACAGACCTTCTTATTGTCCGTTATTTTTGTCTGTAATATGCCGGCCGTGTTTTGTTTTAATTAATTTGTTATTTTAGGTGTTAGTGATTGTGGTAATACTGGATGGAGATTATTGTATTGTTTTATTCTTATTGGAAATTTTAGTTTTGTAAATGTAACGAGGGATTAAAAGACAATTTATTTTTGAAGATAAACTAAACCTCGTCAGAGGAACGGAAGACAACGTTGTCAATGTTGTGCTGAATTTGTGTAAAGTTTTACATTTTACATCATAAGATTTAGGCAGAGGCATGCATCGGCTGCTGAATTTTAGTTGCCCGTTGGCGGCCATGGAACTTGGAGCTAAACTTTTGGAGCAAATGTGGCCAAGAACAAACAATATACATTTCAAATTTTGGGCTCCTGCCAAAGCATGTGGTGGTACAGCATGTTACATTTTGTGAAGCTTTATATCACAGATTAGTAACTAGTGAAGCACTTTATTTTTGCGTTTTGTGTTATTTTTGCGTTTTGTGTCATTTTTACCTTTAGTGTTATTTTTGCGTTTTGTGTGATTTTTGCGTTTTGTGTGATTTTTGCGTTTTGTGTGATTTTTGCGTTTTGTGTAATTATTATCTTTAGTGTTATTTTTGCATTTAGTGTTATTTTTACATTTTGTGTTATTTTTGCGTTTTGTGTTATTCACTAGGTTGTGCTACTCCTCTAAGAAGTCATAATGAGGGTCATGTACCAACTTATACAAATTTTGTATATATATATATATACATATATTTTTTTTAAGCGGTTGTCAAGATGAAAGTTTTAACTTTGCAATGCAATTTTTGAAACATGTTACACTTGTAGATGTCTGTGTGAGTGCTTTGTCTTTGCCCTCTCTCTGCAGGATGATGCTAATAAGAGCGGGGGGAAGTGGATCATCCGGCTGCGTAAAGGTCTGGCCTCGCGCTGCTGGGAGAACTTGATCTTGGCCATGCTGGGGGAGCAGTTCATGGTGGGAGAGGAGATCTGTGGAGCTGTGGTCTCTGTTCGCTTCCAGGTACCACAACACTGCACTAGAATATCCCATCACTCCTCGATCTCCTGCCTAGCCTGATTCCACCATTCAGGCTCAGGCCTGGACCCACTGACCGCAGTACAGTCCGGCCCGGCGCTCTGTTTACCGCACACACATTTCAGGTCTTCTTGTTCATTTCACAGCTTACAGCTTCAAAGAGGGATCCATTCAATTGCAGCTTTAAAGCAAGTCTTGTAATCATTAAAGTAAAAACCTTTTTTTAGGGTAAAGAAGTTGCTGAGTCATTTGCCAACGCAAGATTTAAAAAAAAAAAAACTGATATGTACGTAAGTGCCCACTGATAATATCTTTAATGTGGTATAGTAAAAAAAAGAAATTTGAATAGAAAGATGATAATATTTAAAAGTAAAAGAGCCTCTTTCAGGATTACAAAAAAGACTCAAAAGCCAAATTAGAGAGGGATAAACGAGCTGTAGCCTTTCTTCAGATGTCAGTTACACAAACTACAAAATTAATTACTGATTTGGCAAAAGTAAGAAATATATTGTCTAAACACAGAAAAATGTTCTGTATTGAAACGTATGAATTTGAATTGAATTAGATAATTCTTAACATTTGTTTAAATGTATTTTTTTGTTTATCTTCTCTTTTTTCTCATATTTGATTCTCACTAAGCTAAAATGTGCTGTGTTTGTCAGGGCGGGGTGGAAAAAGGGGAACTGGGCCTCTGAGTGTTAACCGCTTGGTGTGAAGGGTCTAACTGAGTTGTGTAAATGTGTGTATAGGAGGACATCATCTCTATCTGGAACAAAACGGCGAGTGACCAGGCCACCACCGCTCGCATCAGGGACACGCTGCGCCGGGTCCTCAACCTGCCGCCAAACACCATCATGGAGTACAAAACACACACCGACAGCATAAAGTGAGTCTCAGAACACACACTCACACTCGCACGCGCTCCCAGAATGCCTACACACACACACGAAATACACACACCGGCAGCATCGAGGCAGTTTTACTGTCCTACTGAGAGTTTGTGTGTTTGTTCACAGGGCCTGGGAGGATTTCCATGGTCTGGTGAACGCTAGTGGTGGCCGCTAGTTCTTCATCAAGAACTATGCAAGGGGTAGGAGCAGCATAGAACCCCAGAACCCTACTGTTACTGCCGTAATATTTCACAGTCCATACATCCTGCGTTTTTCATGCCTATTATATTTTTTTAAGGCTTTTATATTTTTGAAAAGCCTCAGGCTAAAGCTTCAGACCGATAATGTAAATGATCTCGGTTTTGATTGGCTGCCCTGAGTCCAGGCTGAAACATTTTTTCAGAACGGACAGGAGAAACCGCTCACACCAGTGGGAGAAAGCGTTATGACCAACGTTCTGAATTGGGCATAAATAAATTGTGTGGGAAGATCGGTACTGGAGTCGCTGAATATTATGTCCCTCGTGGGGCAGCTGGAGGTGTAGTGGTTAGGGGGTTGGCCCTGTGATCAGAAGGTTGATGGTTCGAAATGGGAAAGAATTTTGTGCTGGTCACACTGTGGCGTGTTCGCGTGTGACAAAAGGACACCAGCAATTCTCAAAGTCCGGACCCCAGTCTGTATCCGGGCCGGAACCTCTGGACCCAATCCACACACCATATTCGGGACGCAATGCAAATTAAGTGCATGTTTCAATAAATGATTTTAGTAAAATACAACATATTTTAGATTTTTACAGCGATCCTGAGATTAACCGAAGCAGCGTTGTCAGTCGGAGCCTGTATAACGCAACGGAAACGCGCTTCAATTCTCAGGCTTTTCCTCCACATTAGCAAGTCCGCTAAGGCTAACGGGCATTCAGGGGCGGTCCTGTGAGCACGAGCTCATTATCAGAGTCACCGGAGGTGTTCTGTCCCGACGCCGCTTTATTTGTTGAGGCATAAATGTAATTCAGTTAAAGATTATTGTTAAATATTTTCATAAAACTACAGTTATGTTACACTTTGCTGTCAAATGTGACAGTGGATTCGATTCACAAGCAAACGATTCTTGGTGAACAGCTGCGTTTTTTTGGACTTATGTTGTACGCAAATTTAATGAAAGGGATTTGCTTATCATCCCGGACCTTCGACCTTATCTGGAAATTAGCTTTGGATCTTTAAATATAAAGTTTGAGAACCCCTGCCTTACACTTTTCTTCAGCTCACTGTTGGTCGTATTATGTGCTGACCTCAGGTCAGAGCTGAGCGGTACCAGGACCACCCGGCACGCCTCCTGGCTGTAACAGTGGTCCCTGTCAAAGTTGCCCATGCCTCTAAAACCTGACCTTGACAAGTGCTGTTTTAACATAATCACTATAATCGATTTGGCTTATGAAGGGTCATAATGTGTTATTATTGATGTAAATGCATCATGACAAAAACCATGAATTCAAAACGGGCTGCTTTGGTGACAGTTAAGCAGTGTTACTTTATGAAAATGTATAAATGTTTACACACTAAATTAAGATGTTTATTTTTAAAAGTGAGGCAAATTTGTTAGGTCCATATAAGTTATAATTCTTACACATTCACCATAATCTCCTAAAGCTCTGCCATCCACACTAGAACACTCCACCGAAGCTCCGCTGAAGCTTATATAAATATAATACAAATGTGAACGTGACACTTTATCTAACGTTTGTGCTTCATTTCTAGGTTCAGTTCACTTTCATGTGGATGAAGACGTCATTCTAAGGGATAAACTCATGTATCAATTATCACGATTTAAAAAACAAAGTAAAAAATGGACACTGATTGCTGGTGGGATGTGGAGTCGGAGGCTGTTTGAGGAGCGCGAGGGTCACGCAGCCGGAGGTCCGGACGACTGCGGATCCTCTCCTGGTCCAGCCGGGGGGGGGGACTCGCCGAAACGGGCCGCAGAGACTGCAGATACCGCGGCTCTGAAGAGGCCGACTGTCGCCGGATCATTGTACAGAAAAACCACATTTACCTGAATTAGCTTGTTATTCCTAGAATGTTAAGCAGCACATATAACCCCCGTGTATATGTGTAAAAAGAGTACTTTTATTTTACATTGTAACAAACAGGGTTACATTTTACTATAGTGCAGTATTTTAACTACAGTGTTAAAACAGAAACGATGTTGAATTTAGAACTGTTGTACAAAACGAAAAAAAATATATTTCTAATGTTATTCGAAGAGGGTGGGATGTTTTTCTGCGTGGAAGCCTGAGACGTTGCTGCCTATCGCACTGTGCCTGGCCGGGAGAGGCCTCTGCTGGACTTTCTGTGACTCCACTGGGAAGGAGAGTCCGGTGACATCACGGCGTCTCCAGGCGATTAATCCTCAACCCAAGGACCAGCGGAACCAGCCTGCAGCTCTATCCCCTGAGGGGCTCCAGAGCGGGTCGGCCCTCGTGTCTCTTACATACTGCCTGGAACTCAGAGCTGGAGCTGCTGGTGTTCGAGGAAATGTTCAGAGTGTGATTGACTGATGATAGCAATAAATGTTGAATATGCAGCTGCTGCTAATCTGGGTGGTGGACTGGTGTATTTTTTAGAGTTTATGATGGTGAACTACGTTGCAGTGGGGACCGATTTGGACTATTGTTTTGTTTTTTCTGTAGTACTCCAGCATTTTCTTTGATTTTTTTTTTGTTCCCATCATTTTAAAGGGCTTTTTGCACTCGGCCTTGGCTTGAGGACCCACAGTGCACCCAGACTGGGATTCATTATGGGGCAAGTTTAGTGCTAATAGTGTTCCAGCATGACTATTGGAACCAGGAATTAAGTTCATAAATGTCAAAAATACATCAAAATATCAAAAACAGTTAATTTCTTCTAGTGTTCCTATAAGACTATTAGTAGCACTAATATTTCTAAACACTGACACCTAAACTTGGACAAAGCAGTTCATGTTTTATGGCTTTTAAGATACATTAATATATATTTTACCTTGTTTTGGAGCATTTCTACAGTGATATCTACCGTGAAGGACCTCCAGGTGGCCTAGAAAGAGACTCGTTCCCTCACTAAAGTGGTTCCACCCAGAGCAGATCGGAACAGGGTTGTTTCTTCTGTAACTTCCTAATTATGTTGATGGTTAGGATACCACTGAGGAAAAAAATCGAATCAGATTTTCTTTTGAGCGTTTCAAGAATTGACCCTATTGTTTCCAAACCAAAACTATCAGGTGTGTTAGGAACTGGAGAAACTCTAAAATATGGAGGGTAATACCAGAAGTTGGACAAACATAACTGCAGAGTATAATAAACACAAATAAGCATTCTAAATATACAAGGTATACGCTTTTTAGCCTTTGTGGTGGAAAACGTTCCAGCTCATGGCTGTTGTGAAAGATTTTTATGCCGTCTGTCTGTGTGTGTTTTGTATCGTGAAGGAAAGTAATCTGGGAACTTTATCAGTCCAAACTTCCTCCTCAGGAGCTTTCGCTTCCTGCTATGGTTCAGCTCATTTCAAAAAACATGTGGTTCTGCAAAGGAAGAAAATGTGCGATTTAGTCTTCACAAAGCTTTAAATTCAGATTCGCATCAAAGAAAAGGAGCTTACCAGCAGGAACGTAGCAGCAAGCAGCAGCACTTTGGTGTTCAGGCATAGATTCTGAGGAACTGAGAGAGAGACACAGAATCACAGTCAATAACTAACATTAGCCATAAACCCATTAATCCAGTCACTGGTGAACGCTGGTATGTTTGAAATCTCAGGAGGAAGCAAATCCAGATTAAAACTTTACATCATCCAGGAACCTGGTATATAATGGATTTCCAAGTGTGTTGTTCAAAGTAAAGTGGCCTCTTATAGTTATGCGTGAACACAGAACAGCACACAGTGTAAAATTATTTATCTGTATTTCACCCATTTAACCCATTGAGCAAGTGAAGCAGGGGGCTGCCACCAGCAGGGGGCGCCAGCCAGCAGTGTGTGGGGTTGGTACCTTACTCAAGTGATGACACTAGCAGCGTACCTCAGTGATGACACTAGCAGTGGGGATTCGAACCCACAACCTTCTGATTGCAGGGGCAACTCCCCCATTATTTAATGAATACTGGCTTGAGTTCTTTCCCAGTCCAGCCCACACAGAGGAACAGCAGTCGATACTGAAAATCTGTAGGTTTTGGGTTCACCGGCATTATTCCTCAGGTTTGTGGAGATCACAGTCAGATTCATACTGGATTAAAACCGAATATCACTTTCGATAAAATGATGCCAGCCTGAACAGGGTTTACGACTCTGTGAAATGCGGCTGGTGGATCTTACTGTCCAAGCCAAAGTGCTCATGGTCCAAGTTACACTCCTCATTGTAGCCTGGCCACTTTTTCCACACTGTTCCAATGTGTTCACCGATCATGGAGACGACCTGAGGTTGAAAAACCAGATCAAAATATGAGAAGATAAACCTTTACATAGTCACAGCAGAAACTGGACAGAAACAAAGAGCAGCAAAAAACAATGGAATAGAATAAAGTAGAAAAAAATACAAATGTGCACTAAACGATCTAGGAATCTAAAAATAGGACAAATTAAAATGTGTATTGTAAAAATGAATACTTGTGTATATATATATATGTCGACTAAATGTAAACTTATGTATGTACACAGGGAGCATATGTATGTGTATGTATGTACAGAGTGGATATTAATAAATTTAACAACACTGTGAACTCACACACAGGGACACAATGGAGTGACAGACATTGACAAAAAACAGAAGTAATTCACTGAAGAACTGCACATTTTATACACCTTTTATTTTTTGAAGAAGTGATTTTTTTTGGTGAAATATTTTACAGTTTTCCACTTTCCCCAGATCGCCCAAGACATCTTTTTTTTTAATTAGTGAATAGACACCCAAATCTTTTCCATAAATACATCCTCAAAGCTGATCTCGGCCTGCTCAAACTGCGTCCAGGTCTTTATTAATGTAGCACCAGGGGCAGACTGGGGCAAAAAAAACGCCCTGGACTTTCTCCCAAATAGGCCCATGTAGAAACAGCCCCTAGCAGGGTCCTCCTGATCTCACACCAAGTAACATCACAAAACCAGTGGTGATGGTCGGGGCAGTGTTTATGAAAGTAACCCAAATACAACAGCTACATACACTACGAAACCAAACCCCTTCATTTGACCCCTTAAAATTACCTTAATTTTTACCTTA
>JBBPCY010000041.1:0-26538 GCA_037974405.1 Brachyalestes nurse
CTTCCTGATTCCCTGACATTTTGAACATTCCTGAAGAAACAAAAGACTTCATTTTAAATGTGCATGCATTCAGACTTTTGCTGAAAGTCTGTTGAAAAAACTCTGATGCGGCATGTCTGCACAATCAAGTACAAATGTAAAGACTTCTTTTAAAGAAAGACCTTAGCCGAAAGGCTAGACTCTCGATTTACTGGTCGACTCGATCTACGTTCCTACTCTCACCTATGGTCACAAGCTGTGGGTAGTGACCGAAAGAATGAGATCGCAGACGCCTCTCTGGGGAGGTGTTCCGGGCATGTCCTACTGGGAAGAGACCTCGGGGAAGACCCAGGACACACCGGAGAGACTATGTCTCTCGGCTGGCCTGGGAACGCCTCGGGATTCCCCTGGAAGAGCTGGATAAAGTGGCCGGGGAAAGGGAAGTCTGGGTTTCCCTGCTTAGGCTGTTGCCCCCGCTGCACGACTCCGGTTAAACGGGAGAAAATGGATGGACGGATGAAACTAAATTCTGTCCTCGGTTTTAATAATCCAAAGAAAAAATCACAAAACACTTAAAAAGGTCATGCAAATTCATTCAGCTTTAGAAATTCTGATGATGCATGCACCTTAATAACTAAAGAGTATCAATATCAGTATCAGCGATACTGGCCCTGTATTTACTTGGATCGATCTTGTCGTATCGCACACCACTAGAAGACGGGGCGTATTACAGAAACTTCCTATCTTAAGTATAAAGTTAAGACAGGATGATTTTTTTTCCAATTTGGTATTACAGAAGCAAATCCAAACTGAATTTAGGAATCCTATCTTATCTCGAGTTAGGAATCCTAAATAAGCAATCTAACATCGATGATTGACTTTTATGTCTGTTATCTAGCAACTAACGCAACCGTCATCTCGCCACTAGTAGCTTTACGAGGCTACAGTCCTTAACATTGTATCGTCAGTGTATCTTCATTACTATCTACAAAATATGGATATTAAACAACGTCATGCCCTGAACTTTAACACAGACGAACAGGCCTATGTGGCCAAAAGTATTGGCACAGAGCTGTCATTGAAAACTATGTTGACAAAAGTATAGGGACACACACACGCGCACACAGTCACACACTTCGCTTTGAAAATCACCTTTAGCGAAAAAACCGAAGCGCGTTTGTTAATTGTACCACAACCGGGAGAGCCCCGTGCCGACGTGCCAAATTACCTGTAGCCTAACTAATCAGCTGACGACAGTTAGGACAGCGGAAGTGTTATCCTAAATTTAGGAGAGTTTATTTAAGATTAGGATGATTAGGATGCTTCTGTACTACACTTTTCTTAATTTAAGTTAGGATAGAAAATTGACTTAGGAACGGTTGTTCTGTCCTAAATAAGATCTTAAACTGCCGACACCGTGGTTACCATACAGTTAAGATATGATTTTAAAGTTAGGAAGTTTCTGTAATACAGCCCCACAACTGCAGCCCGACGATAGGCCCCGCCCCCGACCGTGTTTACAGCAGAGAGGACAAGTCCGGACAGGGTCCAGTCTTAGACCGCTGAGGAAAACTCCCGAAAACCTGTCCCCATCCTGACAATACGAAGCCTTTACATCCCCACTACCGAGGGGCTTTAAGCCTGGAAGAGTTCAAGACTGTGAACCACTCAACTAGAGCAGACATTAAACTTGTGCTGCCTTTTTTACAACTGGTAGACTGTAGAAGCGCATACATTTCACATGACCATAACGTAAATGGGGTCCGAGTGTCACGAAGACATTGCTGTAAGTGGTGAAAACGAAAACATTAGAATAGATTTATCGAGCGCTTTAGCTAGTTAGTATACGCAGCTGGATTTATAAGCAACAACGTCGTTTTCTAGATTGATAATTTCACGTTAGAGACACACAAAAAACAGGTGACACTGAAACCTACCTGAGCTGACAGTCTGACAATGCGGTCTCTGTCCGTGCTAACTAGCTAACTAAACCTAAACAGGACGAGCTGGTGACAGTTTCAAGTCTCAACAACCAGTCATCTTTACCTCCAGCTTAGAACAAAATGCTGTACCCGAGCGGTCCTGGCGAATTTATCAACAGTTTAGCAAACTTACCAAGAGGACAGTGAGTGCCCGAGCTCTTCCTGGATGATTAACTGAGGGAGTGGAGCTGCTGCCCGCCTGGCCGCCCAGCACTGACTCATCCAGTACTGACCCGCCCAGTACTGTCTCATCCAGTACTGACCCCCTGACTCACCCAATACTGACCCGCCCAGCAGTGACTCACCCAGTACTGACCCACTAACCTGCCCAGCACTGATTCACCCAGTGCTGACCCACTAACCTGCCCAGCACTGATTTACCCATGACCCACCCAGTACTGATTCACCCGGTACTAACCCACTGACCCACTCAGCACTGTCTCACCCAGTACTGACCCACCCAGCACTGACTCGCCCAGCACTGACCCGCCCAGCACTGACCTGACCAGCACTTACTCACCCAGCACTACCCCACACAGTACTGACCCACTAACCTGCCCAGCACTGATTCACCCAGTACTGACCCACTAACCTGCCTAGCACTGATTCACCCAGTACTGACCCGCCCAGCACTGACTCACCCAGTACTGACCTGCCCAGCACTGACTCACCCAGTGCTGACCGGCCCAGCACTGACTCACCCAGTACTGACCTGCCCAGCACTGACTTACCCAGTACTGATCCATCCAGCACTGACTCACCCAGTACTGATTCTTCCAGTACTGACTCACCTAGTACTAACCCACTTACCAACCCAGCACTGACTCACCCAGTACTAACCCACTTACCAACCCAGCACTGACTCACCCAGTACGAACCCACTGACCCACCCAACACTGACTCACCCAGTACTAACCCACTGACCCACCCAGCACTGACTCACCCAGAACTAACCCACTTACCAACCTAGCACAGACTCACCCAGTACTAACCACGCCCAGTACTGACTCACCCAGCACTTACTCACCCAGTACTGACTCACTGACCCGACCAACACTTACTCACCCAGCACTGATTCACCCAGTACTAACCTGCCCAGTACTGATTCAACCAGTACTGACCCACCCAGCACTGACTCACTCAGTACTGACCCGCCCAGCACTGACTCATTTAGTACTGACCCACTGACCCGCCCAGCACTGACTCACCTAGTACTAACCCTCTGACCAACCCAGCACTGACTCACCCAATACTGACTCACTGACCTGCCCTGTACTGATTCACCCAGTACTGACCTAATAACCTGCCTAGCACTGACTCACCCAGTACTGACCCGCCCAGCACTGATTCACCCAGTACTGACCCAGTAATCCGTCCAGCCCTGACTCACCCAGCACCAACCTGCGCAGTACTCACTCGCCCAGTACTGACCTACCCAGAACTGACTCACTCAGTACTAACCCACTGAGCTGCCCAGCACTGACTGACGGTTATTCGGTGTGCCTTATGGTTATCATGTCCTTTGCCAAGTGTCAATCCAGAACAAATTAAACATCACTACCAGAGCTCTTGCGAGTGACAGCAGTATTCCAACATGTAGAAAAGTAGAAGCCTTAACTGCAGCAAATATCCTTTGATTTCTAACTTTTGGGCATTGTAAGATTTTTGCCTAAAAGCAGGTTTCCACACAGGCAGAGAGGAAGGCTCTGCAAAGAGGCATAAAAACTGCGGAGAGGGCCATAGGGACATAACTTCCTTCCATGGACTCTATGTACACACAGTGCTGTCGGAGCACAGGGTATTATCAGGCTCACTCCATTCAGCTCACTCTCTGCTCAGACACAAAAACTACGTACAATCTCAGACACAACGAAGTGGACAGCATCATCAAACACAGAACAAGGTTTTTCAACAGCTTCTTCCCCACCACAGTCAGACTGATGGCGAAACAAAAACACTGAACACTCAAAATAACACTACCTCACCTCACTTGAAATGTACAACGTGGTAAATCATTATCTGTGAAACGGGATAAAAGGTGCAATATTATAACTGTGCAATATCTGCAATTCAACTTGAATTAAAAAAAACCTCTCCTTTGCGTAGATATTACCACCTTTTTGTAGTGTTTTTTATATAATCCCTATTATTCTGTAGATTGCTTTATTCTTCTCTAAACTGACTTGACTCAGAGCTCTGCACAATAATTCCAATGTGCATGGACTGTTTGGTTTTATTTTTTTTAATCTGAATCTTGAACTTTAAGACTATTGAGGAAAAAGTTTTTGTTAATATAGAGGAAACTCTGTCATATCTTGATAGTTTTTATTTAGACACTTTCCTGTACACCAATTTGTGCTACACTGGACTACCAACCTCATTCTGTATGCACCTGACAAAAGTTCACAAAAAAAAAAAGTATGTCTTCTCAAAACAATTGTCAATATTTCTTCCGAACCCTTTATTTCACCTCAGCAAAATGGAAAACATAAATATTCTGCAAACCAAACCACTATGTACAACTATGGTTTTGCTTTTCACAAAAAAAAAAAAAAAAATCCTCTGAAAAAACGACAAGAAACCATGCTACCTCTTACAGAGTTTGTAAAAGTGCTTGAATGGGCATTTCAAATAATTCTCATATCAATGTAACAAAATGAATCGTTTACTATTTATTTTTTATGAGTGGAAAAGAACATTAAGTCCTCCATTCAAGCCAAAAGTAGAGTAGAAATCCAAAAAGTCCAGGGATATTCTGGAAAATGATCATACACGTGATCCCCAGCCACAAAGTGATGGACCTTGTACAATGAAATACTGCATAACAGTAACAAACCTATTTCAACATACAGTGGACTTTTAATACCGCTGCCACTAATCAACTACTGTTATACTCCTCTTCAGCGCTTCCATACTTTCTTTCACTCTAACTTTTCAGAGTGAAAAGAATCTCGAGTGATACATCAGTACAGAAGCAACATGTCCTAGTGCCAAGGGATTCCTCAAACAACAGGGGAGAAAAAGTAAAATCAAAAACGAACATAACGTTGGGTAGGGTTCTTAATACGCCGTCTTTCTCCCGAACGTGGAAAACTGAATATTTCAAAGCAATACAAAGTTTCCATCTTCTTGGGTCCTCTCTAATGTGAGGATGCAATGGATGGATGCATGTAAGTGAAATCTTTTTAGACATCCAAAATAAAAGCAAAGGAAACAGGCCATACACGGCAAGTTCAAGAATATTTGCAGGAATAGGTAGACAGTGTCATCAAAAACAATCAGGCTGAGATGCTAACTAAGGTTGTTTCAGTTGTGTTTTCGAGGCATGAGATAGGTGGGTTGACAGAAGGTCTGTGAGCAGGGAGGAGAGGCTTTACGAAGAAAGTTAGTCAATGTCCATTTCTGGCAGCTTGGCCTCCGATTCTGGTGCAGGCTGCTGCTTCTCTGGGCTAGTCGTCTGGGCCTCCTGTCCATTAACTGGGCCATTCTGTTCTGGTGCCTTCTCCTCCTTAGGTGGCTCCACTTTGGGTTTGGGTTTGGAGACAGTGGGGTTGCACGCAGAGTACAGTTCCTACGTGGGACACATTAAGAAAACAGAGACAAACCTTTACAGAAATGGCACAATTCTTATTATTCTTTTCCAATATGGTTACAGAACACTGTGCTATGGTGAAGTGGATATTAAAATGTTTAATTTAAGCAATTCACTTAAGATGAGTATCTAAACATAGCCTAGCATGCTCAAACTACTTGCACTACATAGGAAGAAATGCACAGCTAGCAAGAACTTGACACACAAGTGCAATTTCAGACTGGGCATGTTTAACTGGATTGTTTTTGACATTAACTACATTGATTTAACGTGATTTGACAATTCTTACCTTTGTTTTGGCTTGAATCTCAAGAGCTTTGACCACAGGCTCCACTGTAAGACTTTGTTTACTCTGCTGGTTCATTTTGTTGTTCATCCAAGCCATGGTATCATTTACATGCTTTTCCACTTTCATGACCTCCAACTCCTCCAAATGGTCATATAATTCATCCTTTTTTAGGAATGAAAATACATATGAGTGGAAACATTTTCTGCTAATGTCTTTAACAAGAGTATACTCCCACACAAAAAGAAAATCACCTTAGCCTTATATGCTTCTATGATCTTCATATATTGCTGGATTTGCTTCCCAAGCTCCTCAAAAGCTTTCGGTCGATCTTCTGCCTCCATTGCTCGTTCCTGAATGGGCTGTCCCAATTTCTATTGAGTGTAACATTTTAAAGTTGAAACATTTATTGTCATATATAGATAAGAATGGAACATTGTTACCAGTAATTAATTTTAGACTCAAAGCCCCTCAAGTTATTATAGTAAAAAAACTTCTTAATTCAAAAAGAATAATTTTTTACATATATATATACACACACACACACACACACACACACATACATACATATATATATACATATATATACACACACACACACATATATATACATACACATACATATACATCCCGCTTCTGTACAGAAGGTATGTTTCAAGTGACTGTAGTTTTAAAGTGAGTGAAAAAAGTTCAAGGGGGATGTGTAAAGACTTCAGCATTTAGCGTTCAAATAATAATCAATAAGTTCTCGTTGCTTGCTTCCTGCACCTAAAGGACATTCAAAATATTGGTCAAATGATTCATCTACACTTACCTTCAGCTCTGCCAATTTATCAAGGTACACTTGTTTCTGTTGGTCCTCTCCTTCTTCATACAACCAGTTTTCTGTGTCCTCAAGTTTTAAAGAAAAAACGTCTCTGTCCTAAACCATTAAAACACAAGTTAATAGTAGTTCTGTTTTCTGGTGAACATTATGAATAGTATATATAGGAATCAGGGATGCACCGATACCACTTTTTTTACAAACCGATACGAGTATTTTTATTTGTGTACTTACCGATACCAAACACCGATACCACCTTGAACAACAGTAATGGGACACTCGGGCAAGGTGAACAGTTTTCGGCTAATAAAATTATGGCAAACGAGGGGTCTTTGGAAAGGTCTCATCGAGCCCTATCTAACAGTAAAGTTGGATGGAGATTGGTGGTAGTGCTGCCTAGAAAAGCTGCAAGCACGTTCCGTCTTTTGTCAATCTGTTATTTTTGTTGCTATTGTTACTATCTATCGGCATCTTTTCTCGTCTCTGTAATGTTTATCTTAAAGTAGGTCGCTGGGTTCCGCAGCTGCTGGTAGCAGTAAACTTTGTAAAGTCACTGTATTCTTATGCTGGTGTTTTAAGTGTTTTATCAGGTTACTTGTATTAAATGTTGACAAGACGACAGGACAGAGCTTACAGTCTGCTTTGCCGCGGTCATCATTATTGATTTTAAAATATTTCCAGACTGCTAACATTTTCTTCATCTTTACACACTTGAACAATATCGGTGAAATTTGGTCGAGTACGAGTAACAGCAAGTGAGCATGGTATCGGGCCGGAAACCAGTATCAGCATCGGTGCATCTCTCAAAGAAATGCCATGCACTTGTGTCTATCCATAAATAAAGTGGAAGGACTTACTGCCTCACTGACAAACTTCTCCAGAACTCCATGCACTTTATCCCTCATCTCATACACATACTCTTCCACGCAGTTCTTTGCATCATTCCTCTCCTTTTCCAGTTTGTCTTGCATGATCATTTTCCCCTGAGGAGATGGGAACAACATTAGGCAGCAGTTAAAAAAAACTACGTAGATCAGGGCTGGTCTTAACCATATTGTTTCAGCCAGAGAAAGCAGAATTTGAGTAGTTTTCCCAAACTGGGACTAAGCTTTAGTTATACACCAAACAGCCATATACAGCGAGTAAAAAAAGTACTGAAGTAAATATATTCCTGAAGGCCCTACTGACATGAAATTCTCACCAGATGTCTTTAACAACCTAATCCACACGTGTGAAGAAATCAAACCATAGATGTCCATAAATGAAGTTGTGTAATAAAATGGAATGACACAAGGAAAAAGTATTGAACACCTTTACTGAAATGTATATAATACTTCGTACAAAAGTACTTTGTTGCTGATGACAGCTTAAAGACGCCTACTGAATGGAGAAACTAGTCGCATGCTTTGCTCAGATGTGATTTTGGCCCATTCTTCCACAAAAATAGTCTTCAAATCCTAAAGGTTCTTACCGACATCTGGTGAGAATTTCATGCCAGTAGCACATTTAGAAATATATTTACTAAGAAAATTGGTGACATGTTCAATACTTTTACCCGCTTTTTACCCACTGAACTACCAAAACAGCTTGTTGAGGTATGGGCACTCCTGGACCTTTGAAGGTGTGCTGCAGTCTCTGGAACCAAGACATTAGCAGCAGAGCCTTGTACTGTCAGTTGCAAAGGTGGGCCTCCATGGATTGGACTATATTGCCCAGAACATCCTAGATGCTCAGTGCGATTGAAATCTGGAGAATTTGGATGTCAATTCTCACCCTGAACCTTAAATCATTCCTGATCAAAATTTCCAATGTAGCAAGGAGTAGGGCAGGGCTGGGGTCAAAAAATCGATTCACCGATCAATAGATTCTCGTTCAAAAAATCCGATATCGATTCAAAAATTCGCGGATCGATCTTCTCCTGACGACTATGCACTACTTCTCGCGACCGCGCAAGGAAAGCTATAAAAACATGAGGCCGGTGAAACCGACACCAAATGGGGCCATGGCAGAAGCTGCTACGCTAAAAACAGGTAATATTGCAGTACAGTCCATCAACATAGGGATATCCCCCACTCAAGTCAATTCATAACCAAGCCAAACTAGTATTAACACAAAGAAATCTGTAAATAAATCGATATCATATCGGACTGAGAATTGAATCGGATCATGACCTTGTGAATCGGATTGATTCAGGAAATCAGCAAGAATACCCAGCCCTAGCAAGGAGCATTATCCAGCTGAAACAACCCACTGTCATTAGGGAATGCCATGTCCAAGAAGGGGGTCCAGGCAAATCAGTCTGCAGTTAAACAACTGGCTTAACTGGCTAACTGAAAAGAAGCATGGCCTCAGGAACAAAGGAAAGACTTATGATGGGTGCTAACCACTGCATAATGGGAACACCACACAAGATGTTTTGTGGTGTTTTGAAGGTACTCTGACCCATTCACCTAGTTGTTTTTCCTGCTTCCAACACATCAACTTCAAAAACTGACTGTTCACATGCTGCTGAATATATCCCAACATTTGAAAGATAATTTATTTTACTCACTTCACTCATCCATGATTTTAATGGTGTTGACAGAGATCCTAGTAAAACAATCTAGGATGCATTCATCAAAACTAACATAGCTGGCTTCAGTATCAAATACTGACTTATATTACTGTTACATAAAATAAAGCCATTTATAAATGTATTACCTCATTTTCCACAAAAAGATTGAGCATGTCATTAGCAAGCTGCCAGTGCAGGCTGTTCTCTATGGGCAAGTCCACAGTCTTTGTCTTCACTTTGGGTTTCTTAGCTTGCGGAGGCTGGTCAGTCTTCTTTTCCTGCTTGTTCTCCTCAGTGGAGGTCTGAAATAGATTCAGTTTAATTCAGTCATCCGACATACTTTCATTTAAAAAGTAGAACAATTGACAGCAGCTGAAACCACACAGAATACAAGACAAAACTTAATTTAATTTATTAAATTAGTTGTTCTGAAGTTATGGTCTGAAGTGTACGTAATATGAATCTGTTTGAAAAGTGTAATTTCAATTTGATATTAAGATGGATTACTCTTGTTAACACAAGGTTCAAATTTAATAATCATAACACAAATCAGGATAACAGAGAAAAAACGAATTATTCAAAATCCCTAATCACTAGTCATCTCTGATCCCTGAGACAATTTAGAAATTTGTGGCTTTGAATTTCATTGGTAAATGTTAATTTGATTGGAAAAAGTGCTCAAAATTGTTCCAACAAGTTACAAACTGTTTTTAATACCTGCTAGTAGGGGTGGGCCTCCATGGGCGATATGGCCAAGATATCATATTACGATTTTTTAAATAGTGAAATCACAATTTCGATTTTATCACAGTATTTCTATTTATTTGTAACTCTTTTGTAGCCTTTAGCTCAATTTCAGGCTCATTTCTAGCCTTTAGCTACGTTTTAGCCTCATTTAAGCCTATTTTTAAACATTTAGCTCCATTTTAGCCTCGTGTTAGCTTCATTTTTAGCCTTTACTTCCATTTTATCCTCCATTTAGCCCCGTTCTACCCTCATTTTAGCTTCATTACAGCCTCTCTTGTAGCCTTTAGCTCAGTTTCAGCTTCATTTTAGCCTCATTTCTAGCCTTTAGCTCCGTTTCAGCCTCATTTTAAGCCTTTAGATCCGTTTCAGCTTCAGTTCACTTTAGTTGCTAGAAGGCGGGCTTTAAGCAGAGTAGCAAATAGTATGATTTGGTTGAGAAAAAAAAATGAGGAAGAGCATAGAACATAGAATATAGTTTATATAGACAATACTACAATCTCTCTGCTTTGGCAGATCATCAGTACATAGATCGTCTTCACAATCTCATATCGTCATATCGCCCACCATTACTTGCTAGTATTACTGGAACCAAACTGTGCGCCTACAACAATCTAGAAGATTTAAAATGTAGTGTAATTGTTTTCGTCCATCTAATTTGAAGGAACAGTTTCTGTTAAATTTCTTAACATTCATAACAATGGACACACTAATCAGTAACCATGGCATTAAATGGAGGTCATCACTGTCTATTTGACCCATTTGGCATTTGAGTCTATCAGTGCAGTTTAAACGAGTTTTGTCACCTCCATATCCTCTGTGTCCGATTTCTTATCCACATTCTCTTTTGGCCCATCACTCTGGACCTTCTGATCCTCTTGGTCCACTTGCATTTTGTTCTTTAAAAAGTACAAGCACATTTACACATTGGTATAATAAAACTATATGAAGTGTGTAAAGCAAGAAAATAATCAAAGCTGACACAGCTGAGCAAATTTATCAAGGGTGGAAAGTCCGTGTACAGTCTTCCCTTCCCCATTCACTAGCATGATAAATATTTCTGTGACAAACAGTGCCGACATTAATGAAAGGTGGATAAGGCCAATAAATGTTGGTAGGGAAAATAAGTGTTACCTCCTCTTCTTTGACTTGTGTGTCTGTTTCCATGGGCTCTTCTCCCTCAGTAGGCTTCAGTACCTCCACCAGTGAGGCACTGGACACGCTGAAGACACCGTGGATGTTGACACGCACTTTCACCTTCACTTTAGAGCTCTCGCCAGATGCCTGCGGCACCACCTTCTGGATCATGAACTGACCTGAACATGGTTTAGGGGGAAAATTTCAGACAAAATGGCCCTGCCCCGTTCTCTGGTTTAACAATCTGACAGCTTAAATAACTTAATGAATGTAATCAAACTCTTTTAGTTATCATTTCAAAGAGAAAATACATTGAACAGCAGAAATGCTGTGTATACTAAAAAGTGTATACTAAAAACGTTTAATATTTTAGTAGGTCTCCTTAAACCAGTGGTTCCCAAACTGGGGGGCGCAGAGATATTGCAGGGGGGCGCACCGCTCCACTCGAGCACTGCTAAGAAAAACATGGACAAGTTTGTGCACCCAGCCAAGCCTCCAGCAAAGGCTGACTCATCATCAGCTGCAAATTCAAGTGTGAGACTTGAGATGATCCCATTTTATGTTTTTTTTCCTGACTGGGAACTGGGAGCCCCGTTTTACCCTCTTTTGTAGCCTTTAGCTCCATTTTAGGCTCATTTCTAGCCTTTAGCTACGTTTTAGCCTCATTTAAGCCCATTTTTAAACATTTAGCTCCATATTAGCCTCTTTTGTAGCCTTTAGCTCCATTTTAGCCTCATGTTAGCTTCCTTTTTTAGCCTTTACTATTTCAAGTTTTTTTCTGACTGAGAACTGGTTAATTTTCCCAGCCATTCTTGTGGTTGTTTATTCTTGTTTATAACTTCAATATGCTCTTTATTTTTCCCACAGTCGGGAAATTGCACCATTTGTTATTGCATTTGTTTTGCTCAATTAGAAAAGGGAGTTGTATTTCAAATAAAGTTTGAATCTGAACCTGTGTAGTTTGAATGTGGGAAGGGGGGGCTCAATAATGTTTCTATCTTAAAAGGGGGGGGGCCCTGCAGAGAAAGTTTGGGAACCACTGGACTACAGACTAAATATACACCAGTGAATACACACAGATTACAGATGACACCCGTTAGTGTGAACACCAATCTTTCTAAGTGAAAGTAATACTACTCCAAGATAGTGGTGGGCTTTAATCAGTACTGCCATGAATTGTACTCTGTCCTAATTAGAGTCATGGTGAGCTGAAAATGGCTCATTGTGTAAAAGCAGAGTTGTTCTAACAGAGTTGTGTCTGTGTGTCTTGCACGTACACACACACACACACACACACACACACACACACTCAAGTCATATTAAAAAACAGAACAAATGAGGTCTGCTTTTATCTATATCCACTGCCAACACAGCACACGGTACACAGATGGCCTGCTGTCTGAAGAAAGCTCAGCACTGTATCAGTTCTGACACATTTCCCTTTCTTCATTCTTTCTGTCTTCATTACTATTAGGGTAATGAAATGTTTGGCGGCACAGCCCTCATCCTTATTACATTGCAAATCCAGTGTTTCCACAGTACAGCTACAGTTTAATTCTTTGTACCTCCACAGTTACAATCTTTATAATGGTTTGATTCATTGTTTGTTTTCTACGTTTTTTTATTTTTACAATTTACTGGTTTTTTTTTCATCTTTGGAGTTTTTTTTAGAGCTGGAGCTAAGGAGCTAACAAATACAAGAATCTTTTCCATAAATATATCCATCCCTCAAACTTTTCAGACTAGTGGGTGTGGTTTAGGACAAAGTATGACTTACCATTAAAAAGAACAAAACATTCTTGGCAGCCACTTTGTACAACTGGGTCTGTTTCAGCAAAATACCTCAGCGGTAGGAGTGCAGATCCAGAAACCATTTTTGTGACAAAACATGAAGGAGTCTTTGACTGCTTCATAAATGTCCAGCACTCAGCAGGTCTGTGGCACCACGTTGATGACCTGGATGTAGTGTGAGTGGGCTGAGAGAGGTTTGGTGGAAATGTTAGCCTTGTAGGTCAACTATCCTAAAGAAGAAAACATTGGACACCAAACATGTCCTGGCTTCTGAACTACTCTTAGCAGAAAATTGTGTAAATTCAGGCTAAAACACTCTTGTATAACGTCAGCGTGGATTCGTGAAGTGATGTACTCTGAATAGATGAACATGTGCAAATGCTCTTTCTTCTGAATTCGAAATGTGCTGTTTTGCTGCTTAGGATTGTATAGACTGTACATTCTGTGTATTTAACAATGTTTACACACTACATCAAACTCCTTCATTAAAACAGTAAGGAAGATTCATTTTTCATGATATGGATAAGCTTCATGCAGCCCTGCAACAACTCCAACTCTGACTAGGGAAAGTGGCTCAGATAATAATTGGATGAACTGATGATTTAGGCCCTTTAATGGGTGGTGGGATGACAGAACAGTCAAAGGGCTTCCAGCTTTGGTTTTGGGAAAAGGTGTTAATTTTTTGTGCAATGGCTTTAAAAAGAAACAAGTTTTTATTTGAAGCTCTATGAGACTTATGTAATCCCACATGCGCTGGCCTGCGGATCTCCTCTTGACAGAGAGAAATGGTATCAATAACCAGCGAGCGTGATAGCACTGTTGGGCAAGACTAAATCATGCTTTCATTTAAACAGGCATTTTCTCCTGTCTAAACCACACATAAAACCACACACACACACAGCTTTGCAGTACATTTTGTATTAGTGTGAACAATATACTGTTTTTGCAAATCAAACTTCTCTGAGGTTCCTTATAGGTCGGAAAAAAACACCTGCGCAAGCAGAAACATTGAATAACTTGGGGCTAAAATGCCCTAATCAGAAAAACAAGTTTTTTTCATTGAGCTCCTAACTCTGTGAACCCCCAGAGTGAATATGTACAGGGTGATTCAGCTGCAGTGTTATCAGCATAGTCTGCACACACACACACACATATGCAGTGGAGTAGCCTAAGGGCTGTATCAATACTGCTGAGTGTGCAGCGGCCTGACTGCTCCATCACCTCTGCTAATGAACACGCCACCACTCTGTTAGCGTAGCCTAGCTGCAGCCACCCCAGCATACGCCTCAGAGTTCACCTAAGGACCTCTTACAGAGTTGACAGTTTTCCTGTTTTTGCTTATTTATTTTTCCACAGGAGGTATGAGGCTAATGAGGCTAATAAGTAATGTAAGGACTTAGGGAGGTAGTAGCATAGTGGGTAAAACACTTGCCTGTGAACCCGATGACCAAAAAGTCGCAGGTACAAACCCCCACTTTCTACCATTGTGTCCTTGAGCAAGACACTAAGCTCTCAGTTGCTCCTGGGGGACTGTCCCTGTAACTAATGATTGTAAGTTGCTGTGGATAAGAGCGTCAGCCAAATGCCCCCTTTACCCTAACTTTTCATCTATAAAAGTGGACAAAAGCAGCTACCGGGTGGTCTGACTTTCCATTTTTGTCCATTTTTACATAATGATGTGTCATACAGTGCCACAAACCTCCATAGCACAAAACTAAAAAAAACTGACTACATTATAGGTATGGGGGAAATGACATATGTTCATTTTTTCACTAAACTATCTTCAAAACACAAAGATTGGCACGATCTGAGCGTCTCCAGAGGAGTCGGAACCACCCTGTACATGTGTGGAGCATTGCATTGCAAAAGACACACCTTTTAAATAACACAGCAATTGCAAAGCATGTTGTACATCCTGCAACCACCAAGAAATCTGCATTTAACCGAAACCAGCAAGGAGCAGTGCAGCCAAAGAGCACATACGTGCCAACGCATCTTTAATTTAGCTGCAGGAAAACCACAGGAACCTCTCATGATTCACAAGTGTGAGTGCCCTGGTGACTTTTATGACTAAATCCTCTTAGAGAGAAAATCCAAGAGCCTTTTCTGAGTGTGTGAGTTCTGCCTTATCTACTCGCTTTTCTCCACTGCTGTTCATAGTACATACAGTATGGATAAACACATACACATGTACATACCATCGCACACCAGACACGTTGGTATTATTATATTTGTTACATGTTTGCTTCAGTTTAAGTTCACAGACACCTGCTTGTCCAAGGATTTGTACAAAATCAAGGGAATTAACAGAGAGATTGTCTGCCTTTTGCTGCAATAACAGCCTCTACATTTCTAGCAATGCTTTAGAGACTGGAACATTGCTGTCATAAGCTCAGGTAATGATGATGTATGATCAGTTGTGGATCACAAATACCACTCTATCTCATGCCAGAGGTATCTGATGGAGCTGCATCACTCCAGAAAATGCAGTTCCACTGCTCCACAGCCTAGTGCTGGGAGATGTTACACCCCTCATTCCAACACTTGGCTTTTCCCATGGTGAGATTAAGCTTCAGAGTTTCCCATTCTATTGGAAACATTTTTCATGGCAGTGTGTTTCTTTAGTGTGTCAGAGCATTTTTGAACACCTGTGTCCATAATGAACGCACCTTAAAGTAGATTCAGTTCCTCATTAGAAAGGCTGTCTGGATACTTCAGACATCCTTAAACTTAATCACCTTAATGTTAAGAATATTTATTGCTTGTCTGTTGTAACTTGCACTCAGTTGACTGCTGAATATTGTATGTTACTACATGTTGCACTGTGGTCCATTGAGAAATGTTGTCTCATCTTATGTGTACACAACCTTGAACCTTGAAAAGAAGTGGCAAAAATGATTTCTAAGCAAAGCGCTAAAAACATACTCACCAGCACACCTTGTTCTAAACCATGAATTTTGTACACGCTTCACATATTTATTACCCCATCTTTGGAAGCATATTTAAACCCTACTTAAACACATTTCCATTACATTTCCATGTCCTGTCCATTTTACACCATATACACATAGTACATCATAGTACTTGTCCCCCAAAACACAACACCCACACCCACCTACCTACCCACCCACACACACACCACCAACCCCTCTCTGACGCACTGTTTGTCTCTTTCACTCGCATTGCCTCTGCTTCAGCAGTTAACCCCAAGGGCTGAGTTCAAACACACTGCAGAATGGGGCTACCACCAGTCGCCCGGTAAACACTTCTATTTTTAACCCTGTTAATTATGTAATTGCATATGTTAATCTTTAAGGAGAAGAAGAGGTAGGAGGGGGAAGACTTTCGCCCTCTCTGCATATCAATGAGGTCGTACGGGGAGACAGATAGCAGCGCAGTGAGAGAATTACTGCACAAAGCTGTTTTATACTGAGCTCAGCTCAACACGCTAAACTCCCCCATGCAGTCTCTCACACCCTGCACTCCACTGCTGTGTTTCACTGTGTTCTGCATTTAGAAATGCATCCCATCCACCTTTACTTTCAGATACATTACAACAATACTGACACACAAATTTCAGCCAAGGTTAACTATTCTGCGAAGGTCACTTTTAAAGATGTCCACGCGTCCAGATCTTAAGAGTATTAACCCAAAAACATGAGAAACAGTCTGGTGAATAAATAAAGGTTTTACCTTTTATCTCAAATTAGTCAATACAATTTTTTGTGGATAAAATGTACGGCCATGCCTTGGATAAAAGTAATGGGACACCGCAGCAAGATATGAGTAAATAATTCCATGAAATGAACATTGTTTTCGAGTTATGACTCGCGAGTCACAACACCAGAGTCCGAGTCAAGACTCAAGTCTTTGAGGGCAAGTCTAAAGTCAAGTCACAAGTCTTTCTTTGTCCGAGTCTCAGACATCTCTGTTATATAGTTAATACATCTATGCAATATACTATAATCTGTAAAAATGAACAATAGGATTTACAAAATTCCGGCCTCAAGATGGTTGCTAATGTGTTTTGCTATGCAATGTACTGTTGTTGGCCCCACGGTGACGCAGTGGGTAGCGCTGTTGCCTCACACCTCCAGAGTTGGAGGTTTGAATCCGGGTTTGCATGTTCTCCTCGTGGTGCCATAGGTTTTCTCTGGGTTCTCCGGTTTCCCCCACATTCCAAAGACGTGTAGGTCAGGTGAATTGGGGATTCTAAATTGACCGTAGGTGTGAGTGAATAGTGTGTGTGCCCTGCGGAGGGCTGGTGCCCTACTCAGGGTGAATCCCTGACGTTTTTGTTAGTTGTACTTTTTATTTCATCTTTTTGTGTTGTATAGCTTTTAATCTATTATTACCTTGGTACTGTCTTGGCACTTGTGGGATCTTATCTTATCTTAACAATGTTTTGTTAGTTCAAAACATGAAGTGCCGCATGTGACTCAGAGGTGGCACGTGTTAGTCTTAACTCACTGTTTTTTTTAGCATATTGTGGGGTCCAAGATGATCTGTGGATCTAGACATGAAAGTCTATTTCAGATTACTGAACAACTCCACACTGTTAAGGCAAGCAAGGAATGCAGTTTGGACGAGGCTAAATGGTACGCTATAGGCTTCCATTATTTAGCAACATTAGCCTTGAATCACCAGTTTGAAAGTAAAGTTGTAAACTTTAGACACCAAACAGTTTATGGCTGATTGACTATAATTGCGTGTATAACAGCACAGACTGTTTTAAATATATCAAAAACATTTCAGAGTATGTCACAATATGCTTTTGTGAATGTGGTCAGCACTGTTTAATAATAGTATTTATAGAGGTAGAGTGCATGATTTTTTTAAAACATGGCACCATGTCTAGTTTCTTTCTTGTCTGTTCCAACTTAACAGATGTCAAAGTAAATAATGTGATAGATTGTGCAAATTTCTCAAAGTATTGTGATGGCATATGTTTGCCATATTACTCATCCCAGAATTCTACTTCTAATTGCTACATAGTGTTCATTTGGTGAAAAAAAAAATCACTTTTTTGGCTTTGGCATTGGTCTGCATGACTCTGCCAGTGAATAATGTTGCCTCATGTTACGTCACTGGCCGTGTGTTTGTGATATCAAGTACACCGCTCTTAGAAAAGCAGGGCATTGTTCTATCCAAATGGCCTGTGACAAAGTGACCTTGCTCAGGCTTCTCCTCCCCTCTTGTGTCCAGCATTCACTAAATAATGAACTGCCATGACTACTGCCTGCTGTTGGGCCTACTCCAAAGAGAAAATCCCATCTCGAGGTTGTGTGAGCAGATGGGGGGAGTAATACTAGAGTGTTGACCTGCAAGCAAATAAGGAAAAGCGAAAAGACCTTGCGGCAATCAGGAAAGTGTCACAAAATAAAAGACCTTCTCGTTATGGCTGGGCTTTTGTCATATCAACTGAACAGCATTCATCTCAGCATTCCCAGCCAAT
The DNA here is from genome assembly GCA_037974405.1 of Brachyalestes nurse. Lineage (NCBI taxonomy): Eukaryota > Metazoa > Chordata > Actinopteri > Characiformes > Alestidae > Brachyalestes > Brachyalestes nurse. Next base: position 18,344 of record JBBPCY010000041.1, read on the forward strand.
GACAACTGAGGTTATTACTGCGTAGATTATGATCGACCTTCCTCTGGGTCTGCAGGGTACGAGCTGTTCCGGATTATGATGAGGTCATTAGCACACACATCCCCATTCCTGCGTCAGGAGTGAGGAATAATTGTAAAGTTGAAATAAACTCGATCAGGTCCAACCCACAGAAGTCTTACAGCATGGTATAAATTTGCATGACTTATCTCACAATTTCTATTGAAATTGTGGGTAAAGGAAAGATGTTTTGTGTTGTGAAGAAGAGATGCTTTAATCTAAGTTAAAATGTATGAGAAGTTGTTGTTGTGTGTACAATGTTGGGTACATTGGGCTCACTATTTGGCAAGCAACAGGTTCCCCTTTCTTTATGTTTTAACTCCTTACTAATGATTTTATAGTTTTTATAACCTAATTCATTTAGAAACACATTGTACATCATTTAAAAACCCAATGTAAAGGCAATCTTCTAGTGTACTGCAAAGTGTGGATACAGCAGTGCTGCTAGACTTTGAACACCTCAGTGTCACTGCAGCCTGAGAACAGTTCACCAAGCAACAATTCTGTCCTGTTTCCAGACACTGACTACTTCTGAATACACTCTGTGCAACACATACACACACACACAAACATCTCACGACCATGTTAGTGTCACTGCTTTGCTGAGAATGATTCACCACCCGCATAATACCTATTCATTGGTGGCCATGTAGGGGTCTTGACGATTGATTATTCAGCTAAAAGGGGACTAAAAAGGGGCCTTTAAAGAGAAACCGATAAAGTACAGTCGGTAATTGTAGAATTACAAAGTCCACCTATGTGGTAAAATGAAGCAGATAATATAGGCAGCGAGGGCAGATACAAGGTGCCTGGAGTGGCTGGTCTGTGTATGTTTCCTGCCATTTTCTGTTCCTGAAAATAATAATCTTGTACATTTATCTCTTTAGCTGGGAATTAAACTAATGAAAGAGTTGTCTCAGACTTTTTTACCGTACATAAATACGTAATGTTAACATATTTCAAAAGGTCAGTAATAGCTCAAGTCTTCTAAGGATTAAAAAGAGTAGGAAAAATGAACTATTGCTCGGTAAGCACTAAATAGCTGCTTAGGTGGGGATCTTGCAGCTGTGCGAACATCTCGTCTTCCTAGACAACAGCTTACGTTTAGATTTCTGCTTTCTTTCCTCTTCATCTTTTCTTCGTCCAATTACAGACTCCCAGGATGTGTGGCATGCTACACATGCTCTCTCACTCTCTCTCTCTCTCTCATGAATATGCAACTGTGGCCCTATGTCCACCCCCTCTTTGGATTTATGCCTAGGAGCTGTGAGCTGGACAGCACACACACCCCTCACACACACATACACACACAAACATACACACACACAAACACAGACACACACAGCCCTAGTCCACCTTGTGGACACCGCAAGCAAAACCACTGACCACCCCATAGAAACAGAATCTACACAGGTAGAAATGCAAAGCAGTAGAGAGACTAAGTAAGATCAAAGATCATGGAAAGAAAGAAAGAGAGAGACACTCACTGTATGAGTATCATACCACTGTTTCCTCTGTTTCTTTTCTTTCAAATGAAACTTCGCTGGAAGGCACAGCACTGCACGCTTCACATAACAATCTGATTCTATTGCCAGTTCTGTCTCACACACACAACAGATAAGTATGCATACCCTCACACTTCATGCACACACACACACACACACACACACACATATATATATATATATTGGCACAGTTATTAGTTGGCAGTTTTGGGAATAATTGTGTTGGAGTAATACATTTCAATCATAAGAAAATTGCACCCATTTAAATCAAATCAACTCAATGGCAGCGGGTGAGCAGAATGCTGCTACTGTTATTATAAATTTTCACGATAATAAAAGTCAAATATGCTTTTGGATTATATGGGTATTACCAATATCTCATAAACAGTAATCAGGACAAATGTAGACCAGTTATACAAGACCTTCAGTGTTCTACTTCCTTCATATGACTGTACTGCAAAACTAGAAAAAATTTAAAGCAAATATGCCACTAACATTGTTTCAAATGTGCTTCCGCCAAAGAAAGTAGTAGCTCTTTGTGTGTTGGATAGAGCCATGAAATTATCACCACATCAGCACTATCCAGATTTACCCGAATGTGTTTTTGTTCTAGCCTTTCTTGTTATCTCCAGCTACACACCAAAAAGCTTAGGGGCAACAACAGGTTCAGAGTTTAACAAAGGCCTGCTATCACATTGCTCTTCAGAATATGACTGATATAACAGTAGCTCAAATATCGTTTTAGAAAATGTATCTAATGTTATCTAATATCCAATGTTACTTAGCAACCAGTGCTCCTCATACATGCTGTTATTTTGTTTGGGGAGAGTGCTTCTCAATATAATGTAGTAACAGAACAGTGTTGGCTGAACTTGTAGTCACAAAAATATAGTTACAGAAAATTCTTCCTCCCCACAGCCCTCAGACTCCATAACTCCTCCCCTTCCATTATGTGGATTATGATTACATTATTTTGGGCAATAGTCCTACCATGTGCAATATCACGTGCAGTTTTCTTATTAGACAATAGTCTTGCCATGTAAAAGAGCACTGCTTATGTCAGTATTACAGTCAGTATCTACTACTGATCTCTATCACATGCAGTAACATATTCCTAACCACCAGTTGTGTCACTAGTAATTCACTTAACTGTTAGTTACTTATCTATCTGCAGTTTTTTAGAGTTTTATAACATAAGCAGTTTCCTCTGGGATAAATAAAGTTTTCTGATTCTGATTCAAGTAGCTGATTGGACAGCAGCCCACTTTGTTTGATTAATTAATTTTTGTCAATTGCTTAATTTTTCCTTATTTGCCTTCTTAGTTTGTTTTGTAAATGTTAAATGTAAAAAAAATACTCTTACATTTTCATTGTCCTTTTTAAATTTCCTTTTTAAATTGCATTTTATCTGTTCTATCTTATTTGAAAACCTCCAAAAATATTATATGTAAAATATAAAAAAATGTAGTACAATGCATTCTGTTTTTCAAAGGAAACACACACACACACACACACACACACACACACACACTCACACTGTATTCTCTATTTGTTCGACATGCCAGATATAGAGAAACAACACGACTGAAGAAATGAAAGCTCTGAATGACTGCTCCCTCCACAGCTGACCTGTGGGTCATAAGACACTGCCCTCCACACACAGACGACCCCTGGGTCACAAAACACTGCTGTCCACTTTTAGATGACCTACAGATCATGATATGACCAGACCACTGTCTCTGTACATCAGTCTACTGATTGCTCCATATTCCACCCGGGCAGAGGCACTTTAATACAACAGATATAAATGGTTTAGGCAAGGCGGAGGCTCCTCCACGGCCTCGGTTTTTCTCGATTGCAGAATGACAGTTCGTGCGCTAATGTTCGTAAGATGGATTACTGCTGGTGTGCTGTGACATGAAGTCAACTCTGTTATGTGAGATCAATATTGGAACCTGAGCTGAAACTGCAAAACAAGTGCACTTAATTTGCTTCTTCATCACAATAGAAGAACAGAATAACCACAGTGTTCAGAATATATAGGGCTAAATGTGTGCTTCAAAGGACTTTATGGTTTTCTGATGCATTTACTGTCTTTGCTATCATAATTTAAGACGTTTTTCAGTAAACCAGTGGAAACGGTTCAAAATGACTTTAGGTCAATTTCATTAAGATACTTTTTTGTTTATTTTAAGAACAATGGCCTTTATCGGTCTCACTTTTTGTAAAGAACTAGACATTACTGCCTTAATTTCAAGTAATTGTCATAAGAAAATTCTGCTTACCCCATTGACAGATATTTTGGACTTTGGCAGATATTTTGGCCTTTGGCCATTTCATTTTTTGTATATTTCTAACTGGTTGTGGAAGTCTTTTTAAAGTGTTTTTTATCAGAATAAAATCATAATAAAATTACACCTGACATACCCGTGTCCACTTGGCCTCAGTTTCTTCACAGGGGAAATCTTAGATGCTATGTTAAAGGCTGTTTGGTGACTGTATTAGCATGTAAAGTTTGTTAAATGAGCCCTTGGAGGCAAAAGGAGTTGAGTGAACACTAGAAACAGACATTAGAAACAGAAGTCATCCACAAATTATTATGAACTGACTCTTTTGTTTTCAAGCCTGAATATATAGGGGGATAAAACTGTTGATGGGTCATAACTGTAAACTACTAAAAAATTCTAAATTATTCAAAATCATGAGATTCAATTTTCTGAGCTTTTGATTCCAATCTACTTAATCTTTCACACATGACTGTGGAGGCAGCTTCGTTACTCGGCTAGCTTGTTAGCTAGCAAGATAAAGGCTACACAGCTAACAAGCACAGAAACAACAGCACTACATCCAGCTGATTAGACCCAAATGAAGAATCCCTGATTCACTGCTCCCTCCTACCCTTCTGCTGTGTGTGGCCACTTATGTAACAAGGGTGCAACGCATCTCTAAATGGTGAGTCAAATTTGTCAGAGACAAGTGCTGCAACAGGGCCACACTTTCTCCACTTTATCTCAGTGAGCTACAAGTGAGAAATACGGGTGAGCTAGTAACTAGTTTCGTTTACATTTCATCAATGTAAAACATTGATGGATGAGATTACATTTTTACTCAATAGTCCCTTTTGTGTTTAATTTCATTATAGCAGTAATTTTACTAGTTCTGAAGTTTAACAGTTTAGTTTAGATGAAGAAGGCACCAAAAACCTTTGGATTTAATCATTTATTAAACATTAATGCAAATGTTTGGCATGGTATATACTTATATTGCTGTTGCAGAGAAACCCCTCCATCCCTTTTAACAGAGTTTTCTGAATGAAACTCCACTGAAGCTGGTGGTCTGTTGATTAAGGAGCTGCCCTTGTACTTGGAGGTTTGGGGGTTTGAATCCCAGGACCTCGAATGACACCTCTTAGGCAACCTTGAATAAGGTACCGTCCCCACACTCTGCTCCCTGTGTGCCTTTGTTGGCTGCCCACTGCTTCACTGAAGGGTTAAATGCAGAGGACAAACTGTGTGGTGTGTTCACACATGGCAAATGGTTCAATTTCTGAGTATTAGATTATGTTAGTTTTTTGCTTGAAGAACTTTATTCTCTAAGAAGTTATTTGCATCTGGCTCATTACAAGAAACCTGCTCTGTAAGATAGATGTACTAAGCTCTTTCAGTGCACTATTTTAAAAAAAAAGGTTCTTTCACTCATTATTTCAGTGAAGTAACGATTCTTTTACTAAAGCATGCTGCTCTTCGCAACTTTGAAAATAACATCAATTAGATACAACATGCTCGTTATCACCAGAAATAACGGCCACTTCTATTGGATCTATTAGACTGTCTAAGTGTCCTTTTCCCAATTACTGCCATACGGTAGCCATTATAGCCATATGGTAGACAGAGAGTACCAGAACACTGATGCTTATGGGCCATGGTTCCAAGAACTGCATGCTGTATGAATTCACAAGAGACATTATGCAGCAGAAGCCCACTAAAACTTGGAAGGATTCTGCTAGAGTCGGCTCATCCCTATCGAAACCTCTCAAAGAGCAGAGGAGAGCTGCTTCTGACAGCTAGCTGAAGGTAGCACAGGATGTTTAAAAATGAAATGCTTTGCCTGATGCTTGAGCCAGGTAGATGAGCCTACATCTCTCTCTCCCTCTCACTCTCTGTCTCTCTCCCTGTCTCTCTACCTGTCTCTTCCCACCCCCCCCCCTTTCTTTCTCTGTTCTGTCTAGAACAGTCCAAAGCAATTAAGCAGACAACAGTGCAGCTCTGGGCTGCCAGTCAACACCCAGAAAGTGCTGACAGACCCAGTGCAGAGTCACCTGAGTGCCTCCAAACAGCAGACGGCCTGTGAGAAATATCATCATTTGCCAGGACAGCAATATAATCATCATCATTAAGGACGTAATTAGGGAAGCCTGACAAATGCTCCAAGCCTGGCCTTTTGTTTCCATGATTGCAAATGAACATTGTTATTCCAAATATATCTGTGATCCTGGTAATGAGCATTTCTGATGAGGATTTGCTGCCATGCAAAGCTGTAATGAGCTTTGTGGCCTGCCGAGTGTTTATGCGCGCTAATTGTTTTTATAAGCTGTTGACTCAAGTCAAAAGTTGCATTCGAGTTCCCAACAGTCAGATAGGTTCCTGTATAGGACAATAAACAGACATAATAACTCCAGTCTCCAGGACCATTGAAAATTCTGTCCAAATTTAGTACTACATGGAATCTGACAGGTCCTGAGTTAAAATGTTTTTTTATGACAGTTCTGTTCTCTAGTTTGCTTTGAGTAAGGGCTTAAGGAAAATGTCAATCAGAAGGGATCAATCTTTAAGGCTGATTGGGTGGGTAAAGGTCCAAGGAAAAACACTTTCTGGCATATGTGAGTTCCCCAAAACTAAACAACAGCTCAGTGATGCAGTCACCAGTCACAACAAATAAACCAAAATTATGAATTAATGCTGGGCACCGATTAAGGTTTTGAATCGATTAATTGCATGATCTTCTGCAAGTTATATGCAAAATTAATTCAAAAGTAGTGTATATTGCACACTTTTATTTTAAAAGTACTGCTATGTAAACAAAAGTGCAATAAAATTTGGTTTGCAAACACTTTAAACAAATAAGGAGCCTTTTAACAAAAGTACTGCCTTAAACACAGTTACACAGTTACAATTAAAATATGCCTTGTAAATATCAACTTAAAAATTCACGTAATCAAATCAAATATAAAACAAAAAGGTATTTGCTGCTGTCAGGGCATTCACGTTTTATCTGGCTTGTTACAGAAGAACAAGTTCCCCTCAGAGTCCAGAGCATGGGGGGGACGTGCCCCCCACACTTTTCCCGTCCTGGACAACAGCCGAGACATAGAGCGCTGCGTGCCCCCACATTAAAAATGCTTCCGGGGCCCATGGTCCAGAGCCAAATTATAACATTATAACAGGCACATTCCAAGCAAGTTAACAGCAAGTTAACAGCAATCTAACATTTATAAATCTGTTTTCTTTTTTTCTGAACAGGTACCAGCAGAAACATTTTTCTTTTGTTGGGGAGCAGCATTAAACAGTCTATGTTCAGTAAGTGTCCCTGTTAGAGTGAGGTGAAGTGGTCGAGCACAAAAAAGCAAAAAACTTTCAAAATAATAGTTATAAAAAACTGCATTAATCCGCAAAAAAAGAATTGTCTGCACAAAGTAAATAATGTGTTGCCCAGCCCTAATATAAATAAAAATGTGTTAGCAAAGTATGTGAATAAAATATTCTGTTTTTGATATTTACCAATCATAATTCCAGTTCCACCAATAACCATAGCATCTGCGGTGCCTGCTAAGCATTCAGACCTCAAAATGGAACAAAAGCCTTGCACAGAAGACAGTCAACACTGAATATGGATTAGAAGCATGAACATGGCTCATTCAAGGCAAGCAGTCATAAAAACAACAATTACAAACAGCTGGAGCAGCTGATGGCCTGGTGGTTAGGGAGTTTGCTCTGAGTTCAGAAGGTTGTGGGTTCAAATCCCTGAAAGGCTGGTGTCATCACTGAGGTATTCTTGAGCAAGATACCATCTCCATACACTGCTCCCCGGGTGTCCCTCATTGCTGGCAGCCCTCTGCTTCACTTAGTGAATAGGTTAAATGCAGAGAAATAATTTTGCGGTGTTCACATGACTATAAAGGGCCACTTTACTTTTATACAACCTAAAAGGCTCATTAAAGCTCATAAATAGCAGAGAAAAGACAGCAGTGTAGGGCCATATTAAAGTTATTTTGGACATTATTGCTTCTTTGTATAAAGTGAGTATTGATTTTTATTTATTTTTTTGCTGTTGTTTTTATGGATTCTTAGTTTGGTGTATCATGATCAGTGACACATGATAGACCCTTCATAGTTAATTTGACATGTCCATCAAAAATGGCAGTCCTGGCACCAGTACTGGTCACAACCACCACTGGTTTTGCTCTGCAACATTAACATCCATTATGGGATGAAAATTACAGCAGTAGCGTTAGTCATAAACAGCTTTGTTGCTTCATTAGTGTTTTTGTCACCAGATGTATATATACTCAGCAAAAAAAGAAACGCCCCTTTTTCAGGACTGTGTATTTCAACAATAATGTTGTAAAAATCCAAA
>JBBPCY010000041.1:44556-69915 GCA_037974405.1 Brachyalestes nurse
TGTGTCTGTGTGTGTGTTTATGTCTGTGTCTGTTTCTATGTTTGTGTCTGTCTATTTCTGTTTCTATGTTTGTGTCTATGTGTCTGTGTTTATGTCTTTGTCTGTTTCTATGTTTGTGTCTGTGTGTGTCTGTGTTTATGTCTGTGTCTGTTTCTATGTTTGTGTCTGTGTGTGTGTGTCTGTCTAGTCTTTTTCTATGTTTGTGTCTCTGTGTGTGTGTTTATGTCTATGTTTGTGTGTGTGTTTATGTCTGTGTCTGTTTCTATGTTTGTGTCTCTCTGTGCCTGTGTCTCTCTGTGTCTCTGTCTGTGTGCACGTACGTACGTGAACTCCTCGCCAGTAGGCGGCGTGAACATTAAAGTCAGAGAAGAAGAGGCCGTACAAGTGCAGGCAGCATGGCGACACCTATGCACAGGTTGATAGCCCGCAGACAAGCGTAAGTTGTTTCAGATCACTTAGTTAACTTAGATCAGATCACACCGAGCTTTCTGTGCGTTTCGTTGCTAACTTTATGAAACAGTCACGCTTATTCTCAAAGCTGTGCTCTCTTCAGGCAACACACGCAGTGAAATGTGTGTATGAGTGAGAGGGAAAAAACATCTGGCTTTTGCGTTACTGTTGTAGCGCTTACTTTTACCTCGCTTTCAACTGATCTGTAACACGTAACGTTAACTCTTCTCAGACTCACACACTTCAGTTCTGACGAGTGTTTGAGCTATGAGCCCCGTGACGTAACGCTGCTAGACGTTCATCTCTCACGACGTTCTGGTCCTTCAACGTCTCACTCTGTCCTGTAGTCAGTGCTTCTGATATTACGACGTTTAATTACAGCATTTTATGAAATGTTCACGTCGCCTTCGTGTTTGAGGAGACTGTCTCCTGTTTTCCTTGTGTTCGTTTTTGTTGGTGTTCTCCAACTCAGCCGTCTTTTGTTCCTCTCTGAGAATATTCTCATCCTCTGACCACAGGGAGGCGAACAAGCAACATGTTCGCTGCCAGAAGTGCCTGGAGTACGGACACTGGTCCTACGAGTGCACTGGCAAGAGAAAGTACCTCTATCGACCGTCCAGGACAGCAGAGATGAAGAAGAAGCTTAAAGAAGTGCCCAGTAAAGAGCCAGGTGTCACAGGGTACGTATAACTCCAAAACACGACGTTTCTGCTCTTATGGAGTGGGAGATGAGACTACCTTTATTAGTCCCACAAGTGGGAAATTTGCATTGTAACAGTTGCAAAGTGGACAGAACAAGAGAAGAAAGTAGAAGCAGCATAACCAGAAGAATAAATACTATACAGTAAAAGCTACACTATACAGATAATACAAAAATATAGATGTAGACGTTTGTATGTGTGTACACATATAGATACAAACATGTATGTAAATGAACCCATGTCAATATTTGTATGTATGTACACATTGGATACATGTATGTATATAGAAGTGCTTGGAAGCAGCAGACAGAGACTGTAATAATGCCCCAGACAAATTGCATGCTGCAGACATTTTTTATACTGTGTGTCATCAAATACTGTGTTGAAGCATCAGTTGAATCTAAATATCTGTCTAGTATAATTTTAAGCCACCTGTCATATGATTATATGGTTATTATATGATTCCAATGTAGTCTTTGCTAATAAGACATGTCTACAAAAATCTGCAAAATAAAAGCAGTAGCAGTTTTATTCAGTAAAAGGTTGGAGGTTGTATTCTTTATTTGTTCTCAAATATATATATGCCCTCACAACGTCTGAAATAATCTTGGAACATTGGGTCATCTTTTTTAGACACAACTCTAATATCTAGATAAAATTAAACTTTCCACAGAATGGGACCTTTAAAGTGGGAGCTGCTGATGGAGCGAGCTTTCAAATGAACCCCTACAGGCTATTTAATGGAATTACAGTTAAACAGAAAACACTTAACCTCTTATTTCTGTACATTTCTCTTTAGGCATGGGCCAGTATCACTAAGTGAAAAGAAAACCAAGAAGAAAAGGTACAGTAGATTTAATTGCATGTTGTGCTGGTCAAGATGAATCTTGTGACATTCTGATCCTATTTCAGCACTTTTGCTCTGTGGTAACTATGGGCCCTAATGTTGAAATTTGTGTATTTTCTGTTCTCTTTCAGGTCCAAGACCTCTAGTGGTTCCAGCAGCAGCAGCAGCAGTAGTAGTGAATCTGAAAGCTCATCTAGCAACTCCTCTTCAGAGAGCAGTGACTCGTCCAACTCGTCCTCCTCTGAAGATGATAGCAGCAGCAGTGATAGTGAAGACAGCTCCAGCTCCAGCTCCAGCTCCTCATCCTCCTCTAGCTCAGACTCCGACTCTGGCTCATCTAGCAGCAGCAGCAGTTCTGACCAGGGCCCTCCCAAAAAACGGAAAAAGAAGAAGTAAAGGACTGACCTGTCAGCATTTTTCAGTTTGGACCCCACTTCTCATACTCTGATCGTACTAGAGTGAGTAGGTGGGGGACCCCTGTTCAAGTCTGCATTTCCATCCACACCTTGTCTCCTTTCCTTCTCTGTTGCTGATCAAAAAGCGAGCTGATAGGTGTGAGCGTGGAAAGAGAGAGTAGGTGCCATTTTTGCCTTTACTGGACCAGTCCCCATGGAACTCAATGGGCTTGAATGAAAGGAGGCAAGACAAAGTGGTTAACTGGTAGTGAAGACCTAAATTGCTACACTGATTGTTAATGGGGAATTCCACTGAATTTTTCAAAATTCTGCATATTCAGTAATTAAGATGTACACAGTGTCTGTGAGGGTGGTGTGCTGTGAAATGGTCCATCAGAGAGAAACTTGCTGACTGTAGTCTCTTTACAGTGGTGGTCATAACATCCAGTGGTCGCAACACAAATATATCCAGATTATTTACTGTGCAAAAGGCCAATGAAGCTACACATGTCTTTTGTGGTTTTATATGTATAAAAAGGTACTTGAAAAATACGTCTGGGGACTATTTTTGCTTTACAGCATCCTACATTTACTTCTGGCAACATATTCATAACCAGATCAAGTTTTTAACTTTCTGTGTGGTGATGTGGTTTAAAGGTGTTTTTCCAGGTAGCCTTATTCCTGTCACCACTGCTGTGAAAACTGCAGGTTTCTCTGTAGTGCACAATTTCACATCAATCTGATACTTTTACATTTTAACCCTTTAATAATTTTGAAAATATTGATGGAATTCCCCTCAAATAGATATTTTTTTGGGAAAAGATATTACTAGAGTATGGGACGTTTTTATTTTTTCCTTTAGCATTTTTTCACTTCTGTCCTCTCAGCAACATTTGAAAATAGCTTTTTATTTTTGGAGAGCAGAGATTGTCTGTTCTAGACCATTGCAGAAAGGTAGGTGGAGGTCGTATTTACAAACTGATTGACATCTAAAAGACATGTTCGGTCCTACATGTTGCTATAAGGATTGAAACAACAGAACTTGCAACATTACAATGTTTTAGATAATGTGACGTCCTGAAATAAATTGTATGTGTTTTTAGACATTAACTGAGCTGTTTTTGTACTTTTTTTAAAAATACACAATCCAGATTATTTGTATGGCCCAAAATACCATGCAATTTGCTTCCATCATTAAACCTGCTATTTAAAGTTGTTATACTTTTGGCTGAAAATGAAGACACTTTTTTGTGTCACATAGGTCATGTTTCTGAAGAGTAATTGAGTAATAGGCCTATAGGTGAACTTCAAGTCATAAGAGGGACTGGACTGGTACACTCTATAGACAATACCATCTTTTACCACTCAACAACTAAGCTGTTAATAGTATATGTGTCTGGATGCACTGCAGACATCGTTAGTGGCTCTGTTAGCTTGACATGTTTGAAAAGGGTAATCCAGCCCAACTCAACAGTAAAATAGAAACATTTTAGAATGTCATTCATTTTATATATTTCTTGTTAGTAGTAATGTTGTAACTATTACTGCTACTACTACTAAACTACTTCTATAACTTCAGGGCCCATTTCATGGATAATGTATAATGTAGCACTTTTTCTCTGTGTCCATATGCCTAAGACGTGTAAATCATGGTGCAAAAATATAGCCTGTTTTGAATTCACTGCTTTCATGATGTTATGAAAAGCAGCCTACTTACATATATCTGTTTGTTCAGCCAGCAGCAGTTTAGCTTCATATGCCTTGTGTATAACTACAGAAAACAGCCTAGTGGACTGCTTTATAAAGTCCAATATGAGGCACCCAGTTACAGCAGAGGTCATTTACATACGTCTGTTATAAAGGCACAGTAACGAAACAGCCTGTGATTGTTAAAGAGGGCAAAAATTGCCATGTGTAATTGAATTATGGCAGTTTTGGTGAATAAAATGTAATTAACTAACCCTTTAGGAGATAAAAAAATAAATGAACTAAATGATCTAAAATGTTATTTAATATGGAAAAAGACCATTTCAGAATTATTTAAACAATAATTAAAGTTAAAGTGCAGAGATTAGGTTTGCCACCATTGTGCAGCTGGTGGTTAGGGAGTTACCCTGTGATCAGAAGGTTGTGGGTTTGAATCCCAGGACTCCAAATGGCACCACTGAGGTACCCTTGAGCAAGGTAACATCCCAACACACTCCTCCCCAGGTGCCCACTGCTTCACTTGTTGAATGGGTTAAACGCGGAGAAAGAATTTCACATAGTTCACACTGTGCTGTGCTATTTTCACGTGTGACTATAAGAGGCAACTTTACGTATCATTTAAATAGGAGACAAGGGATCTTGATTGAGGGGCTTCTTTGTATTGTATGGCTTGGTCTTTTCAACGGGCTTCTGGGAGCTGCATGCTTTTTAATGTCTGACGACAGCTTGGCATAAAAATCTCTTTTACAGTACAGACAGTAAGCCCTGCTGTCACTTCCAACGTAGGGTTTCTTTATTACTGTGCTTGAAAATATAACTTGCTTCGAAGTTGTGGGTTCGATTCCCAAGACTGCTAAGCACCTCTGAGGTACCCTGAGTAAGGTACCGTACACACACACTGCTCCCCGGGCGCTGTGTTCCTGGCTGTTCGCTGCTTCACTTGGTGAATGGGTTAAATTCAGAGGAAGAATTTCACACTGTTCACACTGTGTGCGTTGGTGTGTTCACGTATGACAGAATGGTCAGTCATTTCATTCATTACATTATTTTGCTTGTAATACAACTTTGGTGAGTGGGTGAGATCAACCAAGAACGGTTTATGATTGGATATGACGTCATACTGCAAGCACATGCGCAGATCATTCCCTTTCAGGGCGCCTGAACGAACAGATGCAGAGCAGGCTGGGTCTCAGGCTAATCTGCAGGGAATATAGACGACAAAGTTGTACAGAAAGTCAAAAAATGTCGCTGTATGTCTCGCTTGGCGCTTTTTGGAAAAAACCCGTTAAGGAGGTCTGGAAAGTCGTTAGAAATGGCGACAAAGTCGCTAAGTGGGCAACACTACGCCCAGCCTGCTCTGCGTCCGTCCGTCCAGGCGCTCGTAAAGTGAATGATCTGCGCATGTGCAAGATGTGGGAAAGTCACATCGGTTAACCAATCATAAACCTTACTTGGTTGATCTCACCCACTCACAAAAAGTTTTATTACAACCAAAAGAGGGTTATATTTTAAGTGAAGTAAAACATATTTCTTTTAGAAGCCCGACACGAACACGAACATCGTCTCTTTCACCTTCCTTTCCTTAGTTTTTTTAAATTATGATTCTGAGAACGCCAGCGCGGCGTGATGACGTCATTTATATGCAAATTAGCATGGATCGTCATCTAGCGACATCTAGCGACTTTCTGGGTTCACTTCAGCTACTTTCTGTAGGAGATAGTTGGCAACACTATGAAAACCTCAGGGGACAAGGCTGAACACAGCCGAGGACAAACAGCCCACCGTGTGGTACCACCTGTTTTGTACTCAAAACATAACTCAAACCAAGACATAAAAAGGAAACATTGTTATAACAGAATAATGACTAAGTTACATACAATAATGACTCGAGTTGAAGTACAACTATCTACAACAGAGTAAACAGGCTGAAAACAAACCCACCGAGAGCTGCTCAGCACAGCTAGCGAATTAGCATAGCAACCGTTCGGATCTTTGGTCTAAAATAAAATGCTAAAGACAGCAAAACAGTCCGGATGCTTAATTAGCATATAAGCCGCTGTATCTTTCTCTTTATTTTATTTGCATGGACTTTGTATGTGGCGAGCGCATAGTTCATTCACGGGTAACGAGTGGTCGGAGGTTCGGCTCATTGAACCGTTTGGTGCGAAATAATCATATCGGCAAACTGATTCAATCTGCGCATTCAGTAGTTTAAACGAATCGGCTCGTCAGACTAGGGCGACGGGACGTGACTCGAAAGAATCGGTTCTGGGAAGCTGAATCAAACTCTTCGTCGCCTAAATGGAACTCGTTACTACCTTCGTGGTCACGTGACTCGCCAGTTGGGTCTCAACATCGCGGTCGCTCCAACATCCACTGTGGAAAAAAAATAATGGGTCTGAGATGTTTGGGGATTTTGTCAGACAAAACCATGGCGTGTAAACGCCCCTCTGACTCATGGCTCACTTAGACGAAGCGGGATAACCGTATTTTTATATACGCTTTTAGCGGATTATTTTGTTTTTGTTTTTTGGTTTTATTAGCACTCGTGACACATTAATTAGGGCGCTCCGTGTGTTGGAAAGTGGTGAAAAAATAGACAAAGAGAAAAAAAGGCTTTCAGTAGCTACAATGGTTTGGGCCTGAAAGAAGACAAGAGGTAAGCCGAAAACCCATCGAGTGCAAACGTTTTATCGTTAGGACGACGTTTGTCAGTTATGGCGAGATGTGTTTATCACAGTGAGAACCCTGCAATTTCTTTTCATGAAGAATTAATCCAGAGGCTAACGGCGATGTTAGCCACCGCAGCTAACGTTAGCATTAGCCAGCTTGCTAACGACAAACACACGCACAGCTCGGTGTTGGGGTGTAAACAGAGAGAAGTTGTGTTGTTTGTGTAACTCTACACATTTAGATGCAGTGTGGTAGCCCTCCATAAACGGATATATACCATATCTGTGTCTCTAACACTTGTAACGTTACGTGCCGTTTGAGTTGCCCCGTAAAGTAGGCTAGCCTGTCTGTTTAGTAATTAAATGTAGAAGCTTCCTGGCTGGTCTGGTCATTTTGTGCAGCCTATTTTAACCACGCGTTGTTGTCACAATCCCAGATACTCGTTGCTTGCTCACAATGTAAAAAATAGAGAAAAATTATGTTCACTCCATTTTAAATGACACAACTTGGCCAGGCCTAGTTAGCTTCTCTGTGAGTGGCAAGAAAGCAGCTAGCCGGTATGGAAATACACCTTGCCCTCCTATGGATAGATTAACTTACCTTTGAAAACTAGACTAGTTGTGTAATGTAGGGTCTGACTGGACGTTGTGAGGGTGGCTTCTGGTGCACTTGAGCAGCTGCCCCTTTGTACACAGACGAGTGTTACACGCTTTGTTCTCCTCATAGTCCTCAGACTGAATAGCTATTAAAGTTTTTTCTTTAGTAACTTTTGGTATTTTCTCTTCTGCTGAGGAATTAGTCCCCCTGGCTTTTGTAAGTATGGGGTGTAATATTTGCCCTGGTAAGCCCACATGCCGCTGCTGGAGGCACAGTTTACTGTCAACATCACCACCTTTTGATAACAAAACATTTTTTTCTGCCTGAACTTGAATATGCTTGGTGGCTGGCAGTGTGCCAGTTGGTCTGTATCAGACTGGAAACCTGGTCCATATGCTGAATTGAGTCCAAACTGTTCAAAGTTTGACCCATTTTCCCTTTGTATGTGTGGTTCTTTAGTAGGCAGGGTTTAATGGCGTTGTCTGAAAACGTCTCTTGGTTTTCTCTTCCAGTGTTCACATTACCCTTTTTATAACTGCCATGTAGCAGTCAGTCTAACTTTTTGATCTGTTTTTTTGCTTTAGTTTCAGCAATGCATTGCATAGGTGTTGACTTTAATGCAGTCTGATCTGAGTTTATATTTCAGTTAACCATCCATTTGGCAGCTTCGTTTCCTTTATGCCCTTTGAGACCATTTTAGAGTTGATCTTTGTAGGGGAGGGGCTATCCAGGAGAGTAAATTTTGCTGCATAATTAACTCAATCATGCACTGCCCTTAGGCTGCTGCCAGGCATAGCCTAATCTATGTGGCATGGACAGTAAGCCCCGCACTTCTTGATTTGAACTAGGACAAACCTTCTGGTGCTTATATAACATGCACGCACGCATGCACACACTGTTCAACTCTGGTAGTGTATGACGTATCTTGGAGGAGGTTGTGGACATTATAGTTGATCAAGGCCTAACTGTGGCCAAATGTAAGTTCTGTAAGTGTGGCTGGCGCAGTTCCATTCTGGAAAGCGTTCGCTTTTGAGCACAAGATTGCCTGTTCATAAACGATGTTTCAAGTCCTTTCTGCTGTACTTCCTGTTTTACTTTTGCTCCCTGGCATCGGTTAACTGTTTCCTCCATCACACTTTTGTGATGATGAGGAAGATCAATATCAGACATGCCATCTAACATTTAGTCTTCACATCAAAATATTATGCAAAACCTTTAGTAAGCAACAAATATGAAATAACTTGGGTTAGAACATTTTTTGCCTGTTTGACCACTGACATCAAAGTAATGCTGGGTTGCAGGGGGCAGGTTTGAGGTGTTGGCGTACATCTGTACAAACACTGTCTCCATCTCCAGCTCCACTCCACTGTTACACTTAGGAAATGGAGCAGAAAACCACAGTGAATTTGTAGCAATTGTAATTGTAGCATTACTGAGAACCTTCTCTTGGTACTGGCACAGTGTGGTGTAAAAATGGTCAGGGACTTACTTGGGAAAACTGTTGCTACAATGGTTACATTTTTGGTGTAGCTAATTAAAATGCAGAGGATGCCGTACAATATATAGCAACAGTTTTTGTTGAATGTTTTCTTTACCCTCCTTACATGTAGGTCAGGTGTGTGGAATACAGTACAAGTAAATACACCTACAACTCAATGTCAGTGTAGTGGCCACAAGAGTTTTCCAGAAGATTTTGCTTTAGGTCAGAAATCAAAGGCCATTGCTTGTAATCAAAAATGTGTGAATGGGAGCGAACCTCAACTAGAGCTGAACAAAAGCTCTTGGTCCATCAGAAACTGTATTAATCCAAACATTTCTGAACTACATAGTACCTGAGAGTAATTTTCTGAAATAGCAGAGATGACGTGTCTTTGAAAGTAGTGTAAAGTACAGATTTTATCCAGTGTCTCTTGGGAAGTGTCTTTGCCTTTAATTGACAGTTTCACATGTGTGTGATTGTCTTCGAGAGATGTGTGTGTGTTTTCACACAACACACTACGTGTAAATGTGTGTGGAGTGCTGTCATAAACTGACATGATATTGCAGGACATGGGTCATCAGTAAAATCCATCTTTTAAATCCATTGTGTTCATAAAACAGAAAAGCTCTCACAGACGCAACAAACAGTTATGCAACAAAACCCCATCCGTGTTTCTGGCTGTTCAACACAGAAGTATTGACGTAATTACTCAAATGTGTCCTCATTTGAGTCTATTTGCATGGATAGTGATTTTCATATTTGTGTTTATGACTGTGACACATGGACCTTGATCTACTAAGTATTTTTTTTTATCTGGTCTTTTTTGCAACAATAGCAGGGGTCTCAATTTAAATCCTTGGTAGAACCATGGACCACAAAACAAATTTTATGTCAAGAAACTTATTGACTGATATGTTATTATCCTAGGCAGAGGTTTCATTATGCCACCAATTGCTACTCAGTATCAAGCATAGTCAGAGTTCATCCATTGTGAGGAAAAACCTTTCATGTTCATTCTGTAGATCTAGCCAAGTGTACTGTTATGATTTGACCGCTATGTTCCAAATCCTTCCTAGGCACTTTTCAGGCAGAATTAGTTGGGAGTAGGGATGACACCATTGTTTCTAGCGTTTTCTTCATTTTATTCCTTAGCGAAGATGCGATGAGACATTTTTATGAAACACAAGCTCCTGCATCAGTAAACATTTCACTCTTGTAAACTCCATGACACATAAAAGTACGTCGTAGATATATGAATATAACCTCCTGTCCCTAAGTCAATTTATCTCAGCAGTTAGGAAATACACCACCATCGAATGAATTGTGTATGCTGCCATTAGATAGATGAATAATGTGAAAATCAACAATTCGCAACAAAAAAAGCCATCAGTTTTGTGGGAAAGGAGTGTTCTTAAGTATGTAGACACCTAAACTGTTTACTTAGTAAGTACGAGTATGTTTCACATTAGTAAAATGGCTGAAAAAATGCAGCTTTTTATGCAGCAGTATTCAGTATATAGCAGTATATAATGAAACACTGAATTTGCTTAAAATAGCAAGATAGGTGGTTGGAACCAATAAACAATGTAAATGCTAAATTAGTGTTGGGTAATATTAAGATTTTTATTTTGATAATTTGTCATATGTTGATTTAAAATCTGCTTCTTTTTTGTCTGTTCTAGCGCACTGTTAAATGTGCTTGAGTCACGGTATGAAAGTACAAGCAGACTAGTCCAAAAAACGACCAGGTAAACGCACAAGTGAGCAAATGGCTGATGGCAGTGCCTATGACTGGATTTTTACCATACATTAACTACAGGTTTTTGTAAAAGCTGGAAAAGATCTGAAGGCTAAAGCTGGTTATGTTTTCTCCCCCCCCCCCAATTCCCTACTTTTCAGACAAACACTACCAAAGTATCGACAGTACACGTTCATTTTTACTGAGATAAACAGGTTGTACAAACGTCATAATGTAATGAGACATAACCTGCAGTTGTGGCCATTGTATCGTATTAAACTTTATAGCTTTATTTTACATTGAGCTTGCAGTATCTTTGTGGACTATGGTTTGGACCATAGATTGGATTTTTACCTTGTGTGAGATGCAAAACAACATTATAACGCTATTGTTTGGACAGTACATTCATTTGTTAAGGTTCACTGATCAGCAGTATGTCTATGTAGTAGAGATTATAGCTCTGTATCTGTCGTGTTGATCTGTTTTATAATTAGGTGTGCCTAGAAAAATCAATGGTAAAATGATCTGCCTTGCCACTGAGTACAGTTGTCCTGCTCTTGACTAAGACATATTGCATCATGCAACACGCCAGGGACGCATACCAACGTTTACCCAGGTGTGTGTGTTTGTCCACTTACTCGGACGCGCACGTACGCAACATGAATTGAAAGCCAAAACTACGTTCTGTTCAGGGAACAAAGGCTAACCACGCTGCGCATGCACACCCAGCTCCTCTTTAATTACTCTTTCTGATCAACAGAGAACCTTAGGCTAGGTGAGTGTTCGGGGGAATTCTGGATGATTCCCACATTGCACAGGATTGCCTCAGCATGATATGAGCGCTGGTTATTTTAGGTGGATATCTTGCTGTGGCTCTAGCCGAAAACCAGCGCTGCTCCTTTAAGAAATTTACTCTGACTTTGCTGCTTCAGGCTCCAGTTGGGGAGGGAGGCTGTGTACGGTGAGGCAGCCTGTGATTGGCTGAGCTCCTCTGAATTGTGACATCACAAGGCGGACCCACTCAATGGCATAAAATAACATCTCCTTATATGGGAAGTGTCGGACTGCACCATTCTTTCCACCAGAGGTGGAAATGTCTCTTTCCTGAGTCAAACCTCTTTTTAAAACTTGTTACCTTATAAAAATGTTGCCTTTTAGTGACCTCTGCCTCTATTGTTTATTTCTCCTTTTCATATATTTTTGTACTTTGCTCCTAGTGAAGAAACTTTTTTGTTTGCTAAGCCTTTGAGAAAAAGCATTGATATTATGAAAGTTATGAGCTATAATATGACAAACATTGATTCTCCTCACCAAGCCTATTCTTAAATAAGAATTTGTATGGTGGGTGTGTGGTTAGTAATTTTCTTTTTGATGAAGCCATCCATATCCAGCCTTAAGGTATTGTCCCTTGACAAAGCACCCCTATGTCCTAAAGAATAGTATCTCCCACAGACAGCCTGTAACCTCCCCTCCCTAAGTCAGATTTATCTCAGCAGCTAGGAAATACACCACCATCGAATGAAGTGTGTATGCTGCTGATCAAAAAGTGATCGGAACTGACCAAGACGGGCAATCAAGAGCACCATCAAAACGCCAGGAGTTTAACCATTAATCCCCTTCCAATGGTTCATTGGTTGAGGCTATGGCCTCTCAGTCAGGGTAAGCACTAGTGCTAGTTTTGCTCAGCCATGTTTCTGCTTAGTAAGTTCAGTACTGCTGTTGACAGAGTTGTGGACCTTCTGAGAGCCAACCACATCCTCAAATTTTTTCTGTAGATGAAACGGCAAAGAACAAAATGATTGACAATGGTGAAATTTAGTTTTATTGTTACCCTTGGTTCTGCATTTAATCTAGCTAGTGCTCTTTCATTACTGTTTATAGGAGTGAGATAATCTCGAGAGATACTTGTAGGTCAGTCATGTACAGTGACTGATATCAGTTTCTTGTGCACCTCAGTCATTTTCCACTGACCAAACAATATAACACAGCCTGGCTTTAAAACATCTTTCCATTTATGTTTCCCAGAAAATATCAACACAAGTTTGTTCTCTCACAAAAAGATAAATGTGATATAAGGACTGTTATCCATTTTATGTCTGATTATATACAGATTAATGGTTCCTACTCTTTGGCACTGACCTGTCACTCTTTAACTAGTGTGCTTTCAGTACACGAGGCAGTTGAAACTGCTAGAAATAATGTGCATCATATGCACTTGGTCCTGAAGATACTGAAACTGCTGAAAGACAGGAGGGCCTTTCAAGTCCAAATCACTGAACCATTAACTTGTTTAATGTAAGCCATTAATCAGAAGTCTCTCAGGTACGTGCAGATACAACTGAGCTGTTTACTTCTGTTGATTCGTAACTACCAGTAACTCAATTATTTGGATTGAGATGTGTGACGGCTGTTTATCAAGCCACGGCCGGGTAGATCTGTCGTTTGAGTATCTTTGTCTTGCAAAACAGCCAACCATCATCACATCGTTCACATGCTGTTCTTTTCACTGGTATCCACTGAGACATGGGCTTTGGTCTACTCGGTTTAAATTTCAGGCCAACCCCTAACAGCAAGTCTTCACAAGTAATTTTGTCCAAATGTCCACCCCTTTAGATTGAAGAGTAGTTGAACATGTTGACCAGATCAATAATAAGAGTGACTTGACTCTTAAAATGTCAGTGGACCTGTAAAAGGTTCTGAAAGGCCTGACTCTATAAGTGGTGATGTCTAGTTGTCCTGCTTGGTCTGTGGTTGAGTGGCTCTCCTGAGTAGCCTTTTACTCACTCGTTTGTTTGTTGCGTCTTCATGATCAGGTTGTTGATCATAAAGCTAACTGTTGTCTTTCAGATGTTTAATGGGAAATCCAAAGATTTATGTATTTGTCATAATCTTCTTGATAAACTTGGGAGTCAGACCTGTTCACAGGGGTGATGGTGGGAGCCAGATGTCAGAAGTGTTTAATAGAGTTATGAATACATTATAAATAATCATTCCTGATGTCTAAGACATTGATATAACAATAATTTGAGAAGGTTTTAATCTAAAATATATTTTCAAATATATAAAATAGTCGGCAGAGATTGTAGTAGTAGTAGTAGTAATAATAATAATAATAATAATAATAATAATACATTTTATTTATAGGCACCTTTCTAGCACCCAAGGACACTGAAAATTCCAACTTCTTTACACATAAAACAAAACATACATGTAGGTTCACTGCTCATTTTGAGTGGTAAATAAAATGTCTATATTAGCATAGTGGACTTCTGGTTCCTCCCACCACATCTATAAACAAATCCAAGTCCCAAAGTCTCTGTGGAATTCTTCTTTACTATAACTTTAATGAGGAATACTTCTTTGACAGTTCTTTGATAAAACAGTTTACAATTATTAGTATCTAGAAAGAAGACTTTGGTCCAGTTTGCTTTTAATTCACTATAAATAAGAGTTTTTTGGTCTGGTGCCAAAGCTGTTTATGTCGAGGCACTGAACTGACTGTTATGTTGTCTGGTTAGCTTGGTTAGTAAGAAATCCCTGTCTTCCTGAATAACTTCCTGTCTTCATGACAGAACAACTCTGTAGAAGATTTCATGTGTCAGCAGGCCACAGCATGGCAGCATGTTTTGCTAACACCGTGTTTGTCCCAAAGAGAGAACTTAAACTCTCTGGGTTCTCTGGGTCCCAGGCCACTCTAACCCTTTTGCTTATCTAAGTCTAACCAAAAGCGTGAAGAGTAAAACCTGCCTGACTATTGTTGTCATTCGCCCTGACTCCCTTGGTAGATATTAGTCACTGTGTTACCAAACATGCAATTTCCCCTGGCTCGCCTGCTTTAACTGAAAAGAATCTTGTGTAATGTATAGGCCAGATAATTGAATAGCACTTTCTTTTAAGAAACGCTACTGCAGAGTGTGTTAACTGTGTAACAGTTTCAGTGACTGAGAATTTATGTAACAAATGTAAACCGTTGCTTTCAAGATACTTCTTAGCTCTGTAATACATAGAGTTACACCAGTGGCCCTAATATAGCTTATTTTTTTTCCTAAACATAGACATCTGGATCAACTTTGAAACCGTGTGTGGATGGAGGGTTTGATTCAGTTACGTTTTGGTTTTCTGCTCAGAAAAAGGAAAGCGCATTAGTTTTCAAATGTCTCCTTTTAGCAAATCTCCGAGTGAAGATTTTTGTTTCGTTTGAGGCCAGATAGCCACTGTCACCCCCCACCTCCGGTTGCCAAAGGTTTTGCTAGGGGTACCCCCAGCAGGTATTACACTCACTGGTTGACAATATAAGGATAATTATTGTCATTGTGAATCGTTATGCCACAGTATACTTTTCTGAGCATATTGTGGATAATGACCACTTTTAAAGAACACCGACCAACTGTATGTTTCATCACGAGGACCCAATAACTAGTCAGTTTAATTGGATTTACTGTAACACTCTGATGTTGATCAAAAATCAAGGTACTCATAGTTTTTGCTAGTATTTGAAATTTCTCATTGCTGGTTGTTTTTGGTCTTTTATGGCACGTTAAAAAAAAATTGAATATCAATAGCGCGTATCGTGAAGATATTGTCAAAAAAACGCCCACCTCTGCTTTGAGTTCAAATTAAAGTTCTTAAGACCATGAAAAAAAACCCTCTTCAGTAGCCCTCTTGTTTTTGCTGTTGTTGTTCACATGTATCAGTGTACCTCGTGTTCAGATGTTGACTGAGGCTTTGGAAAGCTGCTTTTTTTCCCCAGTTCTCCATGCTTAGTGACTGTGTCTCTGTTGTTAGCAACATGAACCGTGAAGACCGGAATGTGCTCCGTCTGAAAGA
Source organism: Brachyalestes nurse (assembly GCA_037974405.1). Classification (NCBI taxonomy): domain Eukaryota; kingdom Metazoa; phylum Chordata; class Actinopteri; order Characiformes; family Alestidae; genus Brachyalestes; species Brachyalestes nurse. The sequence continues at coordinate 59,972 of JBBPCY010000041.1, forward strand.
AAAAGAAAGGAGAAATCAAGAAATCCAGCAGGGAGGAGAGGCCTTTTCAGCCAATTCCCCACTCTTTCCTGAACCTTATAAAGTTGTAAGTTCTTTTCTTTTAGTTTTTTTCTGTGCTCCTCTTCTTTCTGTAGTTTGTTCGAAGTTAGTTATATTTATTCGTTTATCAAATCTTTACTAGTCGCAGTCTTTAGCAAGAGAACGCTTACATTTACTGTGTTCATGTCTTAAGTCATAGCACTCTGAGGTAAGTAGCCTTGGTTAAATGCAGCAGTTGCAGACTTTTCAGTGCATGCGTGTTGCTGACTGACCTAAAATGGCTGTTGCCAAAGCACAACAAACAGAGCTTTGCACTTGAGATTCAGTTTCACCCTCTCTGTAACATTCTGGTTGTCTTGCAGAATGCTATTAATGCTAGTGTCGATTGTCCCCTCAAATTCTGTCACTTCTCTGTCACTGCAGGGTAGATGCCTTTTGATTTTTTTTCTTTCTGTATGCAGGTGTCAGATAATGACCTAAAAAGTTGGATATTGTGCTTTATTTTATCCTTTCTCTTTCGTGACACTCAAGCTAGTTACAGTTCAGAACGTATCCTCTTTAGAAGGTGTCAGAGAAGTACCAAGTACCTTTCAGTGAGTGATTCTTTACAAACCCAGTTGAAAGGTTCCTTATGGAATCCAAGGTGATTGTTCTATGGCATTGCTTTAAAGAACCTTTTAAAGAACCAAAGGACCTTTGGCATCTTTGTTTTTAGAGCATCAGTTCAGTTGAAACATGCTCACCTCGCAGTGAAATTAGATATTGACTGTAGCCACCAGCAAAGAGAAAAGAGGATTTTAGTCTTCCACTGACTAATCTTTTGCTGCTAAGCAGCTTTACAAAAAGGTAAGTGCTTGCTTTACCTGGGTAAGGGATCCATATAAGATAGATCTAGAATGTCTGTATGTCTACAGGAAGAAGAGTATGGCATTGTAATGTGGTATTAATATGATGGCAGTTCACAACACCTGTCATCTACTGTGCAATGGGAAAAGGCCAGTATAGGTGACCTCACTCTTGAATGCTGTCCCCATATGTGACAGTTATTTTATTAGTCAGGGAAGTGTAAAAGGAGGAGAAGTGCATGTACAGTAATTAACTGTACTGTTTACTTTTCCAGCTTACACATGGGTTCCTTTGAGATGTTGGATGCCCATAAACATTGTCTTCTTTGTTTGATTTTTAAATCAAATCTGTTCTTTAACTGTCACTGTATTCCAGATTCCCTCATTAAAAACAGCATAACCAATGTTGCTTTGACATTAGAAAGCTAATTCTTTAAACTCATATCTTCTTACCCGTATATTGCTGATTTAAAGATGTTTTGAAATGTTGCTTAAATAGCTAGATGCTGATACTCACTTTATCTAAATTGTTTATAAGCCTCCCAAGTGAGCGTTTGCTGCTATATAGTTTCCCACATTGAATACTGTGCCTGTTCCAACTGTCCTAAAGCTAGAATCCCTTGCTATCTTTTCTTCTAATTCTCAACCTTTCCCAGCAGTCCAAGACAGAAGACAAACTTTCAAGTCGCATCCAGAGCATGCTAGGAAACTACGACGAGATGAAAGAAACCATTGGCGAACCTCCTGTGTCTAAACTGATGCCCAAAGCCTCCGGCTCGTCCTCTTCAGAGGACAAGTCTGTGTACGGTGAGACGCGAGGTGGTGGCAGCCAGAGCCAAGGCAACAAGTGGACACCAGTGGGCCCAGCCTCTGGCGCCTCTGCCTCGTCTTCGTCCAAATCCCAGAGCCGCTCCAGCTCTGGCCTGCAGAGCAGCCACAGCAGTAGCCAACGCAGCGGCTCCAGTGGCAGCGGCCAGCGACACGAACGAGACTTCAGCAGCAGCAGTAGCAGCACCAAGAAGTCCAGCAAGCATGAGCATAAGTCACACACCACCTCCAGCCCAGCTAAAGTCTCCATGAACTCCAGTAGCCACTCACGTTCACTAAATGCTGAACACCATGGCAAGGAACGATATCGTCCCAAATCACCCAGAGACCGTGAGGCTAACTGGGACTCACCTTCCAGAGTGCACTCTTCCTCTTCTTCATCTTTTCCCAGCGGCCAGCATTCCAGCCAGACCTTTCCTCCCTCACTCATGTCTAAGCCTGGCTCCATGCTCCAGAAACCTACAGCCTACGTGAGGCCAATGGACGGCCAGGAGACAGCCGAACCCAAGACCTCCTCTGAGCCCTATGGAGGCCAGTCCCATAGCAGCAACATGGGGGACATGAAAGGCAATGGCAAAGCATCGCTCACCAAGCTCAAGATTCCAGCGCCAGTAGAGGTGAGGCATTTTTTTTTTTTGCAGCTCCCTGATCCACAAGTACGTCAGATAGAGCTTGAAATGTTTACAGTCCCATCCAATTTGTACTTTGGATTTTTTAAATATTATACAATTTGATATAATTTTTTTAATTTAATTTGTCCATGATCTAATGACTGTCATTGTCGCTAGACTATAATTTAACCGGTGCTGTCTTGTCACATTTTTTCAGTCTATTGGGAGATGATGAGATCACATCCAGACAATTATTTTGAGCATGAGTCGGCTTAGGAGCTCAGAACTTGTTGTGCTTTTGATTGGCTTCAGGCAAAAAAATTTTAGCGTTCAGGTCAGAACAGGTGATGGTGGTCAGGTTGCCTTTAGACCAAAAATTTAGGCATGATTAAAACTCGAGTGTGGACATTTGCTCATCACGCTTGTTGGATTACGGTCAAAGTTAATTTGGCACATTTTCAGACATTCAAATAAAATATTATATTTAAAATAAACAAATGATCCAACTCAAATTTTAATTGGGTTTGCCATGATTAGTTGTCACAATTATGTATGATGTCAATTGATAGCCACTGCTCCATTTTAATTCTTGGTAACATCTGTTACGATTCTCCTCCAGTGATATAAGACACATTCCAGATCAAAAATAGGTCCTATAGATGAAGAATAACACAATTTAAATACCACTACTTTGCTTCACTACTTCTGATAACATTAAAAGGGAATATTTAATTGTAAATATATTCTAGTAATTTCACCCTTAATTACAAAATTGACAAATGAAGCATTTAAATTTAGTTTATGTGAATGACTATTCAGTCTACAGTACTTTCGTGTGTCCCTGGGCTTTGGGAAACACTGGCCTGGTGCGTTTGTATCTGGATTCCTTGGTCTGGATCAAAACAGTGTTTTAGTCCTGGTTTGCTTGAAGTTCAGACTGACGTGTCTGAAATCAAACCTACATGTTTAAGCAAAAGTCATAGGCATAAAACTAAAAAGTGTTTGGTCACATTTTATGACGTACAAATGGTGACAGTAATTAGAATCGTTTTCACAACAGAGCAGTTGAACCATCGCCTGTTTTAATCAGACCAAACCTGCCAGGTATGAACACACCCTAAGTAATAGTAGCCTTAATCAACTATTTATGATAAGTTAAATCAACACGCCATTATGTCAACCACAATAGAGAAACTAGCTACATAAACGTAAACCAACAAATTTACAGATGCTTAGTCTTAACCATCTCCAGGTTTTCACAGTATGGTAGGCTGCTTTTGTGGTTGCTAAATACAGCTATGTTAGTATTTTATTGAATACATTTGATCAATGCTAGGTTAAAATGTAAACTTACATATATTAACAACCATTGCTCTTGGAAATGCTATGTTTCATTATACCTTACACCCTCACAGTTATAAATACAGCTATAGACTGTAACAGAGGTTTAACCAGGGTTTTTAATATTATTTTTAAGTGTGACACTACAGGGCTTTTTTTGTCTAAATTTAATATCACATGTTGTGAACATTCTAATTTCGCAGTTTAATATTTTTTGCAGTTTTTCTAAACCCTAGTCATTCGATATGGGTGCTGTCTCTCAAACAATAACTTTACAAAGCTTTAACATATTTAGTCTAATATGAAAATGTCACTGTAGTATCTAATAAGAGGTACATGCAATCTTTTAATGAAAGCATGAGGATTGAGCCTTTATGAGGGACCTTTGTCCTCATTTGAGGTTTATTGTGTTTGATACTATTTTCAGTTCATCTCTCTGCTTTATTTGCAATTTTTTAGTGCTGACTGACCTTATTTGTTTTGGCAGGCATCCATGACAGGAGATCCAAGCTGTGTTGATGAGATTTTAAAGGTAAATACAGTGCTTTGTTCATCTCTGCCTATCAGCAATGGAAAGGCTCATTAAAAACTGAATTACTTTCTACCATGAGACAGGTTTGTTTTTCCCCCTTCCAGTTTCTACAGAACTCATCTCTTGCTTGTCCTCTCTCTCTCTCTCTCTCTCTGTGTATCTATCTGTCTCTCTCTCTCTCTCTCTCTCTCTCTCTCTCTCAGGAAATGACTCAGTCCTGGCCTCCTCCACTTACAGCCATTCATACTCCTTGCAAGACAGAGCCTTCAAAGTTCCCCTTCCCCACTAAGGTCAGACATTGCTGCAGGCGGCTGGCACTCTCCTTCCACTTTAGAAAAACAGCCATCCTTTGTACCATTTTTCTCCTGTAAATCACTGTAGATTTTGGAAAACAGTCTGAGGCGATTGTTTACAATCAGTGTACTGTCAAATGTCTGTATGCTGTGTCCGCTTGAAATTCCCAAACAATATTTCTACTGTTACCTTTCCTGAATCTTTACATATATTTCTTTGTGTTGTAGGATGCCCAGCACACAAATTTTACAATCAGTAAGTATTCATCAATATATCAGAAAACTTAAATTAGTTTGTATGACTAAAGTTATTAATCTTAAGGTATTTGAGTTAATGTATTATTTTAATGTATTAGAATACTTTTGATTAACTATTTCCTTAAAGGGCCCATATCTTGCATCTTTTCTTGTATTTTATTTGATCATACCTTTATCTCAGCACATTTGGTAGTAGTTGAACACTGTAATGATAGCGATATGTCTAGGCTAACTCATCATCTCACCTCTCCCAGAAAAATGTATCTCAGGGAAGGGCTCATCCACCAGTCAACAGTCTAAGGCATGCGATGGCGATCAGTCCAAGTAAGTTACAGATTTGTGTTTTAATGATTTAGCTGCCTCCTGAAATAAGTTGCCTTTTTTGGTCATGAAGGTTTTACTGTTACCTATTTATGGTTTAAGGGTTTACAGTTCAGCGTTACATCTGTGATTAAGTGAAAGTACAACAGGACGTTTACTTTTTGTGGTTGTTTTTATAAGATTGTGTGTTTATTGGATCTCTGAGCAATCCAGTTGTTTAGTCCTAGTCCTGTGGACCTCAAACTTTGTCTTAAATGCTTTAAATCATTTGAAGAGGAGGACCTTTAAAAACATTAGTAAAATTTTGAAAAATTGGTAAATGCTTCCATTAGGTGCGTGCAACAAAGCTATTTTTAATTTTAGTTTTAGTGGGTGTTGAAAAAACACAATAATTACAGACATGTCTTCAGAAAATTAAACTTTTGTTAAAATAGCTCCAGTGTAACACAAACACTGTTCATGTGCCTTTGCTCCAGCATGCTGCAAGACGATTTGAAACTTAGCAGCAGTGAAGACAGCGATGGAGAACAAGACTCTGCCAAAAGGAACACTTCAGCAAGGTACAAGCATGGTGCCACAACAAGTCAGAGGCTCAATTTAGCATGAAAGTCACCTTTTAAAAATTAAAGAGAAATTTGAAAGCAGATCAACTTTCCTCAATTTATGTAATTCGGGCAAGACATATTTGGTTCCAGAGCTCCTCTTTAGCTTCTTTGTCCATTTTTATAGATATGTTAGATTGATTAAAAATCCAGTTTGTCGTGTGTGATACAGGCATGCTGCATGCACAGTGCTTGTTGTACATGCTTGGCCTCATGGTACTTCTTCAGTGTAAAATAAACAGCAAGCTTCAGACACCAAACACGTCTGACTGGAAAGGTGTTTTAATTTTACTCTCACTGGAGTGTAGCTTTAATTAGCTATGATACAGGCTAAGTGAAGGACTCTTCTTTTTTTTATTAAAGCAGTCAGTCCTGAGTTCGATTTTGTGCTTGCAGTATTGTTTTATAACTGTGATATGTGCATATCTCACCTCTATTTGTTTTTTGTGTGTACGCGTGCTGTTATTTCATCAGTAATAACAGTAATAATAACAGTGAAGTAGCTGAGCGGGAGGACTCCAGTAGTCACAGTGGCTCAGAGAGCAGCTCTGGATCAGAAAGCGAGAGTGAGAGCAGCTCTACTGACAGCGAGGCGAATGAACCACCCCGTGCAGCCTCTCCTGAGGTGAGACACATCTGACCCTGACACTTGTCTTTCACAATGCTTATGTTGCTTTAACCTCATCTATTGTCCTAAAGAAACACACACCATGATTCTGAGGATACAGTGTCTTATCGTTGTCGTCATTGTTCAGCAAGAAAACATCAGTTTTGAGAATAGCTATGTGAAGCAATCTGCTGTGCTAAAAGGTGTACACTTCTTTTTCCATTCTAGCGAGAACAACCTCCAGCCAACAAATGGCAACTGGACAACTGGTTGTCAAAGATAGAAGATCGGGAGGCTAACACGGGCCGGGGTTATGGCAGCCAAGGCTCCAAAGACTCAACCCCTACCACGGGACGGGACCTTCGGGCAGCCCAGAAGGGTTCAGAGAACGGCCGGGGCCGCCAGAAATCGCCCGCTCAGAGCGACGGTGGCGCAGCAAGTCAGCGGCGATTTGTGGGCAAAAAACAGCCCAAGAAGCCAGAGAAGGCGCCTGTGGTGGAGGAGCCAAAAGGTGGGCTGAAAGTTGAGAGTGAGCCTCCACCTGAGGTTCCAACACACCGTGGTCGGGCACCCAACAAGGGCCCTCGCAAACCCAACATTAAGAAAGAGCCCAAGTCGTCCTCATCACCCCGGGCAGCACAGGACAAACGCAAAGCGAAGGCACCAGGCAAGACGGCACAAAAGTCACGCGAGTTTGTGGACACAGACTCATCATCCTCTGATTCGGAGGGTGAAGAGAGCGCACCGTCTTCCTCACAGACACCAAAATATGTAGAAAGCATCCGCACCCCTGTCTGCGTGTTCTCACCTGTTGAGACCACAGAACTGTTGTCCCCGCTTAGTGACCCAGATGAGAGGCTGCTGCCCCCCAGGCAACTTCTAGTGACTATAGACCTGAACCTGCTGAGTAGAGTACCTGGCCGGTTGTACAAGGATCCTGAGGTGAAGATGGAAAGAGACTCTGCCATAGAGAACAAGGACTTTCAAAAGCAACCGGGGGAAAAAGTACCCAGCAAGGGCAAGAGGAAGCATAAGGTAACTGTATTTGGTTTAATTACATGTGTATGTGTATATACATAGAGAGAGAGCTTGTTAGTAATGTTAATAGTATCATTTTAATATTTTATCCAAAGTATATGAGGACAAACTGAGGACACATTCAAGTTTCAGTTCCCCCAAAAATTCTAATATTCAGTGTGTACTTTTCCCCCTTTGCCAAATATTTGCTGTACTGTTCTGTTACTGATCATTTACTGTTTCTCTAATAGTTGTAGATTATTCATTATCGTTCTATTTAAACACTAATCGTTGGAGCATGAGAGTCTTTTTAAAAAAAAAAAAGTGGACTTAAATCTTGCTACGTAAAAGCACAAATCAAAGATACTCAGTGTGAAAAGCAAATGGTGTTTAATATTTTTTTCCAACATTAATTGTTGGCAGTGAAAGTGTTTTGGAATAAACTGCTGTTCCAACATCCCATTTGTACTGTTGAAAATACATTTGTTTTTCCAATTTCTAACCACATGGAAGTTGTGTTTTGTAGAATGACGATGACTGCGTTAAACCAGATAGCAAGAAATCCAGGCAGGAAGAGAAGTCTTCACATCATAAACCAAATAAGGAGTAAGTATATCTTGCTTTTAGTTTGAAAACCAACAAATCTGCAAAGGTCTTATTTAAGTATTGTGCATGTTATTTATTTATAAGACAGGTTTTTTTTTATTTAGTTGAAATATATTCTTTATGGAAGGCTTACACTTATCAAATTATCCTGAATGGTCATGTTTTGGCTTTTCACTTGATAAATATGGCACACTTTCCAGATTATCAAAGCGTGGTTTGGATAAGGACAAAGAGCCTGTGCCCTCTCCCTCTATGGTGCTGCAGCGGACACCCAAGTCTGAGCACCAGGGGCGTAAACGCACGGCCAGCCAGTCATCCACCTCACTGCCCAGCAGTGCTAGCAGTAAAGAGAGTGGCAAGAGCAGTTCCAGCTCCAAGCACCGAAAGGGCGAGGACAAACAAGGCCGCAGCAGTAGGGAAGCCAAGGTCTGTGTCTGTGGCCATTTGCTTCTCTTTGCTAAACCTCATGTTCATGTGAACATCAATATGCTGGACTTGAACCATATAAACATGGGCAATAAGGTCAGCCGTAAGCTTTAGAATGACACTGATTCTCATTTCCTTCCTCCAGGAGAAAAGCTCTAAGATGGAGAGTCTGACTGTACCTCCTCTCTCTTCAGATAGCTCAAAGAGATCCAAACTGCTTTTTGAGGACAGGTAATGCAAGGATCCTCCTATGATGCATTAGCAACTGCATAAGATGTTGCATAAATGGTATTTAATATGCAAGTACTAGTAACTAGAGCAGTGTTTGTGTGATACAATGTGGCCAAACTGAACAAATACAGCAGACAGTAACACTTCAGCACTGCTGGATTTAGAGTTTTTGTTATAATTGTAGGGTTTGAAGTGCCAGCCATCAGCTTTGGGTGAAGCTTTAGCTCTTTTCAGATCAGAAAATGTTTTGCATGTCGTTCAGCACTGAAAGCCATATCAGATTGTATTGTTTTACATTGTTGTAATAAATTCACTTGTTACACACAGTGATGGAAATTTTATGGTTTAGGCGTGTATAGATGCCATTGTAAGTTACAGTGAAACTGTAGACTGTTGTTAGAAGCTGGGCTCTTAGTTAGTTCCAGAAACAAAAAACAGTAGTATTTTGACACCTATTACCAGCTAGTAAGTTTATTCATTTGTTTATTTTTTTAAATAAGCACTTTTATTTATTTGTGTCATCATCTATACTTTAGATCTTATTTTATTCAATATCCTTTTACTTGACATATATACTTCATGAGTTTTGTTTGGCCTACAGGTTATTTCAGGAATCATAACCCATAAGTACAGCCTGTAAGCTCTAAATGCCCACTGTTTTGTTTGTACACTAGAATGATTTTGTGTGTGTGTGTGAGAGAGAACATGTCCATTAGTTCAAACACAGCGGTTGGATTTAGTAGATTAATAAGACTGCTTTTTTTTAAAAATGTCATTCTGGAAGACAAGCAGAAGTGTTGTATATTGGTACTGCTTGAAAGTGATTTAAATGTTTCTGAACTTAATTATGAAATTGCAAATTACACTGTGTCTGACATTTTCAGAGTTCATTCTGCTGACCATTACCTCCAAGAAGCTAAGAAGCTCAAGCACAATGCTGATGCTCTGGTAAGCACATTCCTATCCCTTAAACAAAGTACCACCTGTTGCTATAAGGTAATCCATGTGATATTTCAGTGGCATCTATGTCTTAAGCAAGGAGTTGAACAGCGGAGCTTTCTTTGCTCTTAACAAACGTAATGGTATGTAGTAAAGAGACTAATGAATACTGATGCTTGAATCTGTTTTCATATGAAAAAGCAAAGATTTTGGCAGATTTGGTTTATTTTTTCTTCTTTATGTACAGTTCTTCAGTAGATATTAAAAGGGTTCATGTCAGGTCATCTTCCTTTTAAATAGAGATGCTCCGATCAGCATTTTTGGGGCCGATCACCGATCACCAAGATCATGATCTGCCGATTGCCGAACAATGCCGATCACAGAATGGCAGGGGAATGGGAATCTTTTATCTATAATCTAGCAGAGTTTGCACCATTTGTAGAAATGA
>JBBPCY010000041.1:70015-90857 GCA_037974405.1 Brachyalestes nurse
ACAGTAAGTCTCTATCTTTAACCCCTTTTAAGCTACAAGCTTTTGAAATATTGATGTCAAAATCCAGGTAAAAAAAATAATAAAAATCTGGCGCTTAAAGGGTTAAACCGCCGTTATATCGTAACAGTATAGCCAACACTTGACGATACATATTGTGACATTTTTGTATATCGCGTACCACGATATATCGTTACACCCCAATCTGGCATGGTAGAAAACAAGTAACAGCAGCCACCTAGAAGCTTGGAATATCAGCAGCCACCTTGAATTATCAGTAGCCACCTAGAAGAACACTATGTCCAAGGCTGGGACGTCCATACAGGCAAACCAGATAGTCACCCACGGTGGGTAAACTTTTTTAATGCGGCAAAAACTTTTAAAACAGCATTGGATCACAGTGCTGCCCACCTCCGCCTGTAAAACCAGCAGTGCTTAGGACTGGATCCTGGATCCTGGCGCTGTCAGTTGCTGCTGGATCCGAGCACAGTTAGAGATGCTCCGATCAGCGTTTTTGGGGCCGATCACCGATTACCGATCACCAAGATCATGATCTGCCGATTGCCGATCACTACCGACCACAAAATGGCGGGAGAATGGGAATCTTTTATCTATAATCTAGCAGAGTTTGCACCATTTGTAGAAATGAAACTAACCCTAAATTAACTATATTGAAAAAAAAACAACTGTAGAAATAGGCTACAGTCAAGATCTTGAAGAACCACCAAGTGTTTATTTTAGAAAATGAGAACTTGAGGCTACTGTAGGCCATCTTTCCCAAATAAGGCAGAGTAACTTAAAATTATTCCAAACAAAGAGGGGTCAGGCAGACCAACACACATCAGATCAGCTTAATGGGATGTAGCCTCTTAATACACTGATTAAATTTTATAATTGGCAGCAAAATGTAAAACTTGTTACACCAAAACTGGCTACTGCCACAAAGGACAAAACTATGGCACGTGTTTTTCTGTTAGTATTATGAACGTCTGATGTAGTTGAGGAACCAACTACATCAGATCCAAAAAATAAAACAATGTAAGCTACTGTAACCCAATGCCATCCTTACTAAATAACAAGGCAGAGAAACAAGGAGGCCAAGCAGATAGTTACCAACCAGATGAACTTGGGATGGGATGAGGTTACATAGGCCCAGGCTACTTGTAAAATGTAGCCTTTTTTAATATATTAAAATTAAACAATTGGCCACAAAACGTTTCAAACCAAAACATGCTGGACCTCGGCCTACTAAAACAGAGTACAAAATCCTTCAGGTCTCAATCATAAATGGCAAGTTTCGCTTGATGAGCATCTCCGCATTTTTTTTATGTCAGCCGGTTTCTTTTGTCATCAGTAACGTTTGCAGCTGTGCTAAACAGTCGCTCATTATCCACACTTGTGCACGGTGAAAAAAGATATGCTCTTGCTGCCTGTGCAAGTGCAGGGAAGCGGCCTTTATTCGCCTGCCAATAAGCAAGTGGCTGTCCACTGCGTGGCATTACGGCCTCTGCTAGATATTGGTTGATCTGTGAGACGATCGTGATTTCCTCATCAGTTTGTCCTGTATCCTCCTCCACCAGTTCAGCAAACATTGCCTGTAAAGAGCAAGCTGGAGGGCTTTTGTCTGTTGACCTGCTGGAACCGGGCACCTCCACGCTGCTTGTACTTGGCAGTTCAGTGTGGCAATGGGCTGTAACGACGTCCCGAAACAGATCACGCACAGTTGGTTTGAGATCCTCTGGAAAGTATCTGTCTTTGTATCTGAAATAGATATAAAAATGAAAAACTATGTGAAATCAATTATAGTGACATGCCATGCAGGCCACACACATACATTTGTGTCAGATTACATAGTCTGAAAAAATTAAATACTATTTTAGCCTATTTCCAACTGTGACAAAAAATATTAAATATTTTAGATTACCATAAGCCTTCCTTCAAATAAAACATATGAAAAGCCTAATTATCTATTTAAAACAAAGAGATAGTTGGCCAAAGATTGAAGGACAGAGTAATGATAATAAGTTTCTCTTACCTTGGATCTAGCATCGTCGCAATTGCATATAGCTTCTGTGTATCAATGTCAGCGAATCGTCTTCTGACAGCTTCCAGTAGTACTGTTTTTTATGTTTTCACACCATGGTCAGACTCCACCGTCTTCTCCAAGAGTCGAGTGAGAGCTCTTATACTCGGAATCACATCCGCAGCGGACGCAGTTGATGAGCTGATCTGTTGTGTGAGCTCTTCAAATGGGGCGAGGATGGAGACCATATTTTCGATTAATTTCCACTGGTGAATTGTGAACGTGCATGACAATTCGTCCAGGGGCCAGGGAAATCTGCGTCTCTCATTGCTTTCTGCATGTTTTTGGCGTTGTCTGTTAAAATTGCGTGGATTTTTTCTCTTTGGATCCCCCGTGACTGAAACATGCCGCTAAATGCGTTCACCAAAGCCTCTACAGAATGTGACCCTGTGAAATCCTGACAGTGTAGCACAATGTTGTGTCTTTCGAGGTTTGAGTCAATAAAGTGTGGTGTTAAGCTTAGCAGGGACATTGGACAGGCGTCTGCACTCCATATATTGCTTGTGAAGCTAATATATACACTAACCTTTAGAAGCCTGTCAATGTTTGTATTCACTGTTTGGTACAGCGTGGGGAGACATACATCAGTTAGGTATTTCCTGCCTGGGGGGTCGTATTGTGGATCAAGGCAGCTTAGCAGGCGACTGAACCCTTTATCCCCCACAACGGATAGAGGTTGTTCGCCGAGGCAAATGAATTCCATAATTCTGAACGTGATGTCTTTCCACCTCGCACTATCCCTGCTGTATGGTTCACGTTGTTTAAATGCATCACTCTCACTCGGCTGGTTGAGGGATGGGTATGTTGTTGGCTTCGGCTGGTTTAGTTTCTCATACTCGGCATATTCAGTTGTATGGCGTGTTCTAAGATGCCTAATCATGTTAGTGGTGTTAAAATGCCGTTGCTTGCTTCCACCTCGAGGGATTTCATCACGACATACATTGCAAACGGCTAACTTTACGTCTTTATCGGACACTTTGAAAAACTTCCAGACGGGAGAACTCATGTTGCCACTGGTAAGCTCCGCTCTGCTGTTGTTTACCTGTGCGCCGTGCATGCACGTGTGAAAAAGTCGTGCGAGTAATTTACGTCAAGTGATCGGCTTTTTTGATCGGCGCTTTTGGGGTTCGCCGAACAAGCTATTTTTAGCCAATATCGGCCGATCATGATCGGTGGCCGATCAATCGGAGCATCACTACTTTTAAACAAATACATTCAACAAAAATTAGGATACAGCTCTGTGATTATCATATACAGCTTGTCTTGAGGCTGGTTGTGATGTGTAAATGATGGTCTTAAATATAGATGTCTAGGTTTATGGGTTTTAGTTATGGATGTCAGGTCCTTTTTTCTAGATTGATTTGACAAACAAGGTGTGTCAGGATATTACATGCTTACATCTTTCTGCAGTCTTCTGACTTCTGACTATATAGACTGTTATTGAACACATTATGAGCACGTTGATGTTCATTCTGAGGTAATATTAATGTCCTGTTTTAAAGATGGACAGATTTGAGAAGGCTGTGTATTACTTGGATGCTGTGGTCTCCTTCATTGAATGTGGGAATGCCTTGGAGAAAAGCGCCCAGGAGGCCAAGTCCCCTTTCCCCATGTATGCTGAAACTGTGGAACTCATTAAGTAAGTACTCCTCCATTTTTTCCCCCCCAGCACTAGCCATGTGACTTCATGATTGTACGAGCACATGTGCAGTATATTATGGTTGTGCTTTTGTCTGCAGCCTCTAGGTGCCCTCTTTACACCATGTGATGTATAAGAATGTTAATCTGCTGCTGGGAAACCACTGTGTCATATGGAATGTGTTTTCTTGTTTGTGTGTATGTGTGTGTGTGTTTTACAGGTACACTATGAAATTAAAGAGCTATATGGCACCAGACGCTACCTCAGCAGACAAAAGGCTAGCCGTACTGTGGTAGGTGGCCAGTCATTCTGTTGTACATGCAGTACCATTAAGCAGGATTGCACAGCCATTTTTTGAGACTATTTTCAGACCACAGTAAAGGAAAATACAATTTCCATCACATTGCAGTGCATATAAACCAAACTTTGACATTCATTGATGTTTATTTTACAGTAAAATATCTGTAGCCCTCCTTTTCAGTGGATTTGACTCGTAATTAGTTCTGCCACACTCTTGACATTCACCAAGTAATTTATTTAGCATGGCAAATTTAAAGGACCAGTTCATCAGTAGTCCATGCTCTTATTTTTTTGCTGTTGTTAAAGAAAAAACAAACCTTTATCTCTGAAATGGTGATTCTTTCTTTTTTGTTGCCAGAGGAGGACAAAAATTCTTAACTTTTATTTTTTAAAGTTAAACGATTAATACAGATTTGTTCCATTCATCATGAAATATTTAACCTGTACAACAGGCCTTATAATTGTTTAAAACTTTTTTTAAATGGTTAATACTATTGTAATAATATTTAGGATAATAGACTGATTTTTCTCATATGTTTACATGCACAGTGTTCCCCCGCAAAGTCGCTCGTGGGTTTTTTCTCAGAACTAAGCTAATAATTGTTCATGGAAACACCCGCAAATTCGCGGAAACCACAGACATCCTCCATTTTTTTTGTGGCAGTATATAATTTTTCATGCATTTTATAACTGTCCTATCTATACAGGGGTAACATCAGTATTTACATTGTAGCACTGCAGGAGTTCAGTGTAAACTGTACAGTAAGAATACGGGTTTACCTTGACATTTTATTTCAGGGAAATGTATTAAGCTGAGTTTAAAAGTGTGTTTTGTTTTTTTTTTACCACATCACAAATTCGCTGGTGCTTTTGAAATTTTGGGCGTTTACTGTATTCTAATGTTTGTTTAATGGAGCTAGATCGCAAATCAGTTCTAAGTTCATTTATTGAAATCTGTGTTTTTAGCCTGAGGTGCCAGTCTCTCCTCTACCTGAGACTCTTCAAACTAAGGAAGGAAAGTGCATTGAAGTATTCTAAGACGCTTACTGAGCATTTGAAGGTATGTTTCAATAGTCAATTTCAGTAAAATATTACTGCTGTCCAGCTGTTCAAAATTATTTTTTGTGCAGATTGAATTATGTGCCATGATGTGTGTGTTTTTCAGAATTCACTGAGTAATACTCAAGCTCCATCTCCTGGAATGGGAAAGTAAGACATTTTTTCCTTTCTTTTTTCAATAAGGGGGCTTTCTTTAACATTCATATTTGTGTGAGGGATCAGAAACTGAATGTATGACCGTACAAAAAATATGTAAATCACAAGAACTGATGTATTCTATTTTTGCTTAAAGTTAAAGGAGTTAAACCTGAACTGCTGACCATCCAAATTGACAATTTATACCAAAACCTTTTAAGTGTCCTAAGCTAAATACTGCCACAACAGACATGAAAAATGCTTTTGGGCGACAAATGCGTCTTTCTTTAAGACTTGATATGTTAATGTAGTCATTTTTAACAAAGCCTTAAGCTATTCACGTTGATTTGCAGACCACAAAATATGACACAGCAACTCCTCACTGTTTGGCACATCTTTTGTCTTTTTTTCACCTCCCCATTTGAAACACTGGCACATATAGCAGCCAGACAGTCCTGATTTTGACCGACATCACTCAGATTTCATCATCATGCAAAATGCAGCTTTACAAAAACCTCCTTCTATTTCATTGGTTAAGCTTGTCATAGCCAGCATGCAGTGGCTATGTGCCTGCATCGAACAAAAAATTAATTTTATTAACTAATTATTAATAGAGATTTCAAAATAGTGTTTCTGTTCTGGAAGTTAAGTATGGTTACATTTCTGTTTGTCCTCATAACCCACTGCGTCTGCCTGGTTTTCACAGTAGTTCCAAACAAAACGACTAAGCAGTCTCTGTCAACTATTTGTATCAATTGATCAATTGTTTTTTTCTTCATTTACATTTGAATAGAATCCTACTATCTAATCCCCTTATTTTTCAATAGTACCCATAATCTGATTATTTGCTTTTTCTTTTACTGTGAACAATAGTTACCTTTTCTCTAGGTTAAAGTAATATAATCCTATTACCCTCTGACCCTGATGATACAGTGAATCACATTGTATATGGTTACTGACTTACGAGTAATGTTAGTTATGTAACTTTAAGGTTGCTGTTGGTAGCAACACGTCAGTTCTGTTCACGTATGCGTTGATTGAGAGAGGACTTGAATCACAGTGGCACCAATTCAAAAAGCTGTTCTCTTTTGTTCATCTTTGGAAAGTGTGAACTACCTACATTGTTGCAAGAGTCAGCTCGATCTTTACCTTTAACTTGCTTCTTCTTCCTCCATCTTCAGTAAAGCAGCTGGTATGCCATCCCCAGTGTCACCTAAGCTGTCCCCTGGCAGCGCTGGAAGCTACTCCTCGAACAGTTCCAGCCAGAGTGGCAGCTCCTCCGTCACCATCCCTCAGCGCATCCACCAGATGGCCGCCAGCTACGTACAGGTCACCTCCAATTTCCTCTATGCCACTGAAGTGTGGGACCAGGCTGAGCAGCTGGCCAAGGAACAGAGAGGTAGGATTTGCTAACAAAGCTTTTAAAGCTTTCATTCAAATTTTGAGCCCCCAAAAAGGTCCAAAAGTTTTCAACTGACAGCATCAGGTTTTGAGTTCAGACCTTACTGGACCCTGATAAATCTGACCACCACCAACCAGACACAATTAACTTACATTGTGAATTGTACTCTGAACTGTAGTCTTTTATCAGGATAGCACTGACACCAACACCACAATGTCAGCTTAACTGGAATTTATTAAATAGGCAGGTAAACCTGAGAAAATGAGACCAAAAGACTACAGTTCAGAGTACAATTCACAATGTAAGTTAATTGTATTTATGTATATATATATATATATATATCTCCCTCTATATATAAATCTGATTAATGATGGTCCTGTGGTGGTCCCTTTCCATGGCAGGTATACCTGCTGATAGAATGTCCAGTGAACAGACAACTCAGTATATATTAGTTGTCCACCATGTCAGATGTTTTCCTTATGTCTTATGAATGTCTTTTTGCCTGCATTAAACTTTACTCTGCGTAGATTTTACATTAATTGATATTTAAACACTGGCCTCATGGACCTTAATATCAACAACACAGGTTCCTCCAGCATGCAACATCTCTCCAGTAGGAAGAATCTATTTAGTAGGGAGGGTAATAAATTAAAGCAGGGGCTTGACCATGCCCTGGTGTACATAGTGATATCCCATCCGGCTCTGTATATATTCCAGGTCCCAAAGTGGACTGTTATGGCCTTGCCCTGTGTTCTATTTTGCTTATACAGTGTTTTCTTTTGTCCCCTCTTTTAGAGTTCTTCACAGAACTGGACAAGGTTATGGGCCCGTTGATCTTCAACACCAGTAGTATGACTGAACTGGTGCGTTACACTCGGCAAGGCCTACACTGGCTACGACTCGATGCCAAGCTCACCTCATAAAAGCCTCGCGTCCCTTTATTCCCTCGCACTCACTGGCCATGTTCATCATCCACGCTCCTGTACACCTACTCACAACACTCTCAGACTTAATCTGCCTCAGACATATCTGTGACACTGTGTCCATTTTCTACACCAGCTTGCCAAAAAAGCAAAACAAAAAAACACTGAGCTATTTGGAATGCCTGACACCCCCCAACCAAACCCACATAAATATTAATGAGTGGGGAGTCAACCAAGTGCACATTTATCTACAGAGCATTCTTAGGCTGTGCTTGTCTCATCGCTTTTGGGCTGAAAAAAAAAAAAAGAAAGAAAAGCCATCTTCTGTTTTCTTGGCCTCACTTTTGCTTTTTTGTATGCTTTGTATTTTTTTTTCTTTTTTTGTTTGTTTTTAATTTTTTAATTCTTACAGCTGTGAACAAAGGTGGACAATACTTTTAGACTTTTTATAGCTTTTTTTTTTTTTTTAACCAAAGTACCTCCTATTAACCAAAGGTGCTTTAAAACGAAGGGTTTGTCCTTTTATCTTTTTTGTGCCTTGTATATGATATACAGGAAGACAGGAGATACAGTATCTTACTCACCCACTGGGATTGGTCTTTGAATTAGGTTGCGACAAGTGGGGCATATGTGCTGCAGGGCGAGGCTATGGAATGCTGATGGACGTTTGTGGTAATCCAAGCTAGCATTCCTTTCGACTTTTTTTTTTTTTTGTGAAGTGAGTATTACTGGATAATAATGGGGTTTCCAAATCTGCATCACAGAGAGATATCATTGCATGCACAAAATATAATTTTCTTCACAGACGCCGAGCTGAGTTTGATGTGGCCACAGTCCTCAACCATCTACAAGTATGACAACATAGAACGTTTCAGCATTTTTTTTTTTTGTCTTTCACAACTGCATGATCTTGTTGACCAAAATGACCTAAGTCATATATCAAATCCCCCCCACCTCCTTTGTTTGTTTGGGTTTTTTTTATGACTCTTCTTAATTTCACGTACTGGCTTTGCTGGTACAAGAATTGATGTAAATTCACCTTTCAGAATATTAACGCAGTATATTTTGTTCATGCTGGCCAAGGCTTTTGAACTTTTTAGTCATAGCTTTTCTCTTCCTAAGCACAGGATTGATTACTGCCGCTTCAGTACCTGGCCCTGAAATGAATTTTATTTAGATACAGATGATTAGCTTTGTTCAGACTTGCATTTTCACTTTTTTTCTTTTGGCTTGAATACAGGGTTGTAATATGAGATGTATTTCTATTATATATGAAAATGTCATATTTAAATATTTAATGTGAGTCTTGAGGTTCCCTTTATAGCTTCTTAGTCATTTGTGTACTACAGATCATTTAAAGGACAGAAGTCATCTAAGGAATATATTTATGATACTGTTAAAATTTACAGTTTATATATATACATATATACTACACACGGTATATTGCAGGATTACATTCTTCTAGTGGAGAGCTGCCCAGAAAATACGAGCAAGGTTTACCTATCAAATTGTATTGTTCCATTGCCGCCTCATTCTTGTCTGAAGTGTTTGCAGTAAGTCAAGCATCGTAGGCTAAAAGTTAAATAGAATAAACCACGTGATGGTACTGTTATAAAAGAATTGGACTCTATCTTTTTTTAAGATTGAAGTCCCTTGGCTCAGTCTGCAGTGTTTTAAATGCTGGAAATGTACCATTTCTTGCACTAGAAACTCTTTTCATTGGCTCCCTGTTTTTTCTGTAGGGACAAACTGTTATTTCTTCTTGCATTCGTTCAGAGTTGAGGAAGAAATCTGTCTATGCAGACCTTGCTTTCCTTTAACAGCAACTAACATGGGCAGTGGTTTAACACACGAGTAAATTCAGTGTCATTTTAATGTGTAATTGTCAACAAGTATTGCATGTTGACTTTAGACTCAGTTATGTTAACGTAAATTGTTTGAAGGGGATTCCACTGATCTTTCAAAAATTCTGCACAGTTCAATTGTTGGGATGTAAGCATTCATCAAGAGTATTTTGATATGAAATGCTGTGTTGTAAAATACTTTATTGATCCGATTTCTTTACAGTGATTTTGATGGGACCAGGGATGTTCATGTATTCACCTCAAACATAACCCACATTACATATAACACGATGTCTCACTTGCTGTTTTGGACAGTTCATAAAATGGCTACGTTAGAATAGTGGAAAATACATTTTGGGTGTAAATGTCTTTTGTGGGACTATTTTTTTTTTGGGTGGGGGACTACCTCTTCACCAAGGATGAACTTGTGCTTTAGGCTGAAACCTGATCTCAAGACTAGCTTAAACGAATGTCTCGGGCATCGGGAAATGGAGTCAACCATTTAGTGTAACCTCGTCCTGTGAGATATTTGTTAGAGGCATTAAACACTTTAGACCCGTATGTCCTATCAACGTCACTGTAAATTATTCTGAACATTTCATATCAAACCACTGTGAGCCACTTTCTTTGTATCTTAATGCTTAATGACAGAAAAATACATTATGCATAGTGAAAAATTGGTTGAATTTCCTTTTTAACCAGTTGCTTTCTATATATATTGTATGTTTGGGTAGACTATGGGACAGTTCTAGCCAAACATACAATGACTGTTGCGTATATGCTGAGATAAACGGTTTTGTCCTACTACATAAGAAAATACTCACTGCTAGGTTCAGTTTTCTTCAGAAGCTTTTTTTTTTTTGGCTAGGTTTGATTACCAGCATAGTTAACTTCTGTCTTGGGCAGCCTGTTGCTCGCTTGGAGCATATGTGTGGTGTATATTGAGGCAAATATGGATCTTGGTGAAATTACCCTATTGTGTTGTATTTTTTCTTTCTTTTTTTTTTTTTTTACCTTTTGTAGACCATTACTCAGAGCCCACTGGTCATACATGAGCAGGGTTTTGTTACTTGCATATTGACTTAACTTATGCACTACTTTCATTTAAGCAGAGGTTTCAGGGTGAGACTAACTACAGGTGAATTTGTTGCAGAAATATTCCCATAGCCTTCAAGCCACCCTTATTTTCTTGTTTCCTCTGCATGTTTTGTTTTTTTATTTCTAGCTCTTTTTGTCCTACCGTAATTCATAAGATTGCTTTTAGATGAGTTTATTTCCGTATTAAAATAATTATCTTATTACAACTATAAACCAGGGTAAGATGACTTTTTCCTCTGACGTCCTATACAAAAGCAGAACACTTGCATGTTTCTATTTAAGTACTACACTGTACAAATTGTACATAGTGTCTTTTAGGGTAAATTTTTATGGCAGTTTAACATTTGTATTAAGTTGTAAATAGAATGTGAATATTATATGCATATTTCATTACTGGTCTTTGATTATTTTTTTTCTTTAATTCGGTGACACTTTGGACTCAACACTGTATGTCGCTTTGTGTTTTATTATGAACTTCTCTTCCCACCACATTCATTACTGTACTGTTCTTGTTTCCACAGCTGCATTGCTGCGTGTTTTATCATTGGAATTCTTAGAATTGCTTAGTATGTTTTATGTACTATACGATGGAGTCGTCATTGGGTTGATATTGGTCCGTTCTGATTCCTGTTTAAATGAGATGTGAGCAGTCGACCCAGAGGAAGTCCTGGTGTAGGACTCCTGTAGCCTGTGTTCTCCTTCTGGGCTGTTTTTCCGAGGTGTTTCTGTATGTTCAACTGGTCTCCGTGTGTGTATATGTTGTATTCATTTTATGATTCTCAAAAGGCAGATTATGTTGGCAAAGACAGTTCAATATAGTCCAAATCAAGTTTAGTTTTAAAGTATTAAGAAGAGATTGACGAGAGGTTTTACATATATATTATGGATGCAATATGATTTATGAGTTAAAGGTACTCTCACGAGGGTGGATTATCCTAACTTGTAATTTAAAACTTTTTTTTTTTTTGTGAAGTGAGTATTACTGGATACTAATGGGGTTTCCAAATCTGTTGCAATTATTCTTTGTATTTTGCTGTATTGAGAATAAAATATATGATGACTGAAGTTTTCTTCTTTTCTTTTCTTTTTTTTTTTTTGGCAGGGGAGGGTGGGCTTGGAAACCTTTCTTTTGTGTTTGATCTTTGTATTATTCTTCCGCTGCTGCTTCTTGTTCTTCTCCTCCTCCTCTTCCACCTCACAAATCAGACAGACTTGACCAAAAGCTGTATGAACATAAAACTTGATCAATAGGTAGCTGTCCCTTCCTTTATTCAGTTTCACAATCAGTCTGATGTTATCATTTTAGCCAAGCAATGTGCATTCTAGGCTGTATCGCCTTTGCTATATGCCATACAAATGTGTTTTTTTTTTTCTCCTCTGCGTCTTAAGAACTATATGACTGCCCCTTTGCTTTTCATATCAGCTCCATGTTATCCGCATCATGTATGTTTTTGAACACAACAAAGCCTTTGCATCTGATGTCGGTAGAGTCTTATTAAACTTTAATATCCATATAATTGTTGGAATTTCAACCCTGGGTTGTGTATAGGCACCATCCGAAAATTGGGGTTTATATCAAAAGAACTCTTACTTCACTGTGTCACCAGCAAAAACACATCCAACTGACGTGATCCAACTACTTATAATTCAAAACACAAAAACAAGTCAGTTTTCTTGGTAAGTGTTCAGTGTCTATGGATGAAAATTGACTCAAATTGCATATCTTTGTGATCCTGGACACTTTGTCAACAAAGGTTGTTTGTACCATTTCCTGATGAAAACTCAGTGTTGTTGCAACAGGTCAATAATCCATGTGGGTGGAGTTTTTGCGACTCAACTGTGTAGAAAGGCCAACTGAGGCCAAATTCAGGCACTTTCATCTTTATTTAAATAAAGTAGAATTAACATTTTGTTTGCTCAGTTTACATAAATCACTCACGGTAGAACAAGATGAAAACCAGTTACAAGAGCAGAGCACATATTCTACTCCAACCCACAATTTAGTTTTTCCTCAAATACGCAGGTTAGAGGTGGGCCTTAAATGTTCATAGTCAACCTGAAATTAAAACTGCACTCTTTGCCTTATTAGTTAATGTTGCAGCATATTGGATATTAATCAGAATATATAATTTGCTACAAGTTAAAATACAGTCTTTCTTTAAAGTACAATTACGTTATGCTACCTGTAAAACATCTGGGTTTTGGTCACTGTAAAGCAGTGACGCCATGATTTATCGACCTCCAATGTCCATTTTCATCTGAAAACAGCTCAAATCTCAGAGCCTTGTCAGATGCGATTTTCTCTTAATGTTGATTATGAAAAGAGCTTTGATTTTGTTTGGTCACTGATTTGCACAACTGTTCTGTCGCTTTCCAAACAAATCTTATTTTCGTTGTCATTTCTCCACATTGTATGAACACAATGGCTGCCCTTGACATTGTGTGAACATTTCATGATGAAAGAACTAATAGGTGTATGAATTGGTTGAAATAAAATCTACTCATATGAAATGTTGAGTGTTTAGGGCACCACTTGCATCAATCCATTCATTATCTGAACCATTTATACTTAACCACGGTTCCAGGGGTTGCTGGAGCCTGTACCGGTAACAGAGTGAAAGAGTGAAGCATCCTTTTCAGGTCACCAGTCCATCTCAGGACACACACATTGGGGCAATTTTTGCTGGAGTTCTCATTGTGTTGTGAGGCGACAGGGCTACCAACTGTGCCACCATCGAACTCTGTGCAAATAACAGTTATTCAAAAAGGGAATTAAAAGATGTAAAGAGTCCAGACTTCTCCTTAGAAATAGAAAGAACATTTTCATTCCTGTTTGGTTTTACAATGTAAAGCTTTTTGCTGTCACCATACAAAAGCCCACTTCACCATGACTTCTATCTGTTATTTGTGTGAATTGGTGGTTGCCTATAATCCTTCTGGCTCCCTGCAGTTGTATGCTTTCCGCTTATACCAGGAGGTAAGAAATCTACAGCAGGTCAAATGGCTTCTTACTGCAGAGGCTGCAAAACGTATATGTGGTTGTTTCTGACTTCCCTCCTTGTTACACTCAGATTTTATTTGTACTCATTTCTTCTGTATATTCTGTATTGTGGCTCTTAGGTATTATAGAGACATTATTATTAAATATGATTACATTTCCTCGCATGCAAAATCATGACAGTAAAATGAATCCCAAACGATGATGTAAGAAACGGTGTAAGAAACAGAACGATGTAAAAAACAGGATCAGATGGTAGAGAAGGATTGGAGCTCAACCCGTGGTACATCTGAACAAGTACTGGGACGCAATTCCATTATTTAACTTCAGATACTAAAACTAAGTACCAATTGATTCCAATTTCCCATAACGTAACATAACTACCGGATGAGCACCTACAAATCCTTATATTTCTATTATTTCATATTTTAAATATTTCGGTTTCATAAACCGTAGGTTCAAAAGAAGACCTTATCTTAAATTCATATAATTTGAAACATATAATACATAACGTATTTTCTTCCATATACTGCTCTAATGTCCACTTCCTTGACACTAACACAGGCCCACATAACCTCAGACAACACAGCAAAGATAAAGATTCCTGAAAAATGTTTAATTTCGTCATTCAGCTCAAAAGGTTAACGTTAACATGTGCTGCACTGTTTGTATGTTGCACTCTCCACTCTCAGTTGTCTCATACTGGTGTGGAGTGCTGGATTAAGATTAACTGATATACTGAAGTACCTGCAATACTTGGATCACTGGTGCTGCCTCAAGTTTGTGCCTTTTGAGTGTCTTTGAGGCAGCTTTTGCTGTCATGCATGGGAATGTAAACTGTCCATCTAAATGCTAAATATGCACTGTAATTGTGCTAAAAAAAATGAAGATTTTTGTACTTTTTTTGCTTTTGTTAATAGGCACAAACTGGTAGTAGGAACAACAAGGTTCAGTCAGAGGGCTCAGGCTATAATTGGTCTGAGGAATTGGTACTGATGATGTATCAGCAGAACACACTGTGACTTGTGTCTCAGATCTGTAACAGTAAACCAGTGCCGGTGCCAGAGCCGATCTACCGGGGTGGCATCTAACCGACCTAAGGGGGGCACAATCTAGCGTGAGCGGGGGGGTGTCTGGCGACTCACTAGGGGGGCAATGCCCCCGAATGCCCCCCCCCCCTGACGCCGGCACTGCAGTAAACCTACATACAATTGAACTTTAAATGGAGTCCAATAAATCTAACCCTAATCATAACGTCTCCACCATCCATCTAAACTTAGCCCCACAGCTCAACCCATCCCAAGCAACAGATACATTTATTTAACAATGAAAGCACATGAACATCTACATAATGTATGTTCAACCATGGGCACTGGAACCATTATACAAAATTCATTCATTATGTCCTCCCCATGTATCCACCCAGCGATTTGTATGAGGGATCCATGCAAGACACCCTCCTAAACCCTGGAAAAACACTACACTACAGCTACACAGTGAGCATTGAATGCCATGGTGAAAGCTGCTTGGCAGAGACTGCATAGCTGCTACATAGCATTACTGAAAGTAGTTAAAGCCCTTTGGATTTCTCCGGAGCCAAAATACTCTTAAACATAATTAGGTTGTTGCAGTCTACATAGTGCTACTAGAAGCATGCTTGGGCTGTTGAACAAATCAGGGGGGATTTGTTTCTGTGCTGTTTTTACATAGTTTTAGGGGTTGTGGTGTCAAATAATGAAGCCTACTGACTTACATGTCAAATAGTTTACATTTTTGTTTGAGTCACATTCAGCCTGTGGATTTATGTTGTATTGAATGCTTCAGGCGCCTCTTTATTAAAATTGCTGTTTTTACCTACAAGATCTACTTCTGACTAGAGTCACTAAAACTACATAATGCTCTCTAAGCTGTGCCATAGCATCATATGTGGTGAAAAAAGTAGTATACATTTTAGCATGCCAAATTCAGATAGGTCTGCCGACATTCTTACTCTCCTTCAGTGAAATGTCTTTAGTGTTTTTTTAATTTTATCAGTATTCATTATTTCTAATTGAAACAAGGGACCCTGGGATAGGCTCTGGGCACCCACATTGTACTGAAACATTGGCATGTGATATATTTTTTTCATTTTAGTAATGAATTAATTACAGTGAAGAAATTAAAAATGTAATTGTTTGGTGAATGAAAAAACCTATTCCCAACTCCACTTGATCGCACTTGGTTTATCATAAGTAAAAAATAAGCATATAAAAATAGCAAATAAAATGCATGCTGGAGTAATAGTTCACAGTGAGAAAATGTGTCCTCACAGCAAAATATAAAATTGTTGGCATCCTAAAATGCTCAGGGGCTGAACGTCCCATTGAGGGCTTCATCCCAAACTGCAATCAAATAGGACACAGCCGTTAGAAATATGCTGAGTAATGTAGAGTGAGAAGCAAAGAAGCGCGCCTTTTGGGATGTCCCTCACCTTTACGTTACCTGCATAAGCCTCATTCTGAAGCGCGTAGCCCCGCCCCCTGCTCGTTGATTGGTCGGTTTTGAGTTGTACCTTGCAAGCTCCGCTCGTTGGCTGGAGGTGCGCAGTCATGCTGAGTGAGTGTCGGGGGTGTTTTTTGTGCCCGAGGGAGAAAGGACGTGAAAACTAATTCAGAGCTACGTTTGTTCTTTCGCTCTCTTCTGACATGACACTTGCGAGGCAGGAGAGCACTTGAACGGCGCCTGGAAAAATTACAGGTGAGTAATTTTCGCACCTTTTTTTAAAGTTTGTGGTGTGACTTTGTTTACAATACCTGCACGCAGGAATTTCGGTCCTAAACGGCTGACAAGTGTATCGACCGTCCTGCGTCGGGACCGGTGGACCGAAATAGATAGGTTTTAAAGGTTTTTAAACATTAAATGTGTGGTACAGAATTAGGTATTTAACAACAAACCCTTTAACCGGGATTTGCAGCATGTTTCCTAAACTCTTACACAAGTAGCACTCTCTTTAGGCGCCCTTTGACCAGAGCAGTCTGTTGCTGAGGGGAATAACACCGAAACGTACCCCTACCTGTTCAGTTTGGAGTGATTGAGAAAAATATGCGGTGTCTTTAGTTTCTTCACAGCACAGAATAAGCAGTATGTGAGTTAAACTCTTCACGGGTAAGCGAATAAATACGAGGCAGCTTGTGTGGATTTGGATATTAGGTGTTTGCAGTCCTTAGCCTGTTGAGCTTAGTTTGGAACCATCACCTGCGGTCTTTCTGTCCAAGAATGGCTGTCTTTGCTGTTTTCCTAAGAAAGCGGAATCAGAGTTCACTGAATTATTCAGCTTGTCCCTCTGGCTTAGTAATACCAGTATGTTTAATTCAAAGTTGGAAAAACGGCAAAACTAGTGTGCATTGTTTGGAGGAAACTGGACACTGGGGTTTTGTGCTGCTGGTGAAACTCAATCACCTCACATTTGGTGTGAACACTGCCTCCCAGCGTCCTCCGTGACGGACACACAGTACAGGCTGCTACAAGAGTACCCTCACACACATACACACACTTGAGTCCACTTTCACAAACATACACTACACTAGTGTTGTCAGGTAGGCCACATATTTTAAATTTTGTGTTATTAATGCACAGAAACAGTCAGCTGCTACTTGGTCCAACAGCAGTCATGCAGAAGCAAGGCGATCCAACCTTTTCTCTCCAGATACCGACTGTGAGATCTAAACTCAGGCGGCTGCCCGATCCCAAGTATCGATTCCAACACCAGTCCCCTGCGGCTTGTCATGACATAGTAGTAGTGATCTTGTTTCAGTGTTTCCACTAGTATGTCCTAATCCAAGCAAGCTTCTAAATAAGTCCTCTAATACTCATTCTTAGTGTTAAACCTAAGAATATGTATTCTGAACTATACTTCTATATAAGCAAAGTATTTTTGCTTGCTTTATTTAATGTTTGTTAGGTTTTTTATTAGAACCATGTGTGCCTCTCCTTCTTATGATGGACGTCCCTTAAAAACCAACCTAGATAGCAGCAGTAAGGGCAAGACATAAATCTTTTAACATCTTTGTGTAGAGATGTGTGTTTTTGTTGTTAGTTTAGCTGTTTTCTAGAGTTCATATGAGCTACTTACTAACTAAGCAATCCAAATCTAGTTGTCAGAATTCTGCTGGAGACTAAAGGGTTAACAAAACACTAAAATAAATGAACGATTAGCAAGATAATGAACAAATATTCAAAGTATTCAGGCCAGCCGTACACAAAATCTTAAAAAGATATAGGGGTGTTTGAATATCTTAATGAAATACTTTTAGCTAGACAGACTTTTTTCAGTATAGTGGTGGGTCATTCAGTTACTTGTGCCTCATTTTGTGATTTTATGTGTGGAACGTACAGTATACCAGTTCAATAATTTGACTAACCTGTTCCTAAAAAGTTTTTATTTTTGTTATTTTCCATAATTTCAAACAATATTGATGGTCTCTGTAGATAATAATAAGCACACAGGAAATGTTAGCCCAAGTCCAAGCTGTTTTATACACATGCACTAGCACCTTGCCATCTCCTGAAAACGACTTGGTAGAGGATCTCTTCTACTTTTTTTATATATTTTGTATAGCAAATAATAATTGAGCTTAAGCCTTCTGATTAACATGTCTTTATGATTATAGAAACTATAGAAGCTACTGTATTCGTTCTCCTTGCCCTTTTCATTTGACATGTTGGTCTGAACATAAAAGCTGACATTTAGCCTCATTAATGCTTTTTAAATGATCATGTGTTCTGCCCCTTCTGTCTGTTTTGACATAAACACTACACTCGTCACACACACGCACATCATGCGCACTCATAAAGGAAAGGATGGCATGAAAATCAGAATATAAATAAGGGTATTTATAACTGAAGAATGATTTCCAGTTTTTTAAAGGCTCATGAAACTGACATTCTCACAGGGTTGGGCAAAGTGAAAATATTCTATGATACTGTGATAAATTGCAGAAGATTTTGGATCTCAATTGTACTTATACAACGCTTCTCGTTTCCTTAAAAAGAACACAATTAGTCATACTTCTGCAACACAGTGTGAAACACTGAATAAAAATGACTATACTCAAAACATTTTATAGTGCTTTTTAAATGTAATTACTGGGGCATTTTCAGTTTTCAGTGCTGGGGCGCATGTGTCCATTGATCAAACCTCATCATGGTATTGTGTTCTGCCGTCTCACACTGAATCAAAAGTGAGTGACCTCATTTATCCTACTGTACTATTCTAGTAATCCTTGAAAGGTTTGTTCTTATCCATTTCAGTTTTTAATTCTTGTAAAAACTCTGCTAATGTCCTCTTTTACTAATGCTACTCTGGTTTTATCTCTGTTACTTATTCCAAAATATTCAATACCGATACCAATACCAAAACCTTGACTAAGATAACAGTACCACACCTTCTTTTAAATTAAAAACCAAAACATAAATGTAAACCCAAGGTGAGTATGAGCCACTGGAAAAAGGTGTGTTTACTGACTGCAACAGACTGCAGACTAATTGAGAATCCATAATGTTAAGGATGGGGATGCACCAATTATGAAAATTCTGGTTCGATACCAATAGCTGATCTGTCAAAGCCTATGCAGATACATAAATATTTACCTGGCTTGGCATTACAGGAAATTATTGCACTTCAAATGTGTTCGAAAGAGATATTATGCACAGAGTACAACAAATACACCATCCTGGTTAATAATGTGTGCTTGGTGGTACTGCAGTAATTTAATTAGTATTCTAATAGTACTGAATTTCAGTACCCAGCCCTAATCTAGACTGCATATTTTTTTTGTTAAATGCAGGCACAGCCACATAAGTCAGGCTTTCTGATGGGCCTTGATGATGTAATTGGTGTCACTGTTACTGGAAAGCCCACTAAGGGTGGAGCTGATTCGAGCCATTAACAGTGAGGGTAAACTGACGCCTTCCAAGGACGCATGACCTCTTGCTGCTGGACTGGACAGTGTACAGCAAACAGAGAAACATTAAAGAGTTTCAATATAGACTAGGCATCAACTTCCAATATAGAACTGATGACTCTTTTTATCTTTTTATGGGGTTCAGTTTTTTAATATCTGTGTACAAACTGTGAGTTTCATTGGACCAAACTTCTTGGAAAAGCTGCCAGTCCCACCTCCTTGAAGTGACCAAAAACATTTTCTGTATGAATGCCACGGCTTAAATGAAAATATGAGACATAATAAGCATTTCTGAGGACAGTTATGTATTTGCCTGGAACAAATCTTAGGACTTGACTATAAAAGTTCTTATGCCAATCAAAAACAACTGTTCTTACGGAAATACTCTTATTGCAGGGTGAACATCTAAGTAAGACCTCGGCCACATTATGACTGTTGTGTAGAATTCCAATTGTATTTGGGCCTATCATGATCATAAAATTGTAGCTGATAATTATTTGTCATATAAAATATTGCATTTAAAATATCATATTAGCTGGGTGGCTGTCTTGCTTAAAAGCTGTTAATACAGCAGACACTGCTCAAGCAAACCGATATTATGTACTGCTGCTCTTTAATCATGTAATAGCATCATTCAGAACTTTTTTAGATTGTACATTTTGCACCTAAGTTCATCCCTTTTTATTTTGGTGTGATTACTTGCTTATTATTTTGAAAAATATTTTTGACTGCAATTTCTTGTTTGCATTTTTGACTATTTGTCATGGTTCCTTTGTACTTTCTTATTTTTATAAGACCCCTTATGTCTCAATAAAAATGCTTAATGTTTAATTTTATGTACATGTATTCACCTCAAATCAGCAGAAAACAACCTTGTCCTTTTACATTATATTTGTAAACTATCAGTTATGCAGAATAATAATGGACAGCTCAAATAATTGTGATTTGGGCCAGACTGTACCGATTCATTATTGTATTGTTATTAAGTCAGTCTCATAAGACAAATGCCCAAAACCATAAAATCCATACTGGTTTGCTATTTAAACTGATCAGCATATGATTTTTTTTAATATGATGCATTAAGTAGAAGATGCAGTTAGGTGAGGGCACATGTTGGGCATGTTTTAGTTTGAGGAGTTCAGGAATGGTCTGTTATATTCCACATTTCCCCTTGAATGTAATCAGTGCAGCGAATTGGTAATGGATTTGTTATGAGATGATGTTGATGTGATACTATTCATTATCATCACCGACTGTCAAGAACAGCCTGGTGTGTTATGGTTGTGATTTGTGTTGTAATAACAGTTTAGTAACTTAAAAACAATGGCTATTTGAATTCATTTCAGTTTTAACCCTTTAAGCGCCAAAGTCGCAGGATTGCGACAAGACGTCATCATGACTAAAACAGACTGTAGTTATAAA
>JBBPCY010000043.1:7756-26591 GCA_037974405.1 Brachyalestes nurse
CAGTAATGACCGATAGTAGTGCACAGTAATGACCGATAGTAGTGCACAGTAATGACTGATAGTAGTGCACAGTAATGACTGATAGTAGTGCACAGTAATTACCGATGGTAGTGCACAGTAATGACTGATAGTAGTGCACAGTAATGACCGACAGTAGTGCACAGTAATGACTGATAGTAGTGCACAGTAATGACCGATAGTAGTGCACAGTAATGACCGATAGTAGTGCACAGTAATGACTGATAGTAGTGCACAGTAATGGTCAGTAGTAGATTGCAGTAATAAGCTGTAGCAGCACACATCAGTGATCAGTAGTAGTGTGCTGCAATAGTTTACTGTAATGGTTAGTTCTGTAATGGTGCACATAAACAGTAGCTGATCACAGTAATTAGAGCACAGTAGTAGATCACAGAAACAGTAGTGTACAACAATAGTACTGAATAGTAATTGAAACAATGCTGTAATTGTAGTAGTACACAGTAATAGATCACAAAACAGTGGTGTACTTTAATAGTACTGAAAAGCAGTAATAGTATTGCAGTTGTAGTCAGTAGTGCAGGGTTACAGTCAGTGGTAGTGCGAACAGAGGGCTCATAAAGCGTTCTGTTCATGTGGGGAAAAAAATGTGTTTTTGGAGAGGGCTGGGACAACTTGTTTTTGTCCTCGCAGCTCTGTAAGCCCAGTCCAGGCTCACGCAGTCCTCACACTGAGTTCTGGACAGCGTGTGTGTTACTGACTCATGGAGTCACTCTGCTGAGGTCCTGAACCTAATCCTGAGCCGACAGTACGCTGTGATCACACACCAGAACTGCTGCTCTTATCCGTTACTGTAGAAGAGCGTTCAGCCACGTTCTTTCCTTTCTGAATTATTTACTCAGCTAAAAAAAACTCATAGAAGGTGACGACTCAGCCAGATTTAATATCGTACAAGTACTAAACATAAAAGCTATGACGCGAGGATGAGTGGGAGTTTTCGATTGCGGTACTCAGCAGACACACACATACACACACTCATACTCTCATACACACACACACACACACACACTCTCACTCTCATATTCTTGTATTTCTGGAACCTGCCAGAATGGGGAGCACCCAAACGTCCACCCAGTGTGTAAATTGCCCGTTTTTATGATTCTGAGGACATTTAGTCCCTGCCACTGAGTAAATACAGATAAACACACACACACACACACGGTACAGACGGCATGACTCAGAATGAGGTCATTCACTCTCCCACTTGTTGGAGGGGTACTGCTCACTCTCCACTCACTGCCCCCCCATGACTCAGACCCTGGCAGTGGAGTTATGAATGAACAGGGTCTTCTCATCCTCTCTCCTTCATCATCGCAGCTCGCAGGGAGCCGTACTACTCATGGTTGATCGTGACACACTTTACACCTCCTCTACCTGTCAGAGCACGAGCCGCACGCATCCATTGGGAACTGGAACAGAGGGAACGCAAAATGTGCGGGCGGGAAACACTCCGATCTGTTCAGCTACAAAAAGTTCGGAGCAGGTTGTGAGTGGAAGTAGAGGGCTGCTGTCCAAAAGTGAAAAAAAAAAACCTGTGCACTTTTTTCTTACATTGTGTACTGTATTCTAACACTGCACACTATACTGTGACACAGAATTTTAGCACTGTGCATTGTCTTCACTGCACTGTTAACTATCATCTTACATTGTGCACTGTATTCTTATGTTGTAGGCTGTATTTTAACAGTGTATATTAACACTCTGCACAATATTTTTGCACTGTTCACTATATTCTAACACTGTACATAGTATTACACCGTGCAGTATATTCTAGCACTGTGCACTGTATCCATGCACTATATTCTAACATTGAACACTGTATTTTCACAATATACACTATATTCTAACACTGTGCACTATATTCTGACACTGTGCACTATATTCTAACACTGTGCACTATATTCTAATACTGTGCATTATATTCTAACACTGTGCACTATATTCCGACACTGTGTACTATATTCTGACACTGTGCACTATATTCTGACACTGTGCACTATATTCTGACACTGTGCACTATATTCTGGCTCTGTGCTCAATGTTCTGACACTGTGCATTATATTCTAAGCCTGTACACTATATTCTTACATTATGCACTATTTTCTTACATTTTGCACTACATTATTGCACAGTGCATTATATATCTTGCAGTGTACACTATATTCTTGTTCTGTATTCTTTCATGGTTTACCATAATCTTACACTTGCACTATGTTATTGCACTATTTTCTTACATGGTGCACTATATTCTTGTACTGTGCACTATATTCTAAAACTTTTTTTACACTGCATTATATTCTTACAGTGTGCACCATATTGTACTGTGCGCTGTACAGGGAGTATATAATGTTCCACACATAATTTAGTGGTGTTTCTAGTGCATCAGCCATTTATTACAGTACAGTACACTTGTATTCCATAGTCCTTGCAGTAAAACTGACTACAACACCACAGAAGTGCGTCATTTAGGACACAGAGCCCGTTTTATCAGTGGGTGGCTGGAATATGTAGGATAGTGTCAGATTGAAACTTCAGATTGTCTGTTTCTTCTTCCTCTGAGTCATTTTTTCTATTGTCTTGTTCATTATAGCAGTCATTTGTTCCTCTTATTTATTCAAAGAAATGCGCGACACTTACGTGTCTGCTTGTTGCGAGTACTTGTGTTTGCTGGTCTTATGAGTCTGAGCAGTCAAAACAGGACTGTTTTTCACAGTCATTCTCTCATTTAGATCCAGGAAATAAAAGCCCATATGGGTGGAAAAAGCTCACAATCATGTGCTCCACTCTTCGTCCAGAGAGAACACAAAGAGGAAGCAAAACTGTCTCCGAGGCATGCTTATATCATCTCTGCGTCCTTGTTCAGCCTATTAATAGATGCTGCAGCTTTTTTTATCCATGCTTACAATAGTGGCTCTATATCCAGAAGCATGAACTCAGAGAGAGAGAAGAGAGAGAATAGGAGAGGAGGAGATGATGATGACTGTACTGTCACTTTAGCTCATCATGCATTTTATTCCACACTGTCAGAAAACAGAAAAAAGGAGGTGAGAGGTGGCCTTGTGGCAGTGTGTGTGGCGCTGGGGATGAGGTTATGGCATTCCGGTTTCATATTATATTAAAACATATATATCATAAATATATATGTATGCATGTTTATGTATGAATATATGTATAAATATATATGGACAAACGTATTGTGACACAACAGAGATTGTAATGACACTGCATTCAAAGTCATACCTTTAATATGGAGTTGGTCCACCCCACTGCAGCTATAACTGCTTCCACTCTTCTTGGAAGGCTTTCCACAAGATTTTGGAGTTTCTGTGGGAATTTGTCTCCATTCATCCTGGAGAGCATTTATGAGGTCAGACACTGATGTTGGTTGAGAAGGTCTGGATCACAATCTCTGTTCCAGTTCAGCCCAGAGGTGTTGGATGGGGTTGAGGTCAGGACTCTGTGTGGTCAGTCAAGTTCTTCCACACTGAACTCCTCCAGCCATGTCTTTATGGAGCTGCTTTGTTCACTGGGGCACACAGTCATGCTGGAATAGAAAAGGCTCTTCCCCAAAATGTTTCCACAGTGTTGGAAGCATGGCATTGCCAAAATGTCTTGGTCTGCTGCAGCATTAAGATTATCCTGGAAGAAAGGGGCCACCTGAACTCAGTAATGAAAAGGTGTGTCCCAATACTTTTGTCCATATAGTCTGTAAATATGTATATGTGCGTGTGTCTGAAATATATATATATATATATTTTTTTTTTTTGTCTTAGGGGAATCCCTTGAGACCAGGATGAATCAGTGCTGAAGAGGCGTGACCTGTCTGTACACTGTGTTCCTTCACAGCAACTGTTGGTTGGTTGGACAAACTTTACAGATCGTTTTCAATTAGCTGCAGGTGTTCACACCACCACTGGCTATTCACAGTTACATACCTAGAACCTCCAAAATGCATAGAGTGACATTTTCCCTCACCACGTTGTTCCAACTCACTATAAATCAAACACGATTGGTTTATTCCTCTTTTTGGTGGTTGTTCTGACATGCTAGACCTTCAGTCCAGCATCTGAAGATCTGACAAATGGGAGAGTTCACTGCATCTACCAAGATATCTACCGCTGAGAATAAAATTCCTTCGATGTTTTTATGGGAGGATTTAAAAATGTAACATGGTTTTCAGCTAAAACATACAATAACAGCACATCTGTTGAGTTCTAAATAAAAGCATATTTTCTATTGAATAAATTGAAAAATAGATCAGTCTTAAAGGCTCACTATCAAAAACCTGATACTGAATGAACCTCACAAATGTCATAAATGGACCTTATAAAAAGTAAAATGCAATCATCACGTGAGGTATGGACCCCAAACCCTTCTAGTGAAGTATATTATCACTAAGATAATATAGGGGTGGAGGTAGCTCAGTGGGTAGGATACTTGCCTCCGGACCAAGAGGGTTCGAATCCTACCTTCAGCAAGACCCAAATTGCTCCCTGTAGTTAGGTAATGGAAGTTGCTTTGGATAAAAGTGTAATGTAAAAAATGTAAATGATCAATTGATAATTAACATAATCCCAGTAACCATGTGTTCTTACTGCTGATTCTTTGTAGCACGGGTTCAGAGAATATCTTTCCAGTTCTTGAGCCAGAAGGCCTCTAATTATGGTTACAATCATGTAAGTGAAAATATTTAGATTTTTAAGATGTTTTTTCCGGTTTCTGTGTATAAATGTGGAGGGGAGAAGAGAACACCAGCCCATTTTATCTCCGGACCCTCTCATTCGCATTCTACCAGCTGCGGTCGCAGGGTCGTCACTTTTTGGTCCTGAAATCATAGAGTGTGCTTAAAAAGCCCCAATCTGTAATCACAGCAAAGGACAGGCTTTTTTACAATATGGCAACAACAATGCCGTCAGAATGCGACCACTGAAGCTCTCAATGTGTGATTATCATGCTCTCTGAAAGTAAACTCTTCAGTCTGTTGGGGCCTTTTTGGAGCCTCCGCTGACCGTTGGACTTTAAATCATGTTTGAAAAGTCGGAGTAGCGGTTTGTGATCATGCAAAGAGAAATCAGCACTTTATTTGGTGAAGAGTAAATATATAGTAGCTACACGTTATTGTGAAATGGTTCCTTCTAGAGCAACTTAAACTGATTTCTTTACAGTGGTGGTGAATGGAACCAGGGGTCTTAACATCTGCAACACTAATAAAGCCATTTTCTTTACTCTCCTAATTCACCAGTGAACCTACTTGTGTCTTCTAAGTTTTATATGTGACGTTAATGATGGTAAAATAAAATAAAAGCGTACCTTGTCTTCCTCCAGCTGTGTTACATTTTATTCCAAAAATAAACCTCTGTAAAACAGTGTAATCGTAACCATTTCATGTAATCGCTTCCTGTGAGATCTTGTAGGCTCAATATGGATCAAAAAGACACGCAGTAAAATAAAGTGCTGAAAAATCTCACGAGTTTGTTTTGTGTACTTCCCACCCGATCACCAAAGAAGATAAAACAGTCTGAGAGAGGGTTTATTGATTAGGTTTATTAAAACAGTAAAATGAATTAAAGTTATAATTAATATCCACAATTGCTGATGGCAGAGTTCAAATTCTCTGCTGTGGATGAACAGGATGACTGTCTACAACACAGATATTTACAATGCAAACCCGCCAGTGAACCCACATGTGTGTTCCGAGGTTTTATATGTAATGTTAATAATGATAAACTTTAAAAAAAATCTTAGGGGATTACTTTGCTTTACAATGTACCCCTCCACCTTTATTACGTTTTATTCCCAAAAATGCATCGTAAAACGGTGTTTCAAGCAGTGTAATCGTAACCATTTCGTGTAATAGCTTCCTGTGAGATCTTTTAGAGCCATTAAATATGGATCAAAAAGACGTGTAGTAAAATAAAGTGTTGAGAAATCTCACAAGTCTGCCTTGTGTACTTCCCAGAGGATAGCCTGAGAGAAGGTTTATTGATTAGCCTCTGTATGGGATAAGGCCGGTCCCGTTAACGCTGGACACGATCTGAGTCACTTGCCTGAGAAAAGGTCTAATCCGGGCATGGAGGGGTCTTTTGTCTGACTAAAGAAAAGCTCCCCGGAGGACTTGTGGTTTCAGTCCTGTCACGCTGCCATGCAAACGGCAGCGATTAGGCTGTGATTTGATGGGCCGGTCGATGGGAGCTTTACAGAACACCAGGTGGGACATAAGGTAAAGGGGTATTAACCTATTATACCACACAATGAACTTCAGTCTAGCAGAACAATCACTGTGGCTTTTTTTAGGCTCCGAAGCCAAACCCCCAGCTCCCCACAACCCCCTCCTTCACCTCCACTTCTCAGGGATGGGGTTGTGCAATGCTGATCCCAGTTAAAAACTCACTGCTGTTGTCAAACGTTCAGGCATTCTCACTCCTGTACTTAAGCAATGAGCCACTCGGGTTCATGCATTAGAGCAAAACTAAGACACTTACTTACTTTAGCCACTTGCACTTTGCGTCACATTGTGAAATAGGCAAAGCCGAGGCCTTTCCAGAAAATTGGTCCCCAAAAAATCCTCCCTTTCAGAGTTGTTGGCAAACTGGCAGCAGTGAGCACATTAAAAATGAACCTGCTGCCACCATGCTACTTTGTGTTTTAACTTTACAACCATTACAAAATGTGAACAGTAGCTGTACAATATCTGTTGTAGATCCAGTTTTGTTGCAGAAAATTTCATTAATGTACAAATACTTGTACATCCGACAAGTAACATACATCTTGTAATGGTGGCCTAGTGGTCAGGGAGTTTGTCTTGAGATCAGAAGGTTGTGGGTTTGAATCCCTGGACTGCTAGTGACATCACTGAGTTTCCCTTGTGCAAGGTACCATCCGCACACCAGGCGCCCCTCATTGGTGGCAGCTCCCGGCTTCACTTGGTGAATGGTTAAATACAGAGAAAGTATTTCACACTGTTCACACTGTGTGTTGTGGTGTGTTCACTTTATTTTAGTAGTTAAATGTGTAGTTTATTACTTATCATTTCGTAATGTTTGCAAAAACATCTGGAAATACCCTTTGGTGTTTTTGTGAAAATGATTTATACTGTATATCTTATCAAAATAACAATAATAAAAATGATCTCCATGGTAACAGCCGGGGGGCTGGACTTTCCCGCCAGCCGCGAGCCCAAACAGCTACAGCTGACTGAAAAAACTGCACTGAGTACTTTTTTTTGGCAAAGTGGACAAGCTGTGATTAATCTTCTACTGAATGTTCACTTTGCTGGGGGGGCTGAGCTTGTTTTGGTCCCGCAGCGGTGTCTCCAGTCATCCAAAAAAAGGGGGGGGGGGGGGGGAGCTGCTCAGGTCCCAGTCTGAGAGTTTCTTAACTTTTCCACTGTACTTGCCTTGTTATGCACTGGTACTTTCCCCCAGACTGGTTAATCACTTTCTGTCTTTCTAGATTATATCTATATCCACCTGTGTTGGAGCAGTATGAGTAGAAACAGTTCTTTAGGGACTGTGCAAGTGCCATTTGCTGTACAGACCTTGCTTTTGTTTGTAATGTTTGTTCGTTTGGGATAAACATTTTTTCTGTATACTTTTGTTACCTTAGCCTTTCGAATTTTCTCTTTCATTTAATTTAAACTACTTACAATTTTATTGCACAGTATCACGACTTTACAATGAACTGCTGTCTCCCGCAGTGCTAGAATGTAAAATACTGATGCTACCCCTGTATAGACTGTTCTGTAATTCATACAAATGCATTTTCTTTGGTATGCGCTGTTGTTTTCTTTGGTATAAGCAGGTAAATACAGTAATAATTTCGTTTACAGTAGTAAAAATACAGGGCTTTAAGAAGAACAAAATGTAAAATACGAGAACACTTACGGTGCTCCACGGGGGAAAATCTGGACTGCAGCTGTGTCAAAGGGCAGCAGCCAATCAGAAACAAGGAGAAATAAATAGCGCTCTCGGATTGGCTACTTTCAAACCTCCCGCCTCTGAGTACAGCGGTATTTCACCGTCCCAAGATGCACTTTCTTTGTGTTCTCTCGACAGTACCAAAAAATTTAAAGTTATATTTTATATGGAAATGTAGCTGAATTTACGTTAATATTTATGTAACAAAATTAGTAAATTATATTTATAATTTAGCACTAAAATGCATGAAAAATTATATATTGCCAAGAATAAAGCAAAAATTTAATAATGAATTCAAAAGTAGTGTATTGCGCACTGTCAACAAAATACTGCTATAAGAACAAAAGTGCAATAACATTTGGTTTAAAACAAATACTTTAAACAAATAGGCTAGGGAGCTTTTTAACAGCAGTGTTCCCCTTACACAGTTACAGTTATATTTAGAGATTTACAAATATTTCTGTAAATCTTAACTAAAACATTAAAGTAATTAAATCAAATATAAAACCAAAGCTATTTGTCACTGCAGGGCATTCTGTTTTAATGATACTGTCCCCACACACTGCTCCCCGGGTGGTGTGTTCCTGGCTGCCCTCTGCTTCACTTGGTGAATGAATTAAATACAGAAAAAGAATTTCACAGTGTTCACGCTGTTACTTTACTTAACTTTGTATGAAGTCACATAATGCCTTTCCCATGCTTTGCAACCATTGACCAGAGTGTAGAGAATCAGAAAACCTTGTTACGACTGCACAGACACACAGAGACAAGAGGTCTCTAAAAATGCTTAGTACTAAATACATTATACAATATACGCAAAATGCTGTGGTTAGTAAGAGAGGTGGATATAAATACTATAGATAAATAAATAGAATTACTGCTGAGCTCAAGGACTATGCAACTGCACATTTAACAAGAAGAGATTTCTGCAGTATATTCAGACAGATAGAGAGTGAATAAAAAGGGGAAAAAGAGTCTTTACTTAAGGTCTGATACTGTATTGTAATACCTGATACTTTGAACTGAATGTGAAAGTTACAGGAATTGACTCGGCAAAATCACAAAGCCAAACGTTGCACATGTAGTTCACAGTCGTGTGCGCAGAGCTTTTTTTTCTGTACTGTAAATGGAGTCCTACTCCGAGTGAGTCATCCTCGCCTGGGTAGACTCCCGCTCGCTCACTGCCGAGTGAGTCAGCTGTTATATGATCGCTCAGTGGGCCTGGTCTTGGTCTCCTCCCTCTGTGCCCACCTACACTGATGTCATCAGCAGCGGAGGGGTGGGGGGGGTAGGTTGGGGGCACGAATCGTAATTCACTCCCGTGGAGGTGGGCGTCACACTCCCTGAGTCATCCTGTTGCAGCCCGGAGAGCTTAGCAACTCGCATAACACGCCTGGCCGTTTTTTCCACATTATGATGGGACAGAGTTATGGTCATGACGTGGTTGTTGTTTCATGGGGTGCCTTGGTAACGAGGCTGAGGATTGAGATTTTTTGTTAAGGGCCCCTGG
The DNA here is from genome assembly GCA_037974405.1 of Brachyalestes nurse. Taxonomy (NCBI): domain Eukaryota; kingdom Metazoa; phylum Chordata; class Actinopteri; order Characiformes; family Alestidae; genus Brachyalestes; species Brachyalestes nurse. The sequence goes on from JBBPCY010000043.1 coordinate 17,219, forward strand.
TGATTACTCTCTCTCTCTGAATTCACTATAATATAGTGTAGATTTCATTATAATTACAGTATAGTAAATACAGTATATGAGTGTAGAGATCAGTATAATTCAGTATGCTGAATTCACTATTATAGAGTGTAGAGTTTAGTATGGTGAATTCAGTATAAGATTTCAGAATAATTAAAAGTTTAGTAAATATAGTATAAAAGAGTGTAGAGATCAGTATACTTAATAGAGTATGGTAAGTTGAGTTTAATAACATGTAGAGTTGAGTATAGTTAAGAGTGTGGTGAATTCAGTATAATAGAGAGTAGATTTCCATATAATTAGAGTATAGTAAATACAGTATAAAAGTGTAGAGATCAGTATAGTTAACAGAGTATGCTGAATTCAGTATAATAATGTGGAATTCAGTATAGTTAGTAAGGTGTGGTGAATTCAGTATAATAGAGGGTGGAGTTCAGCATGGTAAACTCAGTGTAACCATGTAAAGTTAGGTGTAGTTAAGAGTATAGGGAATTCAGTATGAGAATGTAGAGTTTATTATAGTTAAGGAGTATGATGAGTTCAGCATAGTTAATAAAGTGTGGTAAATTCAGTATTATAGAGTCCAAAGTTTAGTATAGTTAAGAGAGTATGCTGAATTCAGTATAATATAGTGGGGATTTCAGTATAGTTAGTGACACATGGTGAATTCAGTATAATAGAGTGGAGAGTTCAGTATAGTTAATGACACATGGTGAATTCAGTATAATGGAGTGGAGAGTTCAGTATAGTTATGACACATGGTGAATTCAGTATAATGGAGTGGAGAGTTCAGTATAGTTAGTGACGCATGGTGATTTCAGTATAATGGAGTGGAGAGTTCAGTGCAGAAAAGGGTGGTGAATTCAGTATAATAGCATGTGGGGTTGGAATAGTTAATAAATTGAATTCAGTATGATGTCATTAAAAGTTCAGTACAGTTTAACAGCATGATGAATTACCTATAAAGATTATACATCAATATAACTAATCTAATAAAATAAATAGAATGAAAGGTATTACAGGCGTGGGGCGTTCAGTGTAGTCAGCAGTTTTGCGTAATGTAGTGTAAGTGTGCGGAGTTCAGTAGGGCGGTGTGTGTGTTCAGTGGGGTCAGAGGCAGGGCGGTGGAGTGTGAGCGAGACGGGTGTGTGATGTGGACTTGGGGTCAGATCAACGAACACTCATCATGCCAGAGCGTTCCACTGGCTAGCATGAACACTACAGGACTGCATGAGCAGAAAGATAAGCGTGTGTGTGTGTGTGTTATGCTGAATATTGGTGTGTTTGTCAGTTGAGTTAGCTGACACTAGGACTGGAATGAGCTTTACCACACACCACTCCTCTGCATTTGTGTGTTGAGGGAGAGTTACACACACACACACACACACACACACATTCTTCTTCGTCTGGCTTCATTTAAGAAACTCTTCTGGATAACATTTTCCTAACAGTAAAAGTCTCAAATAGCTAAATAGCTCATGCTTAAGTGTGCCATTAAGATTACACCACCCAACCCTGTGTGTGTGTGTGTGTGTGTGTGTGTGTGTGTGTGTGGCCACCTGGGTATGCACTGGTGTGATTATGACATGAGCTAAACAGGTGTTGTGTGAACAATACACTCCCAGGTGTACACTTTACCTGTACAAGTTGTACAAGGTGTGTGTGTATGTGTGTGTGTGAACTACTCAGCCTCAGCCTCTTTGTTCTTATTGTTCTAATTTAAAAGAACAGTTTGGCAAAAAATCTAATTTACACAGGGTTCCCCAGAAGTACTAGACATGTGTCTTTGGGTCCAAATTTTGCTTCTTTAGTTTTTCTTCGGTTAACATTGCTTACAAACCCTAGAAGTCAATAGTCATTCAAATCTTTTCCTTAAATACATCACCAAACTTCTCTCAACCTGCTCAAACCTCGTCCATCTCTTCATTAAGGTGGAACAGACTTGTGGGTGTGGTTTAAGATACAGTATGACCAGTGGTGGAAAGTAACGAAGTACGTTTACTTGAGTACTGTACTTAAGTACAGTTTTTGAGTTCTGAAAGTGAGTGTTACTGTCTCACTTTTCTAAAACGTGATTGGTTTTTTAGCAGATGACAGCCCATCAGAAATCACCAGTAGTGTTACGTCACGTCTGTAGACTGTAACACTGCAACACCAGACAGGCAGCAGTTAGCTCACGCAACTTTGAGTACCAGCTTCTGCTTAAGATAAATAAGGACCAAGGGCGGAGCTGTGGCCACCCGACGGTGAATCCTGGCCACCCCAAGCATCACATCACAGTCATCGCTATTATTTTTTCTGCACTGCAACGTTTCTACCCAGGTACTTGTGTTGCGCGCACACTTTTGCTGCGCAAACTCATTTCAAATATTGTTGCAGTGTGTGGTTTAAGTACCTTAAATAAACCGGCCGGCCAGGTAATTTTCGTTCAAATGTATAGTACATACACATACCTTTTAGTGTAGGTGTGTCGTGTACAATTAATAAAAAAAAGACTTGTTTTCTTTATCAATTCGGGTTGTGTTTCATTCTATAACATTTTACCTTATTCCTTATGCTACATCTTCTACAAACAGTACTTTTATTTAATTCTAATACTTTTATGTATTTTTGGAAACTATTACTTCAGTACTTTTACTTAAGTGATATTTGACTGTATGACTTTGACTTGTATGGGAGTAACATTTGACTAGTGGTATGTAGTTGTTATGAAATAGTATGTACTGAAAAACCTCTCTTGACCCTTTTATAGTAGTTATTAACACTTATTTAATAATTAATAGCTGTGAATCAATATTAGTAGTACGTTGATAAGTTAAAGTGGTTACTGAATAGTGCCTTAATAGTGATAAAGACAATCATCCTAAAGGCTGAGGCTTTAATTCAAATTTATGGTGTTTTAATGGTGCCCAAGTGGTGTTCTGGTTCAGAACAATGCCTGTTGTAATGAAGGAGCTGCCATGGAGGAAGGAGCTTTCTAGAGGAACCAGGGCCTCTGTCTGTCTGTCTCTTTAGATCGCATGTCTGTACAGGGAGTTCCTCTAGACTCATCACACTCTATTATATCCTTCATCCTTCTCTCAGAGAATCACTTTCTGAGCCTATAATTAGCCTCTCAGGAAAAAAAATCACTGCATAAAACAATGCACTTTTAATTTTTTCCTTTAATTAGGCCTCTCTCACATACTCACTCACTCTCTCTCTCTCTCTCTCATTTTCTGTCTCTCTCATTCTCTGTCTCTCTATGTCATTTCAGGAAAAAAGGGTAATATTTGTGCACCATTAACTAAATGTTGGCACTGACACGGTGCAGCATAGCCTCGCCACCTCCTTGTTCACTAAAAAACAATTACAGCTTATTTGCATTCGCGGAGAGAAAAAAATACACTCAGTGTGCTTTAAAAGCGGACGATTTCAATTGCCGGGCTTTGTGCATGTGTTGCCCTATGAATTTTTCATGATATGGCCCACAACATAATGCAGGGAAGCACTGGCACTGTAATTAGCACCCGGTGCCAGTCAGAAAAACGCAAAAAAAAGAAGCGAGAGTGAAATTGGCACAAAGCTAAAGTAGCACAATAGAGCTGCTATGTTGCTTCAGGGCTCCATATCATAAAAAAACAAGTTCTTTTAAAAATAAGTGTTTGATTTTCCAAAACATTATTTCAAAAACTGTCCATATAATCCATAAATAGAGACTGTCTATTCTGCCTACAGCAGTCATTTAAAGCTGAATTAGTAAGAAGTGTTTTAGCATGGATTGATTTTTGATTGAAGCAGCTAATCAGAGCAGAGCATCAGTCTTGAAAGGCAGAGTATCAAACACAGCCTGTTTAATTCAAAGGGATAAAAACAGTTTGGAAAGTGGTTGTGTAAAAACAAATGATGACTGTTTTTGGTACACAAACCCACACAAATGCTATTAGTGGACCTCAGGGAAAAACATAAATATCTGAAAAATATGGGAAATGGGCCCTTTAAAATCCACACGCCCACACAGCTCGACCAGATATCATAGCAGTGTGTGGAGTGACCCTTTAATGGCTAGCTATTACCAGGCTTAATGCAAGTGTGTGTCAGGAAAGTGTGTGTGTATGTGTGTGTGTGTGTCTCTCTCTCAGGGATCAGACAGGCCAGGTCGTGGGTCAGTCCTGGTAAATAACTCCTCTATGAAGAACCTGTTCATAACGGCAGCTGTGTGGTCAGTGTGTGGTCAGTGCCTTCACACAGGTGGACCAGGTCATTTGCATCTTGGTTCATTTTTCGTTCATTCACTTGTTTGTTTGTTTGTTTATTTTAACCAGTTCTTTCCACATAGCGCGTACATGCCACTCAGTATGCCCCTTTAAATGCAGGCAGAGTACTTTGTTTAATACTATGTACAGTTGTGTGCAAAACCCCCATTAAAATCCATTTTCTTTGTGGAAATAAATACACACTCTGGATGCATCCAGTTCAATTTACAATTTGAAACAAACAAACAAAAAAAAAACCATTAGAAACAGCTCAAGGTAGTATAAATCAGTATCACTGATGCTGCACACTGACTCTTTAATGTAAGTAAGTAAGTAAAGTGACCATTTCTCACCCGTGAACATGCCACAGCACACTCTTTCTCTGTATTTAACCCATTCACCAAGTGAAGCAGTGGGCAGGCAGGAACAGAGATGGTACTTTGCGCAAGTGAACCTCAGTTGACATCTCTAAGAAAACAGAGTCAGTTTGCCACTGAATCTTCTCCAGCTCTGAAGGAAAGTAAGTCATGCAGACAGAGTTGATGGAAACCGGACTTTTGCACTCATTAAGTCTCATTTTTAGGATGTGAACAATACTGTGAACACTCAAACAAAAGCTCCAGTGATGTAGATCAGCAGAGCCCCCGTCTGATACAGCGCTGGCGGCTTTTTCATGTTCCTCAAAGGGTAAAAAGTTCCTCAGCTTTTATCAGCCTGTTTAGGAAGGAGAAAATCGGAGGAAGTGAACTCCCCTGTGTGTATGTGTGTGTGTCTGTGTGAGTCTGTGTGTTTCCAGAATGGCGTGTTTCTTAGCAGTTCTTTCTATAACGGACGTGTACATGGTCACAAATCTGTTCTTTCATAGCAACTGTTGCTAGGTTGGACAAGCTTTAAGGAACGTTAGCTGAGTCTGATGAAGAGAAACTGATGGTCAGAAAACATTTTCCTTCTGAATATTCACAATTAGAGCTTCTTCTTTTCCTGGCATGCTTAGTATGTGTGTGTGAGAGTGTTTCCAGAATGCCAGATTTCTAAGCAGTTCTTTCTATAACGGACGTGTCTATGCTCCTGTTGGACTGTTGCTAGGTTGGTCAAGCTTTACAGAGCCTTGGCTGAGTCTGATTTAACCTAATGAGAAACTGTTGGTCACAAAACATGTGGGTGTGCATGGGGGGGAGGGGGTGTATGTGTGAGAAAGGTCAGGATAGATCAGTTGAAGTGTGAATTTGTATTGCAATTGAGCTAACGCTGCTGTTTCCAGCCTGCCTGGTGTCGGGGACCTGCAGGATCCCCATTAGAGTTTAAACTACACTCCCAGGGTTCTGTAGAGACTCCCACAGTTCTGTAGAGACTCTCAGGGATCTGTAGAGATTCCCAGGGTTCTGTAGAGATTCCAGGATTCTGTTGAGACTCTCAGGGTTCTGTAGAGATTGCCAGAGTTCTGTAGAGATTCCCAGGGTTCTGTTGAGACTCCCAGGGTTCTGTAGAGATTCCCAGGGTTCTGTAAAGACTCACAGGGTTCTGTAGAGATTCCCAGGGTTCTGTAGAGATTCCAGGATTCTGTTGAGACTCCCAGGGTTCTGTAGAGACTCCCAGGGTTCTGTAGAGATTCCCAGGGTTCTGTAAAGACTCACATGGTTCTGTAGAGACTCCCAGGGTTCTGTAGAGATTCCAGGGTTCTGTAGAGATTCCCAGGGTTCTGTAGAGATTCCCAGGGTTCTGTAGAGACTCAGATTTCTGTAGAGATTCCAGGGTTCTGTTGAGACTCCTAGGGTTCTGTAGAGATTTCTTCAAAAACAATCATGCACTACAGTTTATCATTAGATATATGGCTATTACCCAGCTAAATGCCAGCACATGTGTGTCTCGCACAAAGGTACCACTGACTTCTCTCACTCTCTCTCCTTCTTTCTCTCTCTCTCACTCATTCTCTCTCACTCACTCTCTCCCCCTTCTTTGTTAATATCTCTCACTCTTTCTTCTCTCCTTTCTATCTCTCTCACCTCTCTCACTCTTTCTCTTCTTTTTTCCTCTCTCCTCTTTCTATTTCTCTCTCCTCTCTGTTTCTCTTCTTTCCTTTCTCTCCCCTAGTTGTTACATACTGTCTCTCTCTTTCTCTCTCCCCTCTGTTTCTCCTCACTGTCTCTTTCCCACTTTCTTCTCTCACTTTCTTTCTCTCTCTCCTCTCTTTCTCACCTCACCATCTCTCCCTTTCCTTTCCTTTTCTCTCTCTCTCTCCTCACTCCCTCTCCTCTCTTTCTTTCTGCCCCCCCCCCTCGTTTTAGTGGTCTGATATGCATGACTGACACATTTGGACAAAAAGGTTAAAATATGCAGCAGTTTTGTGACTTTTGTCCAACATTCTGGAAAGCTTGTCCGACCTAGCGACTGTTGTTATGAGAGAATGTGTTTGTGGGCGTGGCTGGGGTAGATTCTCTAAAAGTGATTTATTCTGCTCTCCTACATTCAGTGGTGATATTTCTCTTGCACAACACGGTTTGGAGCAGAAACACATTCCGGTCCATGTCAGGGTCACATTCCTGAGGCTTGCTGGCTTCAGTGCTCGTGTTTTTGTGTGAAACCTGACTGGCAGTGTGAGCGGTGTGTGTGTGTGTGTGTGTGTGTGCACGTGCGTGACCCGAGCGTGTGTGTTTTGCATGTGCATGTGTATGTATTCGTGGATAAGTGTGATCCAGCATGTGTGTGTGTGGTGACCCAGTAAAGAGTGTTGTGAAAGCAGTTCTGTGCATACACGTGTGTGTGTGTGTGTGTGTGAGTGTGTGTGTGAATCACCTCCACTACAGATGGGTGTGTGGGAGTGCACTGCCGGACGTCCGTGAGAAGCTTTTTCCGGAGCGTTCTGCGATGTGTGTTTCGCACATTAAAGAGCTGCTGTGGAGGTCAGATAAGTGTGTGTGTGTGTGTTGCTACAGGTTTACCTTGATATGACTCTCACACTGGGGCCATAGCAGCTTTTCTTACACACAGTCACCCACACACACACAAACACATGCACACACATACACACACACACACACACACACACACACAGAGCTCCTGCTGCTGAATTATTGAGTATCAAACACACACTGCAGCATAAGAACAGCAGGACAGGAGCAGACTGCCTGAGTTAAAAATAGCACCACGTCAAAAATAACCCCAGCTTTTTACAGAGCTGCCTCACAGCATTGATGAAGAACAGGTACTCTGTGTGTGTGTGTGTATGTTTGTGTGTGTGTGTGTGTGTGTGTGGTTTATGTGCCAGTGCTGTTTTATTGAAGCACAGGCTCTTTGTTCTCTTTCCATAATGTAAATAAAAGAAAACCACAATAATGATACCTCAATTCCAGTCAAAACTTTGAAATATCTAATAATACATTATTTTTAAAGGGCCTATATGTTATATTTTTATTAATGCTGGGCAACGATTAGATTTTTAAATCGCGATAAATCGCATGGTTTTCTACAATTCATTGCGATTAATTGCATTGTAATACGCAAAATTAAATAATTAATTCAAGCAGTGTATTACGCACTTTTATTTTGAAAGTTCTGCTATATTAACAAAAGTGCAAGAACAATTGCTTTGCAGACACTTTAAACTAAAAAGGAGCTTTTTAACAGCAGTGTCCCTTTAACACAGTAACACAGCTGCAGTTCAAATATTTCTGTAAATCTCAACTTAAACATTAATATAATCAAATCAAATATAAAACCAAAGATATTTGGCATTGCAGGGCATTCATGTTTTATCTAGTTTAGTATAGAAAAAAAAGTTCCCCTCAGAGTCCAGAGCATATAGCAGCTGCAAAGAGGGACCAACTCCATATGAAAGTCTATGTATCTGAAAGCACTCACAAGCACAAAAAGCAACAAACTTTCAAAATAAATGTTTTTTAAAAACCTGCGTTAACACGCAATAAAATAATTGTCAGCGTTAATAATAAAAAAACCTCAACCCCATCCAACACCTTTTGGATGAACAGGAATGGAGAACAGTGTCTGACCTCATAAATGCTCTACAGAATGAATGGACACAAATTCTCACAGAAACTCCAGAATCTTGTGGAAAGCCTTCCAAGAAGAGTGGAAGCTGTTATAGCTGCAAACGGGGACCAACTCCATATTAAAGTCTAATTTGAATGCAGTGTCATTAAAGTCACTGTTGATGTAATGATCAGGCGTCTCAATACATTTGTCCAGATTGTGTATATGGGCTGTATCTGTCATGTATATTAAGTCTATGGGCTGGAATGAGACATTATTTCATATCTTTTTCTCCAGCATATATTTACCTCTAATGCTTGTGGGAAAATGACCTGATGGAGACTGACCACAGCAACGGACTGAGTCTGTGTAACCATGAAGAATTTAGTAATCTTTCAGTATCAAATGTAAAGTTGAGTCATAACATTAAGATTGTCATCATATTGTCTGGTTCTATAATGAATTCAGTAAAAATGGAGCTCAATCTCATTCTGCTGGCCATATCTGTTCAATGTCATTCCGAAGGCTGCAGCTATTTACTCTGTGTAGGACAAGGCTATTTACCGCTGTGAGCGGCCGGCCGCGCTGGCTCAGCCATGCTAATCCAGTCATCTGTCTGTGGCAGAGCCATTTGATTGACTTAGCAGAGGTCACTCTCTGCATTGACCTTGTCTGCCTATAAGAATGGCCCCTGTCTCCGGGCCTGGGCTGCTGCTATTTTGTCTTTGTGTAAACTCGTCTATGATGGCCTGTTTGTCCCGTGGTGTAACCGCGCGAGTGTAATCAGATACGTTATCAGAGGAGACAGTTCAGTAGCTGAAGTATGAATGGGATTAAAATGCTGAACATGGTGGTTTTATTAAAGAAAGCTCCCACTGTTAAAGAAACCACAAATTATTCATGTATTTTTTCACCCAGAACATAATCAAGCTGGACAACTCGTCTAATGGAGGCCCCACCTCACAACATACAAGATCTGCTGCTAACGTCTTGGAGTCCATGCTCTGACAATATTAGGTGGCTGGTCTCAATCGTATGGCTGGATTCAATCGTGTGGTGTGTGTGTGTGTGTGTGTGTGTGTGTGTGTGTGTGTGTGTGTGTGTGTATATATATATATATATATATATATATA
>JBBPCY010000044.1:28561-52842 GCA_037974405.1 Brachyalestes nurse
AGCATGAGGGAGCTGTGAGCTTTTGAAGTTGGGTACAGCAGTCGGGGAAAAATTGTAGGAGGGTTAACAGGTTAAGGGGAGAAGTGAGATAAGTGTGAGAATGCATTTTTGCCTCCATGAGCTCAAAACCTGCAAAAAGTATCAGTGGGGCGGCGAAGAGCACTCAAACTAAACTGAAATTCGATTTAAAATGTTTTATAACAATAAACTATCATTGTTACCATTTACAGTTTTGTTAGAAACTTAACTTGTTTTTCATTTGTGTTACAGAAGTGTCACCTGAAGTGTATTTTGCCATATTCATTCAAAACTGACAGGATCACTCAGGAAATATAGAGGCAAGGGTCCGGATGGGGGATTTAAATTTGAAGTTTTAATCTTCCGCTATAAAGTTGTTCTATTATTATTGTTATTATTATTATTATTATTATTATGCATCACATACTGAATTGCTATTTACTCGTTATTTCATTCGTAGTTGAACTTCTTATTGTTGTACCTGAATTTACTAAATTTAATGAGTAAAATAGAAAGCTTTGATGTTAAATTACAGTTCACATCTTTTTTGGGGTTCATTACATTTACTGAAGGATCCATACTGGCTAGTTTAAGACTCGACCCGAGTTGGGACTCGTCTGTACTGTTGTAGGTTTGGACTCATGTTCTGATTTCTCAGATTTCTCACAAATATCTAATTGCTGAGTCAAGCTGAGTCAAAATGTGTTGCAGGACCAAATGAAGAACTGTGAAGGACTTTTGGGCTTACAAAATCGAATTTTATGCAACTTTGGAAAATTCTGTCATACGTGAACAGGACAAAATTCTTCCTCTGTATTTAACCCATTCACCAAGTGAAGCAGTGGGCAGCCAGAAACACAGCCACAACACAAGTACCTTACTCAGGGTACCTCAGAGGGGCTTAGCAGTCTTGGGAACTGAACCTGATCGTAGGGCGAACGCCCGAACCACTAGGCCACCAGCTGCCCCTAATAGAATTAAGCCCATTCTTAGACTCGGCTGCTGTGACAATGGTAGATGTTCATTTTAGTCTTGATGTCGGCTTAATCTGGCCCTTTCTGCTTTCTGTATTCGAACAAACCTAATCTGCAAAATATCAAAGCTGGCTCAGGTGCCGGGGGTGTATTAAAAAGTACGGACCATGTCCTCCTCCACCAGACTGGGAGTCGGAACCTGAAAAATCAACACGATACCAAAAAATCTGACTGGATAGGTCGATGTTCCCTTGCAGATTTCCTGCTTTTCACATTGTTGTAATTCACTGAGAGGAAGGAACATGAATATTCAGCGCCGTGTGGGCCAGGCAGAGCCTTTTCCTTCTCCCCCAACCCCCTTCAGATTCATTGTTTTCCATTTAACGTCAAGTGCAGCAAACACTGAACAAGTGTCATTTTCAAAAAAAAAAAACGTAACATTTCAATTGCTCCCGAGCCTGGTTGCGCCGCCGTGCCTTTTGATTATTACAAATTGTAAACAGATAGAATTCATCATCCTCCCACTGTCACTGAGAGCTTTTGTGTAGCATCATATTTCTGCCCAGTCCCCCCCCCCCACCACCCCACCCCCCAGCACCCTCATGAGGTCGAGTAGGAGGAATGAAAACTCCGCCAATTTATGCTGTTTACTTTAAAGTGAAATCGAGAGAGAGATAGAAGGAACAGAGAGAGAGAGAGAGAGAGAGAGAGAGAGAGATCCGTCTGCTAGAGTCGCGCTGATTGTCTACATCTGAGATGACAACATCCGACACTGTGAGCAAAGACTCCGTATTCAATATTCATGATATTTTCCTTTCTGAAATTAATATTACAGAGTACGTCGTCTACGCGCCGCGAGAAAAATGACTGTGGGAGGATATAGACAAAAAAAAAAATGGGCTATTAGAAGAGACCTTTATCGTTATGATGTTATTTTCAATTAATTTTAATAGCGACTTTAATACTTACGGTGAACAGAAGCAGTAAAAAAGTGGCTGCAAGCTTTCTTTCTGTTTTTTTTTTTTTTCTCACCATCACAAAAATGAGCCGTGATTGTGTGATCCTCAAAAGAAACCTCTCGCTAACAGTGATGCTGCTTATCAGACACGGTGCACAGGATGCTTTGCAGGAAGAACAGGTACGAGTAAAGTTTCCTCTTGCGCTTAACCACCACTTGGCATCACATATTAAGAAAAAAAACAAAAAAACAAAAACAAAACGTGACAAAAACAAACTTGACAAGGCCTCTTTTAAATCTCGGTGACTGAGTGTTTACCTTCTCTGTTGTCTTTAACCGTTCACCCTAAGCTTCCAGGCTTGAATCGAACCCTAGCTTTAAGGTAGGAACGCAAGCTGTGAAACGCGGCAGCGTCCCATTGTTTCTCGACGCGACGCCTCCGGCAAGAGTAAAAGAAACCGGCGGGGAGGCAGGAAGTCACTCTGAAATTCCTCTGGAGAGAAACCCGCCGCGGCCCCTTTATCTTTAGCGGGAGTCACGTCCCCATGCGTCGGGAGGAACGGAAGGCTTAATTTTATAATACACCTGAATCTGCCCGAGTCCCCGAAAGGTACCATTTTAATAACAATGTCCCTTTCATCTCGTTATTTGGAAAAAAAAAATGTTGCTTCATGCGTCGTTAAGTCACTTTTAGTCCGTTCTCCAGGCCTGCTGGCACCTCTGCTTGAATGAAACGGATAAAGCTCCTTCTCCACGCGGCAGACTCCCCGCCGTCTTCCGGAACAATCCTCTGACCTTATAAAACTTATAGATTTCATTTTATGCGTGTGCGCTTTTTGATCTCTGACAATATGAAGTCATTCCTCGCCGCGAGTGCCGTTTTGAATGACAAATTGAAGTAATTGGAGGAAACCAGAACTTCAAGGCTGAGGCTCGGCATACACACTCACGGGACCACTGGGAAATCAAAACATGCCAATTTGAGTGAGATTGTACTCTCAAATAGGACAACTAACAAGAGGTGCGCCGCGGCAATTCCCGAATGCTGCGCCGGATGGAGGTTTGCATCATTGTGTCGAGCGCCACACATTTTGGTCCACGGCCCACTGTCCCTCTAAACCAACCAACGCAACCCCCCCCCCCCAGCCCCACAAAGGGGTCCGTGCACATTATCACCAAATAATTGAGTTGAAAAGAGTAAATTGTCGGATTCCCGTAAGAAATCCGGCTTTTACCTATAAGTTGGAGAAACACCCCCCCCTCAGCACACCCACCTCATCCCACCCCCCCACAAAGCCCTGTGGAAAAATATTTGTGGCAGTAGGCGTAAAAGCTATGCAAATATGCTTTATCTGCTGATGTCTCAGTTCGCTCTGCAGGTACTCGGGTTGTACCGTTTGTTGTGATTATGGCAATTTACATAGAATACGTACAGGGAGCGCGCTAAGATCCTTAACAAAGGTGGGGGGGGGGGGATTTGTGTTCCTGCCATCAGTCCAAGCAAAACAGAAACAGATATTCATGTTTAACTGAAAAGCGTTAAATCCACAAGTTTGTTTTTATCCATTTTTTGGTGAGAGCGCATCTGCTGTTTACCAGGAAGGTCTGGGTTTGTCCCTGGAAACATTCCCTCATTTACATACAACACAGAAGTAGAAAGCCAGTAGAATGCACGCGGATGTTTATCTGCAAAAGACGTCCGAATGCTAGTTCACTCTCTGGCGGTGGACATTGATCACCAGTTTGATAAAGCACCAATCACATGCTTCAGAATCCTCAAAATCCCTTTCAGGACTAGCTTTACCATCTGGCTGGCAGGTTCTTCAGGATTTCTTCACCTCAAACAATACCTTGGCAAGTAAAAGCATATTGTCATGACATTTCTAAGTTTAAGATAGTTGTAAGAATTTTAGATTGTCTAATTCTATCCATTTAAATACTCGGAAATGTAACAGATTCACTAGGTTTCACTCGACAGGTCATTTTCTGCTGTGTCTAGATGCCACTGCCACTTGAAGGTCTTGAAACACTCCAAAACAATGAAACAATGAAACACTGGCGGACAGGGAGTTAGTCAAGAACTGCGTCAGGATTTATTTTACAGTTGAGGGACAAAAACAATATTATTTTATGAGTTGATGGGACATTTCACAATGGTATGATTAAAAACATTGAAATGTACTGGAGTTCCTGTTGTGCACTGCTCTTTTCACTCACACATACTGTGCATCGGAGGACGCATTCCATCAAATCAATTAATATTAACCACACTGGAGGACCGAAAGAATGAACGTTGGCGCTACTGGTCACATACTGTCTGCATATATATCTATTTACATATTATTTAATTTTTGTTTACTATATATAAAATGACAATATAAAAGAATGCACACCATACAAACAATGCTGCGGCAATTGGCAAGATATGATGATGGAAATGTACATGTATATCATTGCAGATCATTTAAATATATATGTACTGTATATAAGGATTTCATTAAGTCTTTACAGGTTGAAATCGAAGCAAACCTATAGAAAGAGAAAAGTCGGTACCAAAGCATACATTTCCAAATTGCTACTGTAAAAAAATGATACTTGACAACAAAACCAACTGCCAACAAATACTTTAAAACAAAGTCATTCGTAACACAAAGTGTATTCTCTGGTGCAGCCAGATCATCAATAACTTCTGAGGTTTAAAAGATGCAATGTTGCATTCAATGTATCATTTTCACAGATCCATTTATGGGGGGGGGGCTGTGGGGTGGCTGTTGTTACTGGTAAAAGCCAAATTTGGAAATTTGAGCTCAAAATAACAAAATATGTATCACCCTCCATATCTTTTCATAATGTTTTCTGCACCTTTGAGTGCTGGACTTGTCAATTGTTTCAAGTGTACAGTGTGACAGATCCAACTTCTATTCACGTATTACTTCTTCAGTCTCGTTTTGACCATGCCCATGGATACCATGCTGGTCTCATTCTCAATTCCACAGAGTACAAACAGTGGAAAATCTGCTTGAATCTGAAATCACTGATGGAAAAAGAAAAAAAAACCCATGCACATAGTCAACACATATATAAATATAATACAAAGTAAGATATAGAAATCAAGGGAGTGAAAAAAAAGCAACAAAAGAAGAAGAAGAAGAAACAGAACATGGTCCAGTCAGGCAGTTGCACAACAAATGTTTGACTGATTTTGACTGAAGGCTCAGTTCAGGTGCAGTGCAGTACAGTGATGTAGTGCAAGGATTCTCGAGTCAGTCACTTCACTGCCACCGCTGCTCCTCTATGCTTTATCTAACTTTTCAAGCTCAGAGACAAAGATCAAATGGTCCTCTGGAGACTTGCCATGCGTTTTGCTGAGGTGCAGCTTGACTGCATGCTTACTGACAAAAGTCCTATTGCACAGTTTGCACTGATAGATGGAATTAGAGTCCTCCTCGGTCAAGGCAAGGGAATTGAAGGTCTTGTCCGTTATCATTTTTGTGACTGCCTGCTGCTCCCTCATGAGGTCTAGAGATAACTTTGAGAGGTCCTTCAAACTGAACCCCAAATGGGATTCTAAGTGGCTAATGTAAGTGGAGGGAGTTCTGAACTGGGAAGCGCAGTCGCTGCACAAGAACAGAGGCTGGCCCGAGTCAATGTTCTTCAGGAACTTGGTTCCGCCTGTCCGTCTGAGCTGGTACTTCACGTTTGCCAGCCAGTGAGAGATTGTGGTCATGGAGAGACCCGTGAACTTACAGATATGCACGCGTTCCTGAGGACCCAGGTCTGTTATGACAAACTTCCCCTCGGTGGTCTCGCGAAGGCTGGAGGCGAACTGAGCCTGCAGGATCAGTAGATGCTGAGGGTTCCAGTTAGACTGTCTTCCTTTCCTTTTTTGCACGTGAGAGAAATCCTCCAAGGCATCCTCAAAAGCACTGCCATCCGCGTCCGACTTCTCGGAGACGGAGGAGGGCGTCGAAGACTTTGGTGTCAGGCGGCCCGTGAGGTTTTTCACCATGTCCGAGATGTCCATCAGTGCATTTTCCCGCAGAGGGGAGGACACTGATTCAGACAGGCTGGAGAGGATGGGTCGATTACTGTTAGTGATGCTGCTGTTGTTATTGTTGCTTATGACAGTGGAGGAGCAGTTGTTTGTGCGCCCATTGCTGCTCTTGGATTTCGTCAAGTCCATCGGCTGATCGTTGTCATAGTATCTGTTGATGGACTCAACTTGCTTAACCTGAGTTGGATTGTAAATGGGTTTCTCCATCATGTTGTTGCTGATTTTGTAAAGCATTGTTAATGGATCTAGAAGAGGGCTGACGGTTTTGGAAGCCTTGCCCAAGTGAGTGTTCATTATAGACTGCAGCGCACTGAGATGGTTGACTAAAGGCTGTTCTGGTGAGTGGTCGGTGATAATTCCCAAACTGCTGCAACCATTGCTGACCGGCGTTTTAAGGACATCCATTCCATTCTTGCCAGGTGTGTCTGCACGGCTCTCCTGTTCTCCTTCCCTACTAGCTGACTCGGCCTCCTCCGTGGTGCCATTCTTTGTAGGTTTGCTGAGGTCCGCTGGGGGAGGCAGCTCTTTCTTCTCCTTGGGTACAGGTGAAGGTGATTTCGTGGAGACATGCTTTGGGATCCGTTCAATGGCCTTGTCCTCCCTCTCCTTTTTTGAGACAATTTTTCCTGTGACTTTCTCCACTAACTCCTCCATGGCCAGGACATTGTTCTTATGGTTTGGGGGTGGGGATGGGCTGCTTGGGGAATGGATGAGGGCACTGGTTTCAGCTGACAACGACTTCAAGCTGCTAGCACTGAATGTAGGTTGCATTTTGACACTCTGAACAGCAGAAAGAGATTTTACTGACCCTTGGAGCTGGTAGGCAGCATGGATGCTGGGATAGCCTCCCCACGTGGGGGTGCCTGTCTGAGCCTTACTGATTGCACTTGATACAGTATTTTCTAGAGACTTGAGGATATCAAGACCCTCTTTGGGAGTCTCTTCCAGATCCTCCTCTCTGAGATATTTGTACTGACCGGGTTTATCTGACTTCTCTGTTTTTTCAGAGGGATCCTCTTTTTCCTCTTTGATTTTTTTCTCTGGCTCGCCCACTTCCATTTTGTCTTCCTGTGAATCCCTTCTGTCTTCGGCTGTAGACGACGGCAATGGCGAATCCGGTTGTGACTTGATGGTGGGAACTGGCAGACGCGTTGTGGTAGGCGGAAGAGGAATGGACTGAATTTTTTCCTCCACCACCGGGTCGAATACCAACTGTTTGCCCTTTTTTGAAGCGGAGTTGGTGACTTTCAGAAAATGCCCTGTGACCATCATATGGGCTGTTAGCTGCTGCAAGGTGTCATGAGAACTTCCACACTCCATACACTTGAGAATCTGGGCTTTTCGGGCCTCAAACTGCCAGGTATAACTTGCACCATTCTGATAGCCGTAGCGATTGTTAGCCGTAACATAGGGGTTACTAACCTTCTGGTCTTTGGTAGGAGTGGAGTCTGCCAGTGGAACACCAGTTGTGCTAGTAATGGACTCAGGCGAACATGGGGACACTAAATCATGAAAGACTCGCTTTTTGGTAGAGGGCACCAGCTTTGAGGCGAGAGCTGGCATTGGTTCTTTGAGAGGCACTTTCTGGTAGTGTTTTGTTTTGATCATGTGGACACTCAGGTCTTGCAGAGATTCAAACGAGTGTCCGCAGTACATGCACTTCAAGACTTTCTGAGCATCCTCTTTGCCCTCCATCTCCATTAAGGAACGTTTCCTTGGCTTGGACCACTTCTTGCCGGTGTCGTCCTCCTGGTCTTTATTGTCATCACGGTAATGGCCTGTTTCATTCATGTGTACTGTGAGACCTACAAGGGTGTCATAAGCTGCACTGCAGTCCTTGCATCTGAATTTGCTGGCACCAGTAAACACAGGCCCGTACAGCTTATTGTTCTGCCGGTACAGCTGCACCGTGCTGAAGAGACTGGGCTCTGGCAGGAGGTGGTACGGTGTATGCTGTAGAGTTTTAGCAAGTGCAGCCTGGTGCCAGTCATAAGCGACACCCCCGCCACTTGCGCCACTTATATTCCCGTTTTTAGAACTGGTAAAAGTAGTGGCATTTGCAGAGATGGCGCTTGTGGTGGTGCTGGTCGTAGCGCTGGCACTACCACTTGCAGTGCTAATGCTGCTGCCTCCGCTACTGTTTGTGTTACTTGCATGACTATTCACAACGCTATTGCTCCCCTTGTGGTTGCTTGCAGTACTGTTGCTGCTGGCAGTAAGGTGTTTGCTTTTCATTATGTCCTTCGCGATGCTGGACCACGAGGCGTCCGAGATCAGATCTGCATAGACTGCTTTCATCTGTGCCAGGCTGTCCTGCAAGGAGAGGCCGGCGTCCGTCTCCATGTCCTCCGCCTCATCCTTGTCCTGGCCCTCTTTGGAGGAGGTGCTTTTGAAGTCGGCCAGGTGATCGCTGGTATCGCTGAGGGGCGAGCCGTACCCAGCGTCTGGGTTGGTGCCATTGCTGAGAGGGGAGTTTTGATAGCTCAGCTGCTCCCGTGCATCATCCTCTTCGTTGCACAGGTACTCTGTGTCCTGGCCATCTAAGGAGAGGCCGTCATCCTGCAGGTGCTCCTCATCGATCTTGGCTGCCTTCAGCTCGTCCTCAGGCACATAGGCTGTGAAAACAGAGCAGAAAAAAAGACCACAAAAATGATGATGAGACAAAAGGTCCAAAGAGGGCAAAGCAATGCAACATTCAAAATGGATTTGGAAAAGTTATTCTGTGTTTTTGAATCTTGTAAGGCATTGCTTGATGTATGAATTTTTCATCCATGTGTGAGCGTGTGTGTGTGTGTGTGTGTGTGTGTGTGTGAGTGTGAGAGCGCCTACATAATGATCCTAAAGAGATTTCTTGTCAATAGTCCTGGCAGAGGACACAGGTTTGCAATTATAAAGTGGCAAACATCCATATCTTGACTATGATAGATAGTACCCTTCACTGCTGAGACTAACAAAGCTATCGAATATTACAGCTCAGCAAGGGTAAAGGGGAGCATGGACGAGCAAGAAAAATAAGTCCCCTTGAGGATGAAAACCAGGGACAACAGCAAAAAAGAACATTAGAAAAAAAAACAGTGAGATCGGAGAGTTAAGAAAAAAGGAACGAACAAAAAACGTTACCACGTGCTTCGCTGAAAATTAAAGAGCAAATCCCTTTGTACTGTGCATTTATAAAGCGAATAGGTTGCATTGTAGACCAGCACCGTAGATCCTATAGTGATCCTACAGTGACTCCTACGCCAGATGATCTTGTGCTAAGACCATTCGATCACTGATCGCTTCTCTAATTTACAGACCATTTTAAACGAGACCTGTCTGAACGACCCCTCATTCGGATTGAGTGCTCCACGTCGATTTAACAGCCTGCCTGCAAAAAAAGTACACTGACTTCTATCTCTCTCTCTCTCTCTCTGTCTCTCTTCCTCTCCCTCACTCTTCGTAGTTAGAGGGCACAAGCTGTGAGTGACTTTGATCCAGTTTCTCCTGCCACTGTGCCATTCAAGTCAGGCTCTTCTGGGTAGGAGATTGCATCTGAGTTATTGCCAGAGATGCGGCGCTGCGCGCGGCTCACCCAGTGCAGTTGGCAGCAGCAGCAGCAGAAGTTCTTGCAGTGTGTCGCGCAGAAGCACGAGTGGAAATGACATGTCATGTTGTCACGGTCCATGTTGTACTAAATCTCAGGGAGTCCACTGTGTGTGCTGCCCCACTGTGTGTGTGTGCATGTGCAAGTGTGAGGGTGTGAGAGAATGAAAGAGAGAGTGTGTGTGAGAGAGAGAGAGAGAGAGAGAGAGAGAGAGAGTGCAGAGAATGATGTAAAACTTGGCCAGCTGGGCTACCCCCTAGTTTCAGTTGGTTATTAAAATATTGAAAATATAAGTATTTTCTCATTTAACTGGACTAAACAACAAATTCCAGGCTTCTAAATAATAGTTTATATATATATATATAAACGCAACATGTGACAACAATGTTATTATATTCATATTCTTCCCATTATTTGCTCATTTTAGACCAAAAGCCAACCACTGTTTTATTTATGTAATATTTTGTATAGATTTTACACAAAAATAAAAGCTTGTTATGTAATTATAATCAACTGCATGTTTTTTTTTTTATTTAATTCATTAAAATGTTCACAATAAAAAAATGTGAATAGACTAAATATGTCTGTAAATCCACACACGGCACAAAGAAAACCCTTCCCTATCTCCGGCTACCTACGTCTGAATTAGAGACGCTGTCAGGTGTATCCGAAACGGCGCAAAAACAATAGAGGTGGTCTCAGACGCGAGGTTTCACGTTCGAGATACAAAAAAAGCTGTTTCCACGGATCGCATGCAGCCAGAGAACAGAATAAGAGCGCGGCGTCGCGGCAGCCGCAAGACAAAGAACGCAAGGAAGAGGGAACGAAATAGAGAGAGAGAGAGAGAGAGAGAGAGAGAGTGGGGGAGAGAGAGAGGTACACTACTTGTTTAATTTGCTTAATGAAAAGTGAATAAAGGGCCATGAGACCGAGCTCTTAATGAGAAGTGCTTCGGATTAAATTCCTGTTTCATCAGCTGCTTTCGATCTGCGGCGGGAGATAAACAAAATGAGCAACTCTGTCACTGAAACACATCAAAGCACCTCCGCCTAACGTGTGTGTGTGTGTGTGTGCATGTGTCCAGTTATGAAAAAAGCCTTCTATTCTCCCCTGTGTGGATGGAGAGGAGGGGAGGGGGGGTCTCCTTATCAGCCATTTTGAACACAGAGCAGCAGAATCTCCACCAGCAGCCGGTAGGAGTAGTTTGAAGGCGATAGGAAGAGACAGAGGAGGAAAAGAGGGAGCTGAGGAGGAGATGAAGAGAGAGAGAGAGAGTGGGAGGGAGGGCGAGAGTGAAGAGAAGAGAATGAGACAGACAGTGTTGAGAGTTGAGAGTTGCTCCTCGATGTCGGTTGAGCCACCAGCAGCTATCTGTCCTAGATGCCAGCATCCGTCTCAGGCGCTCCAAGCAGATGTGCTGTCAGCTTCAAACAGCGTGCTACTGAGCGTACTGTAATCAGACCGGACACAATACCTGATGTTTGTTAGGTGCCATTTATGGCTGCATGGGAGAAGCTGGAGGGGTGGGGTGCCGGAGCAGCTGCCACTGACTGATGTATGTGTGTGTGTGTGTGTGTATTTTTATGTGTGTGTGTGTGTGTAAAAAGAAGCTTTTTAAACTATCTTTTATTTATCTTTCTAAATATACACTGTCCATCAAAAGTGTGGGGACACTTGCTTGAAAAAAAAAAATCTTGTCGTTTCTCTTAATTACGAAAGAAAAACAACTGGAATCTGTGTCGTAAAACATCTATGAGATAATCCCCAGCTTCACCGTCCGTCCAAGCATCCGTCTGGGCATTAATAGGAGTCCTAAATAACGATTCGAACGGTTTTCTTCTCCAGCGCATGCCTGAAATTCTCTCGGACGAAAGGTGGTCTGAATTAGACGAGGGCATTTCAGCGAAATTTGGGTTTTGGTATTCAATATTAGAAAAATAATCGAAAAAAAACTCCACATACAGTCGCATGTAACAGTTTGCCCGCTCTGATCAAATGTCATGTTTTGTTAAGTTCTCTACAGATAAGTCTACAATTAACACATTTTAATACACAATTACAAATTATCTGACTGAAATTAACTTGGAAAAATTGGGGAAAAAAAACAAAATGAGGACTGTGCAAATGTTATGGTGTCTTATTTATTTTTCCTATTATGTAGGTTAAACTCAGCTTGTTTATAATTCTGTATACAGTTCCCTCGAAACTTACTTAGTCTCATACATTTTAGGTTAAAAAACAGTGAGTTTGATGTTAGTTAGATAAGTGAGAATAGAATAGTGTAAAATGAGGATGAACTGGATGTTAATATATGATCTGGATGTTACTGTATGACTATATGATGATATATATTTTCTACAGCAGCCTTTATCTGCCTCTTTCTTTTGATTCTATCCATTCTTTCCAATCAAAATCTTCATCCCTGGTTAAAACCCCAAAATTTGGAGAGCTGATTTGTACTGAGACCAGAACGAAGTGATGTACATAAATATACATTATCATTCATAAGACAATCACTAACAATTATTTATAGATAATCATTTGTTTTCTTCAGACTGAAGCTGCATTTGCTGCAAATGGAGAATCATTTAATGAGATTAGTATCAAATGAACACGCTATTATAATTTGTTTTTTTGTATTTGCATCAGGAAATCCCACTTGTCCATTGTTTTAAACACATAAGAAACAGATCCGACCTCAGTGAGTTCATTCATATTTCTGTGCTATAAAACTCCGTTCCAGTGAAGGAGGAGATTTAGGGGGGGGGGGTTATTTCAGGTTAAACCGGCTGCCTCGCTCCCCCTTATCAAGGTTAGACATTCAACTGCCAGTCAAAGTGATGTGACTGTTCTGTGGATATCCCAAAAGAAAAAAAAAACGTTTACTGTCTGTTCCTTCTGCCTGTTTACTCCTTCTGTGACGGGGTGGACATTACATTGGACGCACCTTATTAAATAGCAAACAACCCGTGTTGAATAAGCACAAAACTGACCAGGATCAAAATTAACAGAGTTCCTTTGAAGGACTAAATGTTGTTTCTTATACTTGTTCACATCATTCCGTGTGCATTATTTTTATGGCAATCTAAGGTGGTGACAGACAAAACTGTGTTACAATGTAAAAAATAATGTTTATTTTAAATGTTTTTTAATTGTCTCCTCCAGATGTGCTGCTCTGTCCCAATGCATGGGAAGGCTGGAGCAAAATAATGGACTGTTATGAAACAAATTATGAAATAGTAAATGAAAAGAAATCTAACTTTGTTGGTGAAATGTGAATGAATAAATTGAACCGTGAAGCTCTTTCAGTGGGAAGACTCTGATAAACAGGACTTGGTGTCCCCGAGCGTTTGATGGAACGCGCAGGTGTACAAGAGAGCGATCTTTCAGTGGCGTGTTCTTAAAGGGAAGCGACTCCGCCGAGCCTTAAACTTCTCCGTCCATCAAGACCCGCTGAGAAATCAAGCAGGCGGCGTGAACCAACAGGACTCATTGAAATAAACATTACGAACTGTCAAATAACTCACTTATCTGAAACTGTTGTGAGAAGGAATATATAACGTTGGCTCGGAGAACCAAAGGCCCCGGCTAATTCCCTCAAGTCGACGCGGCACTTTACGACAGCTTATCACATTAAAAACAACAAGAAGAGAGAACTTTCTTCTTCACTATAATTACACAGAGAGAAAGGGAGAGAGAGAGAGAGAGAAAGGGAGAGAGAGAGAGAGAGAGAGGCGTCTGAGAGAAGATGGGCAGAACCTGACACTAAAACGAACATTTCTCTTCAGCCTTTGACGCCACGTGACGTGTGACAGGCATGCGTGTTGGCGTGTCACTGTCCGTGCATCAAGACTAGGCAGTTTTTTATTTATTTATTTTTTGCCCCCCCCTTTTTCTCTCTCTTTCCCTCTCTCTCTCTCACTCTCTCTCTCTCTCTCTCTCTCTCCCCTCCATCTGCGTCAAGGAGCCGCCAGACGATCGCGAATGGCGCTCGCACTTAATAACCCAATCAGAAATTTGACTGCTGACATCTTTCATTGAGCCTCTCTGCTTTTAAGCGTCACGCCGAACAAAGAGAGAGGGATTAAGAGGAGAGGAAGGGGGGAGGAAGGAGAAGTGGTGGTGGTGGTGGGGGGGGGGAGTTGTTGTGTTTGTCAGTCAAAAAAAAAAAAAAATAATAAGCCCACATTGTACTGTCAAAGAAGGGGGAAAAGGGACAGAGAAGTTTTCAAGAATACATACAATTAGAAGAATCAATAGTGACTAAAAAAAGAAAGATGCTTTGATGAAGGATGAGGGAAAAAAAGAAGAAAAAAAAAAGCTGGATTCCCTGATATAGCGCAGCTCTGGGTGGCGAAACAACGGTGGGATGGGTTTTATGTAGTAGTAAGACATGAAAAAGGATACTGTGTGTTTGTATATTGGTGTGTGTTGGAGGCTCCAACATACAAACGAACCTCTAACCAATCACAGTGTTGTGTTGCGAGCACCTTGACCAATCACAGTTCAAGATTTCTGTGGGTGTTCTGATGAAGGTGTGACAAAGGTATCATATTTCCTTGAGATTTTTGAGATTTAAAATAATCACTTATATAAAAGAAAATGTAACAACACAGTAAATCTAAAATCTGTGCAAATGTCACATAAATATTACATGGGAGGTCTGAGTACGTCCTAAAACATACCATTATATAGGTACAGGCATTTAACACTGAAATTTAACACCGTCATTAAATGGCCTCTATAGGAGCCTGTTCAACCAGCACGGCTCAACAGCTGGGTGTCCAGGACAATCTCCTCTATGCTAAGGACCTTAAAGGTGGTATTAAAGTAGGATATCACACTATCCTGCATGTTTAAAAAAGCAGTTATGTTTATGTGAGGGAATACTAGTGTTTTGCATAAATAAATCCATGAACAAACAGGTGTTTTTTTAATTGCCCATATGTTTTTAGCATTATTTCTGCTATTATGTGCAACAGGCTACCATGTGCAATACTGTGCAATGTTTTTAACGGGTGTTTAACATCATCATTATGAGAAATATACCATGTGACATTTTCTAAAGCTATATCACTTCATTATGTGCGATATCTTGTGCGTAATTGTCTTCATGTGCAATTTCACTACTTTTTATTACTTAATATTACCACCGATCTCTACCAAGTGCAATAACGTACTCCAAACTCCCATCTGTGTCAGTAGATGTCATTCAACGGTGTTACTTATCTACAGTACTTATACCTGCAGTTCTGTCTGTAGCATAATGTACTTTATACTTTTTTTCTACAGATTTTATTTTGATTTTATATTTTAGACTGTTTATGCCTCTGCATCACATAAGCAGTTTCCTCCGGGATCAAAAGTTTTCTGATTCTGATTTACCAGCCTGTACTGCAGTAAAAGGCACTACGACTGCACTGGTGCACTTTATCCAGTTCTAGTGTAGTGTGTGTTTATGTGGATGAACAATGCCTTGAATGCAGCATTCCACAATTTAAGGCAGGAATTTCGTGTACATGTGCCTACCAGTGTCTGGTAGCAATCAGACTACAGTGTATGTGTATGTGTGTGTGTGTGTGTGTGTGTGTGTGTGTGTGTGTGTGTGTGTGTGTGTGTGTGTGTGTGTGGTGCAAAAGGAGAGCGAGGCCATCTGTGTCCAGAGCGGAGCTGTCACTGCGGCTGCTGAGACCTCACTGAGTTTGGACAGGTGACACAGCAACGGGACATGAGCAGGACATGAGCAGGTCACACACACACACACACACACGCAAAACACGCACACATGCACGCATACGCACGCACACACACACACACGCAGTGCTCATTGTCACAACCAACAAACATCAGCTGCGGCATGTGCCTGGGACACACTAGACTCACGCAAATATGACACACACACACACTCATACACACACATACACAAACTAGACAGTAAAGAATTGGCCTTCATTCGTCCTTAAGCATCCAAACGATGCAAATAATTCTCAATTTTCATGGAACAAAAAATTAAAATGCCATGATAAAAAGTCACATTAAGATGTGCACCTTTTCTGTAACAGCTTAATCCTTACTGGGGTCGTGGGTAACTGGAGCCTCTCCCAGGTTCTACAGGCAGTGCACACTTCATATTAAAAAACTTCTGTTTATTTGCTGCGTTTATCAGATTAAACTGTTAACAAATATATAACATAACTCGCTATTAAAAGGTACATGATGAAATTATGCTGGGTGAGACTGTCTGTCTGTCTCTACACTTCCTCTGTGTACCTTTCAAGCCGCACATCACCTGCCATGCATTTGTGGTTTGGCTCTGGTTTGAATGTGCCTCAGCAGTTCTAAGACGCTGAGTGGGGCCTATTTTGCCGGACGCTGCGTGTCGTCCTGTGAGTGCTAACCTGTCGTCCTACATTTCTATGCAAAGGTGTAACACCCTGGTTAAATTACACGCTTCAAACGCACCTTCATGCCAATTTTCTGCTATTTTGATTTGCTTGCTAAACCCGCTGGAAAGAATAGAACAAAAAATATAACATGCAGTAAATAAACATTATTTACGCACTCAAGTATGTTTGTGTTCCATGTAGAGGGTCTGTACATATTTTCCATTAGAAAATCAACATGTCAGTATTGCACACGACTGAACGGGGCTGTTTGCTAGACTGTCAACAGTCTGACTGACTGGCATGGATGTTTTTTTCATTGCTTCTTATTAGATGAAACACTTGCCCAACTCTGTGTTGAGGCGGTCAGTATAATACACTTGGCTGTGAGGTTTCTAACACTGTATTACACTTCTCCATTGAACAAAAGTAGGTAAAATTAGTAGCCATCTTGAAGCCTTCTGTCCATTTTCATACGATATAAATCAGCCTCACAACTCTGGACACTAAAAATCTCTGATCGACTCTACATTTGAATACATGCAGCGCTTCGAGTGGCACTGCCCATTTCTGCCGTCCCCCCTCAGAGCGGAAAAAAAGGGTGCGCAGATGGACGAATACACCATCGCTTCCAGTGCAGTCTCCCACCTTTACATCCCTCCCCTCCCATCCTTATTTATTTATTTTATTTAGGAGGAAAGGGGGCAATCACAGCAGTCATTTGCAGTACTAATGTCCAATTCTGCCTCCTCTCCATCGGCTGATTTAGCCGGTCACAGTGGTTTTGGAGTGGCCGGTGGAGAGCCGCGCTGTTTAGCCGACATTTTAATGGGAAAACTGGCAAGTCTTATTTGGCCGGCCGATGCGGTTTGTCACCGGGTCTCCATTACATGCCACTCAGCCCTGATGCCTTTGGACAGGCCTGATCAAACCATGTCATTTGACCTACGCGGCCTGCTGAAGTGGTGGATGGAGACGAGGGGGGAGCAGAAGAGGGAGATAGAGAGGGAGAGAGGTGGAGGGAGGGAAACTGGGGGGAAGGCCGGGACACTGAAGGCTGTAAATAAAATGACATTATTATTTCCTCTGTCCTATCATGTAGAAAAGCCAATTATGGTAATGCACAGCATGTCAGTGGGAACGCAGCAATCTCTCTCTCTCTCTCTCTCTCTCTCTCTCTCTTCGGCCCCCCTATTCCAGGGCGGTTGGATGCTGTCTCCTCCAGTCTATTCATGGCCTGCAGTGATCCACTAGGTCTCGTGGAGAAGTGGTCGCGTACCTTTCAAGAAAGTGTGCGTCTGTGTACGTTCCAGAACTCCGGGCGCCCTGCAGGGGGGCTTATTTTCACAGATCTGTTTTGGCCACGACCAAGCGTGATCTTTTCTTACCCCTCTATCTACACCCCTGCCATAAAAACACCATAAACAGACACTATACACGACTCCAGGTTTCCAGCAGGCATGAGCGCTCAGCCCAGCACATGGGACTGTTCTGAAGTGGGACCAACAGAACCACTGTGTGCGGTGCCACGGTTCCATGTGCCGATAGGCTGGACGCCTTTGGCTGAATGTGGAGCAATTGGATACGTAGTCATAGCTGTGCATGCAAACGGGCAAGAAAGGAACACTTGGCACATATTCAAGCATCTTAACCTTACAGAGACATCACAAAATGGTACGTTTGGAAAATAAAAAGGTAAATATGGTCAGTAAAGCATTGGCAATTTGGCAATATCTATTGTTATAAGAAATTCCATTGCATTACAATAGAAAACACTGATGCTAAAAAGAGCACAAGTGGATTTAGTGCAGTACAGAGTGTGAAAAATACCAGTATATCCTCTAACAACTAATAAAAACGAATAAAAGCCGAATACAGTAAATATTTAGCTTGTTTTAAAATATCATGGTGTAATATCGGAATATTGCGCAATAGTGTCATATCGCCCACCTCGTCTATCAGTTGTGAATTTAGTGTTGCATTTAAGTAAATGGCAATACAGCATATATCTACATTTGATTTCTTTTTATTATGTTGAATGCGATGTACACTGTGCTGCTGCATCCATGACAATTATTTAATCAGAACTGGCTTTGGGAGATTGGAGGCAAAAAAGCTTGAGGCCTTCAGCGACGCCTCGTTCTGATTTGACACTGCAGTCGGGCCGAAATCAGGCCTGGTGTGGTTTTATAGTAGCCTGTGTCACTTTCTTACGCCGCTTTAAACGCTTTGTAAGCAGTTTCATTCTTCTCCTACTCATAGCGCTGTGTGAATGGAGATTAATGATTATAGCCTCCATTCGGAGCACGGTCACTGATGAATGAACCGGCTGGGGGAGTAACGAACTCGCTATAGGGACGGACAGGTTTCCTGGAAGAACCCCCCCCAAACACCCGCCTCTGGCCCAACGTGAACCTCGGCGAGGAAAAAGGCTTCGCATTTTTCATCATCCCGCACTCTGAGGACTGTCTTTGTCGTCTGTCGGTGGGCTTTTTCTGGCTCTTTTCTCCGCGAGACACATCTAACTTTATTACAGACTAAACAAAAGGAGGCTTTGAAGTGCAGACGGGCGTTTTCCACAGGACCCGGCCCACCTCTCCTCGCCCACTGTCAGCGATCTGCCGCGTCTCCAAATGAATCCCTTTGAGCGGTCGCTCGCGGAAGGGGGGAAAAAAAAGGCCAGTTCGAGCGTAACAGGACGCCATATGGCGGGATGGCCTCACTCTCGGCTCGCGCACAACTGGTGTGGGATTCTGCCCCACGCGAAACATTCACCTCTGTGGCCTCATGTCTCGACATAGATTTTCCTAAATACATCAATTTTACAGGACGGATTCTGTTATTTTGGGCCATCTGCTAATAGAGAGACACTTTCAGTTTTGGCTGATTATTTATTCTCCAAATTAGCAAACAAAGATACAGGTTAAATAACAATAATAAATAAATCAAATCCACAACACGTCCCTTTGTAACCACAATACCAATACCTATCCACGCTATGATTCAACATTACAACCAGCGTAGGTCATTTTAAAAAAAGATATTTTCAAAATTATAAGCAGTCCATATCCTAAAATACTAAATATAGGCTACTGTAACCTTTCAAACTGGCCTTGCAGACGAAACAGGACTACTGCCCACACATACACTCGCGTGCACGGGCGCCGGGCCCATGCTTGATGCAGAGTGCGGCCTACTTTGTCATTTAATTTTTAAAAAACCCTAAGGTCGTATAACACACTTTCCCTGTCATTTGCAAGTACATTAACTCGGTGGCCATGCGACAGCCAAATTATGCTAATGGGCTGCTAAAATGGGTCATATAGACAGTTCGGTTCACATGAGCCTCCTGACAATGGGGAGGGGAGACCAAAGGGGAGGCGACAGCAGCGGAAGCACCAGGAGCCTTGGCGTGAGATCGCGGCAACAAAGCCCTCGCCCCCGTCCTCCCGCCAGCTCCGCTCAAACGGCAACACCGAGACGCTCGCTGAATAATGAAAGAGCTCGATTAACGGATTATTAACAGCCATTTACATCTCGGAGGTAACGCCGTGGCTGGTGAAGGGGGTTTGTGGCTTTTTTTTTTTTTCCCTCTTAGAGGAGCTTTCAGAAGAGTGGCATGACGCGAGAGTCACGTGACCCATGGAGTAGGCATGTGATTGTGGGCATGTGAGGCTGCATACCAAATCAACTGGTACTGAGGAATGAAACACACTGAAAACCAACAAAAACGACATTTTTCTTTTCTCCATCCACCCGAGGAGGAAGAACGAACGCACTGATCCAAGCCGGTGTGACATTAGGCGGAGATGCTGTTACGCACCACACCGTCCTAAAGAACGCAGTCAGGCAGGGCTGAGGTAACATGTTCTGTAGTCCAAAAAAAGACACTTAAGCGACGAACGGTTCTCTTGGGAGAGC
Source organism: Brachyalestes nurse (assembly GCA_037974405.1). NCBI lineage: Eukaryota > Metazoa > Chordata > Actinopteri > Characiformes > Alestidae > Brachyalestes > Brachyalestes nurse. The sequence continues at coordinate 48,453 of JBBPCY010000044.1, forward strand.
CACCTGTCTCTGAGCTCCTGAATTTCTAAAAGGCCTTTTGAGAGGACCATGTCTTGGCCGGATTTCCGAGCGCTTTTAGGTCCGACGTTCCTTTGTGGGCTCGTTGTGCGATGCGAACGAGAGGCTGAGGCCGAATCCCGAATCCCAAACGACCCCCCGCTCAATACACAGTGTACAGGTAGGCGGGCTAATAATGGCTACAACAAACAGTGCACTGTGTGTCCAGCAGGGAGTCGTTTGGGATTCGGCCCCAGACTGGCCCTCAGCTAATTTAAACACCACCCATGATTGCTGAGTAATTGAGGGCACTTCAGTCTTCACCTGAATACCTCCACAAATAATTACCTCCACGTAATTAGTCTTGCCGAGAGAGTGTTTACGTGACGGATCCTAAATACGAGCGTATTGCCTTGAATTCAAAAGACAGAAACCCTCAACGGTGGCTGAAATTAATCTGATAGGCTATTGGGACGGTCTAATGAATTTAATTAATTGAATAACTACTGAATAATTATTCTTTTTATGAGTGTTAATCAGCACTGATTTTTTTTTCTTCTTCTTCAGGAAAACAATACATCTGGTTCACGACCGGGGTTGGAATGACAACGAAACAGAAATCAGAGAGGAATAATGTGTGGAAAAAAAAGGAGAATGTGGTGAAGGGCAGATGCTGATTTAATGAAAAATAAGATTTTTACTCCACGTGGTCTTCGCCGTCTGTTTTGCTGCCTCAAATAATATTGTCGGGACCTGGAGAAAATTCAGGCATTTTTCTTCCAGGTGCTCCTGCATTGCAGTGCTCCTTTTTTCTTTCTCCCTTTGCTTTGTACCTTTCCTTCTCTCTCTCACCCTCTCCTTCTCTCTCTCTCTCTCTGTCTCCCTGTGTTCTGTGGGAGCAGGCGGAGGCCGCCATGCCGTCAGGCGCAGTCTATAAATCACCTTTCCCTGCTGTCAAAGAGGAGCCGTGCAGCCGTGAGACAATGGCCATTATATCATAAGCACCTCGAGTCCCTCTCTTATCCCTCCTGCACCTTTCTCTGGCCGCTCGCATGCCTTCTTTACCTGGACACCGCGTCCCGGGCCACTCCACTACCTGGACTAGGAGAATGCACGGGAAACATGACTAAACTTGACATTCAGATTTTTAAGGCGACGTTAAAAAAATACTATTAATCTGGATACTAACCATTTACTCATCAGGACATACAGTCCACTGGACACACACCACTGGTGTTGATATTCCCACACTGCTCAATGTCTCTAAACACCATTCAGACCCTCTTCCAAAAACCCATCGTACCTGACATGTGACAGTCTAAAGACTTGCTGATCGTCAGTTACCTCTGAGCGTCACCAGCTCAGTCACCTCAGAACTTATTTGATAAAATGTAATAAAAGTGATAAATTCACTTTGTGGTGCTGAACATTTTATTCCATTATGTCTGTGGGAGCTCAGCATAGACTGATCTTCAATATGACGTTTAGCTGCATTGTTTAGTGAAGCTTAATTTGCGGAATAGATTCAGGACTGTAGAGTTCAGACCTCTTAGGGTTCTTCAGTAAGAGAACATACAGAGTTCCATTTCACTTAAGAACTGTTCGGGACTTCAAAATCGTGTACATGTGATCTGAAGTTTCATTTCAGGTGTCAGTATTCAAATACTGTTGTCTATTTGGGTTACATTATAATTATTATTATCATTATTATTATCATTATTATTATTATTATTAATAATAATAATAATAGTAATAAAAATAATAATACCATTATGATGAAAACATCACACCTATCCAAGGCCTACTTTGAAGCAGAGAGCTAATTATGCAAATGATAAAATAATGATTTTCTGTTTTAAGTATTTTGTTTAATTATGTAATCTAATAATTTAACCATCCCATGACAGTTAATTAGAACGTCATTAGGGCTGATGCTCGGCAACAGCTTGCCGTTTTGTGTTATGAGTTTGAAGCACATATGATGTTGTCATCAAAGTCTTCAATTCATTAATTCCAATTTTTCTATACTGCTTTTATCACAGACAGACAGATGCACTGGCAGCCCCTGAAACGTTTAACCGTAGTGGAGAGCATTTTTATGACTAGCTCACTCCCGAAATATACATGTTGGAACTTGAACAGATACTCAAATTATCAAGTGAGTCAGGAGGGACACCCCTACACACAGGATACGCCCAGATAGAGGAAGAGCATCCATTCTTTCACTAGAAGACTGATAAAACTTTACACAGGCAGCAGAAAGACATAACAGTGTCAGAACAGACAGAGGACCCCCATGTGGATCTCTCCAGGAGAGGGAGAGAGAGAGAGAGAGAGAGCATCACCATATAACATTTGTTGGATGTTCTTGCAATATCAACCTTCAAAACATAGATATTGCAACTGTTTGTATGCAAATACTCCTTTAACTCACTAAATGTTTTATTGCGGACTATGAGCATCCCGACCAATGTTTTAATAACCTGATGCATTTCCTCGATCTAAGAAGAATCAACAGTAGCACTTGTGTTCCAGTACCAGTACAGGGGAGCATTATAATGCCCTAGTAATGTGGTAATTAACAGAATAGGTTCAATTAAGCCTTTTTATGCACTTTTAATACTCTAATGAAGCCTAAAAAAGCCAACAGTTGGTACTTCACTTTCATTAACCAGGTATTAACTGCTTATTAACATATTATTAAGCATTAACTACCTTAAGGTGTTCGTTATAAAGCCCTTATTAAATATGAATAATGTAGTAATAAGAACTCCTGACTTGCTAAAGCTTAATATGCGCATAATGAGGGTGTTAAAATGTCTGTTATCAAAAAAATAAAATAAGGCTTAACCATGTTTCACCAGAGCTTCTGTAGTGTGTTTTAATATCGCGATTCAGGTAAAAGGTAAAAGAAAATTCGCCTCTCCGGAACACCGAGAGAGAAGGGAGCAGAAAAACACAGAGGCAGAAAACGTTCTTTGTTTCTTTAAATCCCAGAGAGCGGTGTCTCGACCAGACCGTCACCTGTGCCGAATGTCTGACAGAAAACTCAGTAGACCAAACACACACACACACACACACACACACACACACACACACTAGCAGCTGCTCCCATTGCCTAGCAACTACCAGGTTGATAAATGATCCTAAAGATGGATAATTGCCATAAATCAGGCCATTCTGAAGGAGATTGGAGATGGAAAACAATTAGAGGCGCAGCACTACACCTTGATGACCCCGCAGCAACCCCTGCCCCATTCTGCTCAAACACAATCGCAGGCTTTTTATTCTCCGTTTCCCATGGCAGCCCATTTGACTTGCCTATGAGGTTTGAAGAACAGCTTTACTGCTTAAAAACCCTGAGAGTGCGGCAATAAACACCACAGAGGGAGACTAAACACGGTAAACCAAGCTGGCTTTTCTACATGGGGAGCGCTAGATAAAAGATCACATACAAATATATATATGTGTATCTATATCTATCTATTTATCTATCTATCTATATATATATATATAATGTGTGTGTGTGAGTGTTTAAATCTCTCTCTCTCTCTCTCTCTCTCTATGTATATGTATATATATATTTATGGCAATATACAGCAACACAGTACAGGCTGTCAGTAAACTCTTCATTTTTCCTCGTGTCATGGTTTAGTCTGCATGACTTGGACAATTTCAATGACAGGCCTCTTTTTTTGGAAGCTGCAATCCCGCGATAAAGACTTGATGATATAAAAAGGTATAAAAACGCTTGCTGTTACACTTATCATATATATCACAGCCCAAAGAGTTTTAGCTACGGCTGTGCGTGAGTGAATGACAGCGCCTGGTGTGAGGCGGTGTTTTCTGTGATTTAATCTAGGCTGAGAGAGAGAGAGAGAGAATGAAAGAGGGAAAGAAAGAGAGGGAGAGGAAAAGAGAGGGGGACAGAGAGAAAGAGATACAGAGAGAGAGAGAGAGAGAGAGAGGGAGAGATACAGAGAGAGAGATCTAACATGTACCAGAGCACTATTCAGTGCCTGGGAGTGCAGCTAGAGCAAGGAAAGCCATCGCTCACGGTGACGAGCTCTCTATCTCTCCCCCCACCTCTCTCTCTCTCTCTCTCTCTCTAAGGCAGAAAAGATGGCTGCAGCGAAGTACAAACACGGTTTGATAGCAGATCATAGATTAAGTTCTAAACCATAACAAAAGTGATTGCGACGAGAGCACTTTGTTGAAAAGTTGCTCGAAAGGAAGACACGTCTGATGAATTGCCGTAATCAACATGCGGCTGCAGAGAATAATTCACGAAAAAAGTACAGGAGGAATCTGTGGAAAAGAGACAAAGAGACAAAAGAGAGAGAGAGAGCGAGAGAGAGAGAGAGAGAGAGAGAGAGAGAGGAGAGGAGAGGAG
>JBBPCY010000045.1:1990-4490 GCA_037974405.1 Brachyalestes nurse
CTCACTCACACACTCACTCACTCACACACTCACTCACACACTCACACACTCACTCACACACTCACTCACTCTCTCTGACTCTCTGTCTCTCTGTCTGACCGTCTGTCTCTCCCTCTCTCTCTCTCTCTGTCTGTCTGTCACTCTCTGTCTGTCTCTCTCTCCCTCTCTCTGTCTGTCTCTCTCTCTCTCACTCACTCTCACTGTCTCTGTCTCTCTCTCTGTCTGTCTGTCTCCCTCTCCCTCTCTCTCTGTCTGTGTCTCTGGATCTCTGTCTCTTTCTGTCTCTCTCTCTCTCTCTCTCACTCACCCTCTCTCTCTCTCATTCACTCTCTCTCTCTCTCTCACTCACTCTCTCTCTTTCTCTTTCGCTCTCTCTCTCTCTGCCCACCTCATTTCTTTTTATTATTCCCGCCAGAAATAACTCACGTATTCACTTTAAAGCCAGCAGTTCACTCATTTTCCCCCTCATTCATTCCCTGAAAATTTATTTATTATTTATTATAAGTAACTATCAAAAATTAAACCAGACATAATGTATTCAGTTGTTCACTCACAAAATCACTTTCTTACAGTTTACTGACCAATTTTTTTATTAATGATTTCGACTCCTTGAAATTTCATATTAGTTTCACAGCAAAAAGCTGCAGTTCTTACTGAATGATACTGAACAATTTAACTAATGGTTACTGAATATTTCAGATTAGATACAGAATAATTCATAGTAGTAACTGAAAAATAATGATTCATAATGATTTTTTCATTTCAGGTACTGAATATTTCATAGTAGATACCAAATAATTTGTAGGAGTAAATGAGTAATGTATCTTAGATCCTGAATAATTCATAGTAGATACTGAGCACTAAATACTAACTAATTCAAAACATATAGAAAACAGTAAATCCTAAATCATCCCTAACATATTCTGAATAATTTACAGTTACTGAATTACAGTGGCCCAGAAATGTCAACACAAACACAAAAGCCACAACAGGACAACAAAAGCCACAATGGAAAGGATGAGCGGTCCGTGTCTTAGTGGTCTGGGTTTCAACTTAAATAACATTGCTTAAGTGTGACCATCACATGAAGACATTACACGTTCATCACCATCAACTGTCCCCTGGAACCCAGACCAGTAAGACACGGACCAGCTGACCATTTCCGTTGTGACTTTTGTTGTTGTGTTGTGACTTTTGCATTGTGTTGGCATTTCTGGGCCACCGTACTGATTTGCAGTATTAAGTGAATAATTGAAGTGATAGTTACTCTTCCATAGATACTGTTGCTAGGTTGGACAAGCTGGTACAAATCCCATAGGCCCCAATGAGAAATTGTTAAATTATCTGAATTCTAAATTTGTTTTTAAAAAAAAAAAAAATTCACACAAAAAGGACAGATTTGTGTCACCAAACTTTCATTATGGTTGTTTTTCATATTTATTTTTCATATATGTGTGTGTAAAGCCTGTCCAGCCGTGGATGTGAAGGAACCCATTTGAGTATGAAGAGACTGTTGATTCACATCACTCCCTCTGAACTGAACTTTCTAGCAGGAGAACCGCACCTTCACTTCTTCACTTCTTCACTAAAACCACTGCACCTTCCCTCATTCCCCAGAACGTCTCCTTCTCTCCACACAGACCTTTCACAGCTGAAACCGCCCTTTATCTATTCAAACCTGCAGCACACCAGACCTGTCAGGGCCAGAACTCCCCTCCAGCCTCTGTGTTCGCCTCTCTCACGCTTCTGCTCCACACCACACCTATCAAGTATTCTAATTATCGGCCCTAATTAGAGTCTGATGCAAATCAAAAGCGCTAACTCTCATTACGTCCATCTGCCCGAGTAAAACACACTGTAAGACCTGTCTGTCTTTGTTTGTGTGTGTGTGTGTGTGTGTGTGTGAGAGAAAGGAGAGCGTACTCAGGTCTTCATCTTCCACTGCTCTGGGAGAGCTCCGGGTCAATAGACACACACACGCCGTCGACACGGCAACTGATCCGTTTCCACGGCACCCGGAGGAAAAAGGGGTCTCCATGGATACACAGGGTGACTTAATGGAAAACCTGTTAATGTGTAACATAATCCACTCGCTAGATAGATACGCAAACACTCCTCGACGTCAGTGAAGGGACACAATGGCCGCTGGGCCTGGTCCAGAAAAACCCACGTTCCAAAGGAGATTTGTCCCTTTTTTCTACCCAGGACACAAAAACGTCCCCTCTATTATCTTGTTAAACAACTCAGAGACATTATACTCGGAGCAATGGGAGCCAGTGCGCCTCGCCTCGCGACACCAGCGTGCACGCGCACACACACACACACACACACACACACACACACACACACACACACAGTAGATAAACGTTGCTGCCTGACAGCTTTTGCATCTTTTACTTTTTTTGAATAAAAGCAATTTTCTGGAGAAAAAATAGATTCGATTAGTAGGTCAATGCCAATAAACCACACAACGTTTTCCCCTGGGGGAACATGTAGAGCC
>JBBPCY010000045.1:9490-12566 GCA_037974405.1 Brachyalestes nurse
CATGAGGTTGAGGAGGAGTAGGTTAATCATAAAGAGTTTGGCTTTGGTATTACCAATCAGGACCCCCATGGGCGCATACCCACCCGTCCCCTGCCCCACCTGCTGAGGATCTCCCTGATGGCGGCCTCAGCCAGCCTAGCGCTGAGATCTTAGCACAATTTACGGCTCATTCATCTCTCATCGTGATGTCATGGCTTTACATTGGAGGCCCACACGTTCTTGTGTAATTGACTCTTGGACGGCCTTCAACATCACTCCGCCGTTTATTTTTTCCGTGTTTGAACCAATTTTGGACCCTATTTTCGCCCACTAATCTCCTAGTTTGGTCACGGCCAATACCAAGTTCAACAAGTCTCTCTTTTATGAGACCCCTTTGGAAGGGGGAAGTTCATTAGCCCCTCTGTTCAGCACATGTATCAGTCCTTCACCTCCGCATGTGCTTGCAGTTGTCATCAATCAGTCTAATTCTTTTAGCCAGGCCATTTTTCAAGTAAGTCTTTCCAGTAGTGTTTAAATGAAATTTACACAATTTCCCCGCTTTGCTCAAATGTAGTTGCTGTGGTTTTGCTGGCTCTGACCACCAGAATGGAAACATTTTAAGTGGTCGAAGATTTGTTTGGGGTGGGAGTGGGTTGTAAAACCAATAAAATCTGTGATAGAAAAAATTAATGTCAATCCAGGGAAGGCTGTTGGATTGTGCCCAATCGGAAACCTCTGCCGGTGCCACCCTGGACGTACAAGGCTAATGAAGCTAACAATGCTAACTTCATGACTAAATCAACACACACATGCTGTAAAGTCATTAAGTCCTTCAAACAGCCTCCCTTATGTGGTTTCTGAACTTGTATGATGTGTTCTGTATGCAACAGTATCTCTATAACAGTGTTTATAACTGTAGTAGCATCCTTTTGAGGCCTAAACCTCTGTACACAATGCTAAATGTTTTCATACACTCTTCCATTACTTTCTTGCTTCCATAGCCTCATAGCTCCATATCCTTCAGATATTAAATGTTTTAGCTACTCCACTACACTTGGTGTAAAGTGGAGAACTTCATGTTATTTTTTGCTATCTGCCATTTTAGCGCTTTTTTGGGTGCAGGGGGCATGAGTTTAAATAAAGCTCTGATGTGTGAACAGCGCGGGGATCTCAGATGTTTTTGATTACCCTGTAATGGGATCATTGCATCCGAGCGTGAAACAGGCCGCCGTAAGGTTTGAAACTAATACCTTTCCACCACTTTAAAAGCTGCTTAAAGGCCCCTCGGCCATCTCAGAAACCCTCGTTCTGAGCAAAAAATCCGCTGCTTCCGGCCTCTGCCCACTCAGGTCACAGCCGCCCGGGTACTGTGGGATTTGTAAATCTAATTAGCATGAATGCTGTGCTAATAGGGGGGGTTTAATGGGACAGGCTGGTGTTTTGGAGAATCCTACAGAGGATATCTGTCCTGGCTACTCCCTACAGCAGGCTAATAGAGGTCAGTGTGTTCCAGTGTCAACACTAATTACTGTGCGTGGAAAATGGTTTATCGATGGCACGGCAGTTTAAAAGTGACGTGTGCTTTTTTATGTTGGGGTGTGGTGGCCCTGCTGGAGTGTGGGCCACCCTAAAGCAGGACAAAAGTTGCAGATGTTAGCAACATTTTCCAACTTTTTGTCAAAAATCCTAAGGGTAGGATACCATACAGGGTAAGCCTGACTTAAATGAATATTTTGTGACTGATATTGATTTTAAGATGCTAAACACTGTGATGTCCCATGATAATCTCTGCTAATATAAACAGTAAAAACTGTAAATAGATTAATTTGAGTTAATCTCTTTTCATTATTTCTTTTAATAAATATGTTTCGTAACATGTTATCTTCATGTTAAATGTTGGAATAGGTCTGGAATAAATTGCATATATTTTTACCATGACGGTATCTATGTTATATTTTAATCACCTCAGCAAACTTGTCAAACCATCTTTATGAACCTTCCTCAAACTGTAACCCCAAAGTTGGAGGCATACCATGGTGTAAAATGTGTTTGTATGTTGTAATATTAACGAGCCCAAGCACTGAAAAATTGCCCATTATTCCCCCTCCACCAAACTGCCCTGCTGGAACTAAGCATTCTGGTTGATAGTTTTTCACCATCCACCAAACCTAAATTTGTTTAGTTGACTGCCTGATAGTGAAGCATGATTCACCACTCTAGGGTGAATCCACTGCTCCTGAGATGACATACTTTACAGCAGCCAACATGTGGCATTGTGCGTATTGATTCTAGGTTTGTGTGCAGTTGCTCAGCCATGGAAACCCATTTCAGGAAGCTCCTCATGCACAGTTGTGCTGATGTTGCTAAAATGCCAGTCTGTCAGTTTCTGTGGTTTACCTCTTCGCGGCTAAGCTGTCTTACAGCACTGACCGGGACACCGCCAAGTTGACTGTGTCACTGCTTTTTGATTGGTAAAAATGTTACGACAACAGACAGACTTGAAAAGAGGTTGTATAATTTTTTTTACTGTATAAAAAATAAAAAAAACAATGGCGGTACTAACTAACAACTGGGAAGTTGACGAACAACAATGTCAAACAATGCCAAAAAATCTCAAACAAGACTACAAAAAATAAAAGACCACAACAGCAAAGGCAGTACTGACTGAAAAACTTTCTGCTGGTATGATTCTATTGACGTGGTTTTGGGACATAAACTAAGGGGATAGATTTGCGCTGCTAGCAACTTAAATGCCATGTAGTATGGTTTAGGTATAGCATTGTTCCTGTAAAGCCACAGAAAAGGGCCTTTATTTGCTTCCAATTTATAACAACAGCATGTACGGTTGGCTGGGGCAGCTTCAGCAAGGCAGAAAGGTGGCAAGTCACAGCACTCTTTATAACAATCCATTTTACTTCCAGTGTTGGTCTGAAGAGATGGTGTGGTGATATTCTCGAATTCCCTGTTAGAAAGGGGTGTGGCAAAACATCTGAACTCAATAATTAGGAGAGGAGTCCATATAAGTGTAAAGTGACCATTCTGTCATACGTGAACACACCACAGCACACAGTGTGAACAGCACGAAATTCTTCCTCTG
>JBBPCY010000045.1:16317-27388 GCA_037974405.1 Brachyalestes nurse
TCTATCTATCTATCTATCTATCTATCTATCTATCTATCTATCTATCTATCTATCTGTCTGTCTGTCTGTCTGTCTGTATTTTTGCACGTTTCATTTTATTGATTCAATTCCATTTAGTTGAGTTTATTCATTTAATTCTATATAAAAAGCAGGAAAATAGATTCAATCATTTTAAGCTACAATCTGCAGCTTCAATTATCCAGTGATTATTTTTGTGATTAATTACCCCTGAAGGTTTCAGTACTCAGTGTTTGTGTGTTTCTGAGTCTCTGTGTGTAATTTTCTATATTTAGGCAGAAGTTTATGGTCCGAGAGGAGATTGGATTAAAGCCTAATCAGATCAGATTTGTCGAGAGAGGGTTTTGCTGCGTGGGTGGCGCCGTGGACAACATCTACAGGAAATAAATAATTAAAGTAAACACGCGAATATTAAAATAATAAATAAATAAAATTCATATTAAAATAAAACGTGGTTGTGTGTGTTAACTCTGAGCTCCGTCCTCCCTAATGACGGAGGGACTGTGTTATGCAGTGAGTGTCCATGCATAAAAAACGGATCATTTTCCATAAATTAAAAACCTCCCCTGCAGTAGTAACATCTGTGGCACACTCGTTTTGCATAAATGATGGTGGCGTGAGAATGCACAAGACTGACTGACTGGAATCAGCAACTAATATTATAAACAAAAAAGTAAATGAATAGTGCTATTTCTTACAATCCCAAGTAGTGTAAAAAAATATTGAGTGTAAAAATGTAGTTGAGTATAAAAAACGACCACCTTGACCTCCTTTACACCCGCAAAACCCCCAACCCCCCAACCCTGGCACCCCCAGTGTCATTTTGCACAATTTCCAATGACTTTAACATCCAATCTGAGCAACTTTAGAGTATTTTATAAAAAGCAGGATGGAGCTCTACTAGTCAAACCCAACATTAATTACAACCTCATTAATAAAGATGACGTAGAGCTCTGGGCTCAGCTGATCACGTCCAGAACCGAGCCCATAAAGCCCAGTTGGAAAATCAGACTAATTTATGACAAACCAGAACCAATGAGATCAGTCATACTTATTTAAGATCAGAGTGATTTACACGCAAAACATGTACATGTGTGAGATAAGTCAGACTTTTTAAAGGTATATCAGACGTATACCTATAAAATAAATCTAAAATCTACCTTTAAGATCAATTAGACGTGTGTCTTTAAAATGAATCAGACATCTTGAAAGAAGATCTACATTTAATATTATTCGGACTTACACATTTAAAGGGAATCAGACTTAAACCTTTATTATACCTTGTAAAGTAAATCCCACATTATTCATACCTTGTAAAGTAAATCCCACATATAAATTAATCCGACGTATTAAGATGTAGCAAACTATAATTATGAGGCAAATTAGATAACATTCTGGAACACTGTTTTAAAGAGCTTTTAAACGGTGTTGTTTTCTTTATTGAAAGGTCAGTTATTTCTGGGAGGACGGGAAGGGTCGGACTTTTATTAAGATCGTAATTTATACGGGCTTTTAGGATCAAATTTCTGTGTCTCTGATAAAACGGATCTAAATCCGAGTTAAACCTGAAAGCCGACCTTTGCTTTGACGCCCGGTTCAGATGAAGGTTCTCCTCCGGGACTCTAGTTCTGAGTTCTGGAGAGGACGAGCTGCGTTTCGCGCTAGAATATTTGCAATTAGCCCGCAGCGAAACTGGAGCCTAACCTGGTGATCCAATAACTCTGGACAAGAGAGCCGGAAAAAAACACCGGCCATATGGTGCACCAACCTGTCGACGGCACGAGCAACAATTTGCCAAATGAGAGGATAAATCAGAGATAATAATAATAATAATAATAATAATAATAATAATAATAATGACCTGAACCTGAACATAAGAGGTCATTTCTTCTTCTTTAAACCCCAAATCACAAGTTTTTTTTTCGTTTTCAATTGCAAATCATAAAAGAATTTCCCTCGAAATAAATTAAGTTATTTCTTATCTTCTTATCTGATCTTTTTCATTCAAATCCCACAGCTCACTCTTCTTTTATTTGAAATTCCACAATCACACCTTCTTCTGCTTTAAAACCAAATGCGAAAACTCACTCGTCTCCTTTACATCCCAAATCAGTCTTCTTCTCCTTTCAGCCCTAAAATAATTTCATTCGTTTACATCCCAAACCACTCTTCTTCTCTTTGAAATTCCAAAATCACACTCCTTTTTCTCCTATAAATCCCAGATCACACTTTTCTTCCATTTTAAATCTCACATAAACCTGTTCTTCTCTTTAAATCCCAAATCAAACTCTTTCCCCCCTCCTATTAATAAGTACTCTGCTTTTTCCATTGGGTTGTAAAGTTAGGATAAAACAGTGCGAAGGACGAACTGAACTACCGAAAATATGAATAAACTGAACAGCGTGATAAAGTTAATTTCATTTATTTTCATTTTGAAAAGACAGGCCCCTCGTTAAACTTTTTTACAGGGTGCAATTCTCAGGTGATAGTCAAGCTTTTATATACAACATGAACACTTCTTCTAACACCAAAAAACCTCCCCAGCTCTCAGACAGCTGAAGATCGTCCGTGATTTAAATGATCAGTAGTTACTGGAAGGAGACAAAGGATCGTGTTGTGCAATTTTGCATGATTTTCTTTTCTTTTTTTCTTTCCTTTTTTTACAGTAAATGATTGACTGCTAAGGCAACGTAACAGATTGTGAAGCACTTTGCCTGCTGGTTCCACCTCTTCTTTTGTTCCCCTCATCTTTATTAGTAGAACGATTCTGCTTCTTTTCTTTTTATAAACGAGATAAATCCGTTTTTATAAAACATTAACATGTGGGGGGGGGAGGTGCATGACATGACGCAGGAAGTGGACTTTATATAAAAATTAACAATTCTATACAAAAATCACAACAAAATAATTCAGTATGGGATAGATACGTAGTAAAATGTAGTAGGTTGAAAAATATAGCAATCTCTATTCATTTCTATTATTGGCCCAGTATTCATTAAAAATTGCATAGTTTCCAAATTATTGCTCATGTTTTTTTTTTCTTTTTTTCTTTTTTAAACATGGATAAGTAAGACATTCTGAATAAAGGTCACACCCTATTTCCATCTGTGACCACAGTGCACAGCATAGAAGCGCTATAGAAATACAATACATAAGGTGAATGAGAATATGCATTCTCTTTTTTCTCCCTAAAGGCAGTACGACAATAAATACAATACATAAGATTAAGCATATAATGTGTGGTTGCTCTTCTTCTTTTCTTTTTCTTCTTCTTCTTTTTGCATCAGTGATCAACAGAATTACCATGACAGACACGAAATCGATTTGTCAAGTAGTCAGTGGTTCAACCCAGCAACTTTCGGGCAAGTCATGGTAGAATTACCGAATAATCGAATGGGATATGCAGATGTTTGCCCTGATGATATACCCAATAGTCAAGCAGTTGAATATGTCAGCTTTGGCCCCGATAAAATTTCGGGCGGTTGAATAGTCGAATAGTTTCGCAAATTGTTCACCCATGAGCAGAGAGTGTTGGCAAAAAAATACCAAGTCACTAAATACCGAAAAGCTGAATAGTCGAGCCCTGGTCGAGTAGTCGAATGTTCCCCCGCAATAGTCTCTGTGGCCCGGGTCGAATAGGAACCCAACCATCGAATAGACAAACAGTCTAAGCAAAATAGTCTCTGGAAAAAAGTTTCTCCAGTGTATTCGAATAGTCGAATAGTCTCTTGGCCCCCGGGGCGACTCACGAGTCGTGGAAAATGGCGTTGAGCTGCGCGTTCATGACCCGCTCATGGTGAGAGTGGCCTTCGTAGGCCATGACGGTCTCCATGGGCAGGTCGCAGCGTTGCGCGGACCCCGTGTACAGGGACGCGTGGCCCTGCGCCAGCCCGGCCGCCTGGTAGTGCACGCCGAACGCGTAGCTCTTCTCGAAGTCCGCTGTGGGCGGCTCGTGCTTGAAGGAGAAGTTCCCGTTGACGCTGAGCGGGGGGCTGAGCGGTCCATCGAACGAGGGGCTGGATGCGCAGTCCGCCAGCGCCACGGCCGCGGCGGCGTCAAAGAACGGCTCCAGTGCTCCGGCCCCACCGCCGCCGCCCCCGGGACCCCCGACACCGCCCCCCACGCCGCCGCCGGCGTACCCGTGCGTCTTGACGTGGAAGAAGTGGGAGCTGTCCATGGTGCCGTAGGGGGGACTCGGGAGCCCGGGCGTTTGGTACGCATACGGGTGCGGGGCGAAGTGGGGTGGGGCGCTGACCGCATGCGCGTGCGGGTGCATCTCCTGGCTCTGCTCCGGCAGGAAAGTCCTCGGGTTGAGCTGCAGGCAGCCGGCCACCAGGTTGGTGGTGGGCTGGGAGAGCCCCTTGCAGAGCGCCTGCACGAAGGACATGAGGTCCGGACTCTTGCCCGAGCGCAGGATCTCGGACAGCGCCCAGATGTAGTTCTTGGCCAGGCGGAGCGTCTCGATCTTGGACAGCTTCTGCGTCTTGGAGTAGCAGGGCACCACCTTGCGCAGGCTCTCGAGAGCGTCGTTCAGACCGTGCATGCGGTTCCTCTCCCGCGCGTTGGCCTTCATGCGCCTCATCTTGAAGCGCTGCATGCGCGCCTTGGTCATCTTTTTCTTCTTGGGCCCGCGCCTCTTGGGCTTGGCCTCGTCGCCCTCGTCCTCCTCCTCGTCCTCTTCCTCCTCCTCCTCTTCCTCCTCCTCGCCCATCTCGTCCTCCAGCTGGTTCAGGACCTCCTCGTCGTTCTCCGACTCCTTGCCCACCTTCTTCTTGGCGTTCTCCGCCTCGCGCTCGTCCGTCCAGTGCGCGCTGGCCTGCGGTTCCAGCATGGCGTTCGGCTCCGTGTAGGACTTCGTCATGGTTGAAAGCTGAAAGAGGACGGAAAGTACAGGGTTTGTGACATGTGCGCGTGAACACACTTCTAAGAGTACACTGCTGTGTGTTCACACACATACATGCATGAATCATTGCTGATTACTGGGTGCAATACTCTTATGCAACCCTGTGAGAAGCTCATCTTCATGCAACAAACAAACAAACCATCAAGAGGAGAAGCGCCTCTTCATATTCATTCAACAAATAATCAAATAAACAAACAGGATTGACCGCCCTGTGCACCTTTATCAGCCCAAACACTTGCTTTGTTGAAAAATTTTGGTTTGTAAGTTTTAAATATTAAATATCTTAAATATTAGTGCAACAACAACAACAGTGTCTAATTTTCTACAGTCTCAAATTTTACTCATTCATTTAAATGCGCTCTGACACTTTGGAAGTTTAGTATAACAGTGCTTTCAGACTGTCTCAGATCCAGAACAAAAATGATTTTCTTTACTTGATTTTTCACTTGATTTTACTGCATATTTCTAACATTTCTAAAGTTAGATATTTTAACCATAACCTCATCCATATCCAAAAACTAAAAAATAAATTTCATTTTCATTACTCTTTTCATCAATAAATGTGCGAAAGACAGATATCCAGCTCCAAAGCCTGACAAGATGAACACATATTAAATTTTAATGTCCTGTTCCAGAGCTGCATTGACAGTTTTCTATGTTCACTTTTAAAATTCAAAAGTGTTCAAAAGTGAATTTCAAAAGACAGTGCTCAATTTCTACCCCCACAGTTGTAGCTGAATCCAAATAAGCACACCCAAAGTGATCCAATCATTGGGTGGCTTCACCCCGAAGATGCTGTCCAGATGAAAAGACCAAAATTAAGCCTGAACTAAAACGTCTAAAACGTCAGCTCTGAGGTTTAGTCCGGCACTTAATCCGTGTCTGAGACGCCAATCAGAGGATTTAATGGTGCTCTCTGTAGATAAATCTTATATTTTTCTTCAAACAGCACCAAAATCTTGCCCAATCGAAGAGTCAGAACATAATACTTCCACAGGAACAAGCATCAATAAGACAAAAGGCTAAAATATATTTAAATAAGGCTTATAAATAAGCAAATGTTTGTCCCATAAAAGAAGAAAAGCATAAAAGCAGCCACAAAGTATAAGAAGCAATAAAAAATCAAGATCTGTTTAAATACAGGTATAAATAAGAGTAAAAAGCTAGAAAGAACATGAAAATACTGTCATATAGAAGAATAAATGCTAAGAAATAAGAAGAAATATAAAAGGAAATGTCTAAACTGCAATCCAAATGGAACCAAGCCTCGATTTCAACACCTGAGATTGTACATACTGAGACAAATTAAATTCTAGCCAAGATGAAAACGTGATGAATTAGTTAATAAAATATTTCATAGTAAATTACAACACATCTACACACACCTATATGAGAATAAATGGAAAGTGTTTTCACAATTGATGCAATAAATGAGAATAAACAAAAAATAATCTGTGCAGATTCTCACAGATGAGAAAAAAATGTTGGTTTAAAATACAGGCTGTAAATCATCCTGTCCCGAGAATCAGAGCATAAATGAGATGTGAAAGATAAATACCTGCACACACACGCTCTCAGGAATCAGAGGGTGTGTGTGTGTATGTGAGATAGAAAGAGAAAGAGAAAGAGAGAGTGTAAATCAGAGTAAATGCTGAATATCTGAATAAGTCCTGCAGGCGTGTGTGTGTCAGGTGTGTGTGTTTACCTGTGAGTTTGAGTGTGTGTGTGTGTGTCAGGTGTGTGTATTTACCTGTGAGTTTGAGTGTGTGTGTGTCAGAGTGTCATTCCCTCCTCTTCCTCCTTTTCCTCCTGTGCTCGTGCAGCACGAGAGGTTCGTGCCTCTTTATATCCCCGCAGATGATGATGGTGCTGATGATGCTGCACCCGAGTCCCGCGCACCAATGAGTGCGGATAGGCCCCGCCCACTTACTCCTCCCTCCCCAATATACCCCCCCGCAACTCACTCCCCCCTCCCTCCTCCTCCCCTCGGCACGCGCCATATGGCCCCGGCTCTACGTCAGGAAAACGGCCTGAAGCGTCACGTGACTTTCTTCCATTTGTATGAGCCAGAACCCTAACACACATACACACACACACACACACACAAACACACACACACATGCACATATACACACATACACACACATACACCCCAACACATACACATATGCACACATACACACTCAAACACACACAGACACACACACCCTTACGCCCCCCCTCCAAATCGACCCCCCAGCCTTTTATTGGGAAAGAAAGAAAGACAGAAAAGAAGGAGAGCAGCCATCTGTCGCCTCGCGTGAACACACACACACACACACACTGCCACGGTACACACTGTCCGCACGGGACCAGCACGCCCACCTCTACCCATCCATACATTCATCCATACATCCATTTGTCTGGTGATCTGTCCATAAATCCATCCATCCAACTAGCTATGCATCCATCCATTCATCCATCCATTCATCCATCCATTCATCCATCCAACCAACTATATATCTATCCATCCATTCATCCATCCATTCATCCATCCAACCAACTATATATCTATACATCCATCCATCCATCCATTCATCCATCCATTCATCCACCCAACCGACTATATATCTATACATCCATTCATCCATCCATCTATCCATCCAACCAACTTTATATCCATCCATTCATCCATCCATCCATCCATCCACCCAACCAACCAACTATCAATCCAACCAACTATCCATCCATCCATTCACCCATCCATCCATGCATCCATCTGTCCCTCCTGCCAACTATCCATCCATCCATCCATCCATCCATCCATCCAACCAACCATCCATCCATCCATTCATTCATTCATTCCATCATTTACTCATTCATTCATCCAACCATACATTCATCCACCCATCCTTACAGCCAAAGAACTATCCATCCATTCATCCTTCCATCACCTGTTTATTTGTGTTTGTGATTTTTGTGTTTACACACACACACACACACACTGAAAGTTTTCATGATCAAAACAATCCCAGATCATAGACTGCAGTAAAGAAGAAGGGAAACAACAAAAAAGGACACATTCTTGTGTGTATCTGAGCTGGTAAAAGATGAAGGTGAGTTTGGAGTTTATTGATGTTTATTAAAGCTTCCTTATCGGAACCCCACCCTCACAATACACAATACATATGCGTGTGTCTATGTGTGTGTATGTATATTTATATGTGTATGCGTGTGTGTATGTGTGTGTGTGTGTGTGAGTGTGTGTGTGTTTGTGTGTGTGTGTGATTGTGTGTATGTTTGTGTGTGTGTGTGAGTGTGTGTATGTTTGTGTGTGTGTGTGTTTAATGTTTATGAGAATGTTTTCTATATATGTATTGTTTTATATTAACACTAAAATAATCAACAAATTAATAAACTACTGCATGGGTTTCATTACTGAAGATTTAAAACACGCCTTTTGTTTAAACACTGACCTCTTTTCATCATCATCTCTATCTTTTTTTATCTGTATATGTGTGTTTACAGTATATTTACATTACAGAATATTCACATTTATTTCAAACTGCCTGTGACCTAAAACACTGGCTCTGTTTGTTTCATCACTAAGGAAACTAAGAAAATAGAGCTGATGACCGGGTCTGGTCAAAGTCCAAAGCTGCCTTAAATGACTGTGTGTGTGTGTGTGTGTGTCCTTATCAGTGTCCTTCTTTTACCAGATCAGTTGATGTACTGTAGTTCAGGAACATCATAATACTGACTTTATACTGACTTTATACTAGACAACCACATACTGACTTTATACTGACTTTTTGAGAAGTAACAGACTCTATTGAAGTTAATACAATTACTGACTGTATTTGAATAAAGAGAGCTCTGACTTCACACAAGAGAACAGAATGATTGTTATTAATGACTATATATTGGATAAAAGTACTGACTTTAAGATGACAGAATTACTGACTTTATTTAAGATAATGCAATTGCTGATTTAAGACCTCAGAATTACTGACTTAAAATAAGATAACCATGACTATATAACAGAATTATTTTATAGAACACAATACACTATATATATGACGTCACAATTTCTGCTTTTTATAAGTAAACAAAAGAGAATTACTGACAGTATTTAACAAAATTATTGATTTGACAAAAAAAATCAGAATTAATGACTTTGGACAATTTATTTAACTTTGTATGACAGAACTTTACATATGTTAATAGAATTTGTTACTTTATATAACAATTACTGACTTTATTACAGGTAACAAAATTACTGACATTATGTAAGATAACAGAATTACTGACTTTCTGTAAAATAATAGAATTACTGACTTTATGTAAGATAACAGAATTACTGACTATTGATTACTGACAGGCTACTAAATGAAGTAAATCTTAGTACTGCAAATTAAAGCCGATTCAAATCAGAAAGTGGATGTATTGTCGATGATAAAAGGTCCATTAATAAGATTTTAATGATGACCACAGTTCTGACAGCATTAAAGACAGCTACAGTACTGAATTTATTGAGGTTAAATTGAGTGCTGGGTTTCACTCATCAATGATGACTTTATTACTGACAGCCTGATTTTTTAAGAGACAAGCAGACATTAGACGACTACTGACTTAATTAATGATAGACAAAGTTCTGAATTAAAGAAAACATATAAGCAGTGACAATTGCAACAAAATTACTGAAGGAAACAAAAGTTCTGATTTTATTCAACACAACAGTGCAATGAAATTTATCACAGCTGGATTTACTGAAGATACCTGAAGATAACAAAAGTACTGACTTTTTCGAGACAAAGAATTGTCATTTTCTCTCTCTCTCTCTCTCTCTCTCTCTCTTTCTCTCTCTCCCTCTCTCTTCCTCCCCCCCCCCTCTCTCGCTAAAGCAACAGAGTGTTCAGCACCGAGGACAGCGACTGACAAAATAAACTAGAGTATTACAGTCAACACATCTATCCATCTGTCCATCCATCCATATATAGTTAGATAGATAGATAGATAGATAGATAGATAGATAGATAGATAGATAGATAGATAGATCTCACTCTCACTTTCTCTTTCTCTCCTTCTCTCCTCATCTCTCTCTCTTTTCTTCTCTTCTGTCTGTCTGTCTGTCTGTCTGTCTGTCTCCCTCTCTCTCTCTCTCTCTCTCTCTCAGAGTGCACACAGAGTGGTCAGCACGGAGGACAGACAGTTTGATGGAGAGATAAATAGAATAAACTCCCATTTATTTTCACCCTCTCTTCTGAATGGTAGTCTGAACCGAGCAGGTGACGTGACGCCCTCTAGTGACGGCTCTGTGAACCAACAGGTCTCACTGTGTGTTTATATAGTGAACGTCTTATTCTTTCCATACTTTTAATCTATAGTGTACACATTATTAACTTCTATATTCTTCTACCTAATAAAACAAAAAAGAACAATAAACAACATGCAAATAACAACAGGCTACTGCTGACCTGTAATTTTAGAGTTTGAGACCAGAGTGACCCAGAACCAGCACCGCGGTTTATTTCAGTGACCCTGAAGATCCAGGCAGGTTCAGTGGAATGAGGCGCCACCCTGTGGTCAATATGGGTTTAGCACTTTAGATTCACCGTTGGATGTAAAAGTTAAATTATAGATTTTGTATCAACAAGTTAAACATTATTTTAGTCAACCAGCATGGAATAATATGGATATTCATAAAATATTGTAATAACAATTACTTAAAGATTATACAGCTCTCATTAGACAAGCATACATATTTTATGTAACAATAAGTAACAATATTCTTATTCTTATTCTTATTCTTATTCTTATTCTTATTCTTGTTCTTATTCTTATTCTTGTTCTTGTTGTCAAATCGAATTTTAAATTGTAATTGTAATTATCGTAGGTTTACTTATCAGACTACATAATTATGAATATATACATATTTAAATATATATGTGTGCATGTATATGCATACCTATACAGACCCTTTCCAAAAAATTAGAATATCATAGAAAAGTTTATTTATTTCCAAAATTCCATTCAAACCGTTACACTTTCATAGATTATAGATTCATGGCCCACAACTTAAACGATTTCAAGAACTTAGTTGTTTATTTGTACATAATTTGGGCTTCCAGCTCATAAAACCCACGAAAACAGGAATTCAAAAAATTAGAA
>JBBPCY010000046.1:0-15320 GCA_037974405.1 Brachyalestes nurse
TTCCAGTTCATCCCAAAGGTGTTGGATGGGGTTGAGGTCAGGACTCTGTGTGGGCCAGTCAAGTTCTTCCACACTGAGCTCCTCCAGTCATGTCTTTATGGAGCTTGCTTTGTGGGACACAGTCATGCTGGAATAGAAAAGGTTCTTCCCCAAACTGTCCAGAAACATGAAATCTTGGTGTTGTCCAGAATCTCTTGGCATGCTCAAGCATTAAGATTGCCCTTCCCTGGAAGTAAGGGGCCTAGACCAAACTACAAGTGTGTCCCAATACTTTTTTAATATAGTGTATGTTACTAACAATTAACAAAATCTAGTAGCACCATTTAGTTTCATTTCACATCATGTGACAACATGCTTTCATTCATTATTAGCAACATTAGCATTATTGACTGATGCATTCCTTTAGAGCAGTATTTTGGTAAAAAAAAATCAAACGTACCCAGTTTCTCTTCTTATCCCTAATGTAGGTCATTGAAAACGTCTGGCATATGAAGTTTGCTTCTTTAGTTGCAATGGCTAAAAAAAGTAAATACTTAGTATTGAGGACCAATTTTGTCTATAATTGTGTCAAATTTCATTTATGTCAGGAATCTCATAAGCATGTCTATTGGAGACATGCTTATGAGTAGTATCTGAGCTGTAAACTGCTAACATTTAAACCATATGCATTTACACTTGGTACTCAACTGTAAAGGTGGGCAAAGTAGGCTGCGCTGAAGGAGCACTGAAACATCTGTTAAAGGGAAGCGGTCCAGAAAGCAGTGTCTTCTGCATTAGTGGAACTGCAATGGGGCCACCATCATAACATTGGGCTTGGAAAGAGGTATGAATTTACAGTGCTATAACATAAACTGTGTTCTAGACCACCTCTTGAAGTGATCTGTGTAAATATTCAGCCCCTGGTAATCCCTGTGGTGCCATCGAAGTCTGACTGCAGTCGCCCTACCCACTGATCTATAGGGTAATACACAGTGTTACTGTTGCTCTTACCTCAGTGACTTAACAAAACCTTTATCTTTTCTTTTGCCCAAAATCTTTTCTCACCTCCCCCCCCTACCAAAAACTTCCATCCCAAAACAGAACCTCCCATCTCTTCAACAGAAGTAGGTTCCTGAGCCAACAATCGAACTGTAATCTCACTTTAGAGACTACTTTAGCACTGCTGTAGGGTGCATGGAAACGTGATTTAACAACACCTTCAATTTCAGATGGTGCCTGTGTGTAGTTATACATACTCTTATAATTTCATTAGATTTCTCTGCGTGCTCATTCCATCAAATTCTAGGCTGTCATTGTAAGAATTTCTTCATAATATATTGCCTGGTAAAATAAAAGTGAAATAAAATACATAAACCACACAGCCCTCTTCGCTAACAGTTAGATAACTCCCATTCCCAAGGGTTTAAATCATTGCAGCAGTTTTGAGCATGAGAGTGATGCCGGCGGTGCTGGAACTGTGTCTAAATCGGAGATCATGCGTGATGTTCTCAAGAAATCCATCTATTTCTCTCTTCTTGCAGGAAATCTGCTCCTGCCCTGGGACTTCAGTCCAGTCCAGTCAAGCCTCTCCCCTACAAAATAAATGGTATTTTCAAAAACTGCCGCTATCACACCCTGTGGAAAACAAAAGTGTTCCTAAGCCCATATGGTTTGTGTACATTTGTCCTACGTATATTTCTGGATTCTGTCATTTATACTGTGGCTATAAAGTTGCTACATGCAAACTAACTGGTTGCGTTTTGAATTGACATCACACCAACTTGGAATCTCACCAAAATCCCCAGCAGCAAGCTTTGTCTGGCAGTAGTAGTCTACAGTTTGAGCAACCATATGTTGTATAATAGTGGATGGACAAAAGTATTAGGATGAATATCCATTTCACCAAGGGCCAGGTACTGACGTTGGATGAGAAGGCCTGACTAAGGTTGAGGTCAGGGCTCTGTTCAGGCCAGTCAAGATCTTCCACACCAGACTCATCCATCCATGCCTTTATGGACTTTGCTTTGTGCAAATGTTCTTCCCCAAACTGTGTCCACAAACTTCGAATCAAAATATCTTGGTATGCTAAAGCATTAAGATTCACTGGAAGTAAGAGGACTAGCACAGACCCTAAAAAACAGTTGTGTCCCAGTACTTTTGTCCATAAAGTCTATGTAAGGCTATTCATATTTTGACTCTTTGAAATTCAGAGGATCTTGATGGCATTAGGGTTTTCTGTAGAGTTTTACAGTTTTGTAAAACTTCATTCTTTTTTTCAGTTACTAAGACCTGAAGTTCTTTATTTACAAATCAACTCACATTTTCAGGGGTCTATGGGTGGAGGTCAGGGGCGTGACTTCAGTTACATTCATTTAGAGTAAAGAAAACGTGCCTGAAAATGTTGTTTGTTTCATGAATATATAGAAGAACCATTTTTGCTTCCAAAAAGAATGGATGACTCTTCAACCCACAGAACTCAAAGTGTATTAGTAAAATCTGATTTCAACAAATAAAAATGTTATAAAACAGTAAAAAAAAAAACAGTGTTGGCTCTCCTACACACTCCCCATTTGCTGCTCTTTCGCTCGGTGCTCCATCTGTGGGTTATAACCACCCAGTTGGGGGCGGAGACTGTCCTTTTCTAAGACATAAATTAAAAGTAATTAGAGCTAAATTTGGGGAAAATCTTATAAGCATTTGCACAAGATACTATTTTTAAAACACCAGTAGCGGTAATTAACCTTTCATGTTTTTTAAAATTACAATGACTTTGGTTCTACGTGACATAGGAGCACCAACAAAACTCTTCTGACTCTCGAGCATCAACACAATTACAAATTTTCATGTAAGGATCTGTTTAGCCGTTTGACAATTGACAATTTACCATTTGTTGTGCTCGGATCTGTGTCACTCACATTTTAAGCGTTAAAGAACCCTTTTTTGTGAATGAGATGTGTGAAGAACCATTTCAAAGTGTATAAAACATCCTTATCATGTAAAGGGTCTGAGAAGAAGCCATTAATTGGTTAAGAACCTTTAGAAACCAGCTTGGTGTATCAGTGTATTCTTTTGATGGTTACCGAATAATCTTGTGAACAGAGCCTTATTCTGACTGGTTTTGATTGTCGGTTTGTTTATTTTCACCACAGCACAGAAGCTATTTAAGTTTAAGATTTAATAGCTACTGCCTGCAATGTTATGACTGTACCCTTTTTCTTCCTGCAATAAATGCAAATGTGTTGCTTATTATGACTGTCTGCACAATGTCAATTTAATTTTCCACTAAATTAAGCCTCTGTGGATTACCATTCTCATTACAGTGCATATTCAACTCACCCGTAGAGGGGGTCTAAATATAGGCTTTAACAGTTCACTACCCAAATCATGGGTTATACACACAGGCCACACAATAATATCATAATATTTGACCAGTGGATAATTTCATAACATTGTAAAAACAGTATTCTATGCTTAAAAATACAGTAGCATTTACTATAGAAAAACTGCCCATTTCATCAGCAGCCACCAAAGCCTGGCAGTTTCATTTATTGTTCAGTGTTTCATTCAGTACACCATTCTTACTTCACTGAGCTTCTTTAGGCAAGCCTTCAGGTTCTGAGGTTTAAATTGGTATTTTATGTATATATATATATATATATATATATATATATATATATCTGGACAAAAACATCGAGACATTTTGTCCATATTTTTCAGGGTTTGTGCTAGGCCACTATAAATATATTAAATTTGGGCGAAGGGCAATCTTTATACTTCAGCAGACCAAGACATTTTGGACAACGTCATGCTTCCCACTTTGTGGACACAGTTTGGAGAAGGTTCTTTTCTATTCCAGCATGACTGTCCCCCAGTGCAAGCTCCATAAAGACATGATTGAATGAGTTGGGTGTGGAAGAACTTGACTGTTCCGTGCAGAGCCCTGACCTCATATATGACCTCATATATATATATGCATGTGTGTATGTGAAGAAAACCCCATGTACTGATACGTTGTGTGTGTGTGTGTGTATGTGTGTGTGTGTGTGTGTAAGCTCCTGTCACGGTGAAGCATTGGCCCCCCAGCTCTAAGGCCTGATCTGTTGTGGCCAGGGGTTGCTATGCCAGAGGCTAGTTGTCACAGTGCCTCTGGGGACAGCAGTGTCCATCGCTGTCAAGGCCAGCTAGGCTTAAACCACCGTGGCACTTCAAACTGAAACATCCTCATCTGCCGTGAATCAGAAAGACATACACATGTACTGTAAGTACACATATGTAATAATTCATTGAACTATTTATGTAATAGTAATATGTCCCATATGTATTGTTTGAATAGCTATATGTTTTGTAGACCAAAAATGGCTTTCAATTGACATTTCAATTTAAATGAAAAAAGCTGTTGAAAAAGTCGCTGTAGGTCCTTCAGGTTGACTGTGTTTTCTCTAGTTTGCTTACAATCTCTCCTTCTCTCTCACACACACACACACACATAGAAACACAGACCTAGTGAACTCTCCTTCTAGAGAAGGTTTCCATGCCAACGGGTGGCAGACAAGCAGAATGGAGTGACAGATTGATAGAAAGAGAAATAAAAAACCCTCTCAGAACAATCAGCATTCTACAAACTGAGTGATGAGTAGACAAGTAGTGAAAAGTGGTTCTCTGATCATTTCTGCAAGCGAATGAGTGTTTCAGTAACATGTGAATCACAGATTTCATGTAATATAAGTGTTTGGCATTTTTTTAGGAAGCTGAAAGCATAATCCATACTGCGATTAGGTCTAGCTGGATCATCCATTTTTTATGTGACTTCATCCTCAGCCCCGAGAGAGCCTGAGGTTGTTTAACCCAGTTGGGGGAAAAGTTTCACACGAGCATTCTTCTCCTGACAGGCTGTATTTGGATGGTTGGACAGGCCTTAATGTGTCACTGTCTCTGCATTACGATGACTCGGTGGCTATTTTAGCCGGGCTGTCTGTCTGCCGTGTGTGGAAGGGCCACTGGCCCACTTTCTGCATGACAAGCCTCCACATGAGAATCACTTCCAGTATCTGTCACGGCGGCGCCTGTCTCACTAAAGGCCCTTGCTCAGAATCTGAGAAATGCCGCTTTGTTGCTGAGCAACCGCGGCTTCCCGTTCCACTGGCGCTGGAGGCTCCTCGGATATAGATCCCGCATTAGGTTTGAGAACTGAACAGCATAGTTTTCTTACACTGCATGTTATGCCTCTATGTGTTGTTCACTGTATGTCCACAGGTATCCAGATGTCCTCCCATTGTTGATACAGGTGATCAGCTGCACACACAGACACCTGGTGTAGTCTCCATAGCAAAGCATTGACACATGATCACCATTTCCAATGCCAAGCATCAGCTTTATAGCCTACCTGCACTGGGCTGTGGAGCTGCGAACTGCTTTCTCTGGAGTGATGGAGCTGCATCTCTACCAATATCTTTGGATTTTTTTGGAGTGGCATTTGTGAACTAATCATTCAGTATATACCCCCTCTAATGCTCTTTTAGCTGCAATCAGCTCCTCACAGCAATGTTTCAATATCTAGTGTAGACTGCCTAGGTCCAACAAAAAACAGTGAAATCAAGTTTTCATCAAAAATGTCTCAAAAACATTGAAAATCTAAATTTTGTCTTTTTTACCGTAGGTTTCAGAACTGCAGCTGTTCACAATCTAATTAAATCATCTCCACAATTATTTTGTCACCTTATTGTCCTCATCATATGAAGTCATCAGATTTTCTTTCAGATTTATCATGATTTTAATATTACCTGCATTATGTATAAACTAATGACATATGTATTAGAAACGTCACAACCCTGGGTTCATATCACCACAGTGCTTTCTCTGTCACACCAAACCAGTCTGAAAGGCTCATCCAATAATATATAAACTGTGAAAAATCCATCATTTCATAACAGTAAAGATTCTGCATAGATTTTGCAATAACATAATAATTGAAAACCGCGTAGTAGCTTTTGGTACTTAAGCTACTATGACTTTGGTACTTTGCTACTTTTTTTTTATTCTCACTGTTAAGTGCTGCTGTTCTGTTGTGTTCTATGTTGCACCTATGGTCCAGAAGGACGATATTTCGTCTCACTGTGTACTATATGTGTATGGCTGGGATGACAATAAAGCTCTAATTGACTTAAGTGCTTTTAAAAGTAAATAGTTTTTTGTACCTTCCTGCTTAATTCCTCCAGAATCCAATAATTCAATATCCAGTCTAGTGATTTTCAAGTAATAATATCTATTTCTATTGATCAATACAACATGAGTTTTTTACACAATAAATGACACCCGGTGTTTTCGAATGCTGCGGATAAACTTCTTCAAACATGGCAAAGATTGACTGAAGATGATGCAGATCTGGAACCTGCGCAGGTTGGTGTAAATTATTGCACGTTTGTGTGTGTGTGTGTGATCTGTGCTGTCGTAGAGAATCAGCCCCTGAAAGGTTGGAGTGAGAGCGCTGGCTCTGTGGAGGCTGGGTGCAGTCCCCTGACAGAGCATTCTCAGATCAATGAGAGGAGCCGTAATTATATTGCGGCTGTGCTGGGAGGCCAGCAGCGGGCTCTTCTGAATAACTAACACACTTAGCACTGATTTTAACGACCTCATCAAACAGGAATTGAAGTTCTTAAATAAAAATACATGATGGCCGGTTGCCCACAGTTTGATAGAAGCCTGCGGTTTTCCGAAATGGAAGTAAATTAAGATAATAATTGTGTTCCCGAAGCTTAATTGCTGGGGGAAATTAAAGGAGGCTTTCTGCATCCCTGTAATTATCTCCCATTAACTTTTCAATGAAAGAGCATTATCTTAATCATTTTGGAAGTTCATCAATAGTCTCTAACACATTTTCAAATAATTTGCATTGTAGAGAGGTATTTATGCTAATTTGAATCAAATTTAAATCACATCGAGCCAAAAGCCTGAACCCTGTAATTATCCATCTCTAATATTTCCCACAAGCTCCTGCAGGCCGTGGGTGTGTAACCCTACCCATAGCATACAGTGTACAGGGCTATGGCACAGGTAATACATTTTTGAGACAAAATCTTTTGTTCTACAGGCATTAAAAGCTACAATACGTAATGCATAAACAAACTAATGCATATGGGTCCATACAAATATATAATATAAAAGGGAGATTCTGTTACATATTGCTGTTAAATGCACTGTTGTGAATGCTATTGATGTCCTTGTCTTTCATGTGTTTCTGTGTTGTGGATTTATGCCTAATGAGCTCTATTTCTTGTAATGCACCTTTGAGGATACAAAAGGCATCATAAGTGAAAATTATGGTATGCCTGTATTATAAGATCTTTATTAATGGCATGAGGGGGACATGTATACACTATATGAACAAAAGTATTGAGACAGCTGATCATTATACCAACAGGGAATTTAATGGCACCGCATTCACAGAGCCTTTAATATGGAGTTGGTCCCCCATTTGCAGCCATAACAGCTCTTCATGGCTCTTCTTTCCGCAGTTTCTGTGGGAATTTGTGCCCATTCATTCTGTAGAGCATTTTGGAGAAGGCCTGGTTCGCAGTCTCCGTTCTAGTTCATCTCAAAGGTGTTGGATGGGGTTGAGGTCAGGGTTCTGTACAGGGTTCCAGTACATGTTCCGTGGAAGCATGACGTCGTCCAAAATGTCTTGGTATGCTGAAGCATTAAGACTGAAATAATGGGGCCTGGCCCAAACCCTGAAAAACAGCTGTGCAACAATATATTTGTCTGTGTAAAAGTATTATCTAATGTTATTATCTAATACAGGGGTCAGCAACCTTTTTGAAACTGAGAGCTACTTCATGGGTACTGAGCCATACGAAGGGCTACCAGTGTGATACACTAGTACAGAGTTTACCTAAACTTATCTAAACTGTATAATAAACAAATGTGACCACAAATGTGCAATTGTGATTAAAGAAGAATAGAAAAAGGAAATTAAATGTTAGACGCTGCTCACTGGTGAGTTGTGGCTATTTTTCGAACAGGTCCGCAATCTACTCATGTGGTCCTTGGGGGCACCATGTTGGTGACCCCTGATCTAATGTAATATAGAGTTAACATTGGAATAAATGTAAACAAACAAGAAAGCAGTAAAAAGATTAGAATTTACATGATTCAAATTATGAGTGCAACAGGTGACTCTAGCAGACCTAGCTATTATAAAGGAAAGAAAAGGACAGAGCTGAGGGATACCATAGCCATGAGACACTGGTGGGAACCCCCACCCCACTCCACTGTCGACAAACACAGGTTTCATTCCAGATTTCTCCTCGATTTCTCCGGCTGTTGTTTGGATTTGTGAAACTGATTGCGTTAAACCAGGTTTCTGATGGGGACAAGTACTTGCAGACTTCCACATGGACCACATTGATATACTGTACATAAAATCACTATTTACTGTATGATTTTCTTTGTTTCATTCTGTATATTTATTCAAATGAATGTAGAAAAAACTCAGTGCACATATAATAAGTTTTAAATATTATTTTATTATTTTTTGCAGGTGCCTAAGACCTCTGAAGGTGTGTTGTGGCCCACAGCCTCACACTGTCTCCACCAGCTTGCCTTCTTCCTCTAGGATATCCTGGTGCCGTCTTTTCCCCAGGTAAGTCACACACACACACCACACACACACATCAACATGATATTGGCACTACAGGACACTAAATATAGATACTTTCACATGTGTACTACATATGAATACATATGGATCAAATCGCTGCATAAGGGAAACTTACATATGCATAATGCAGACACTTGTGTCTCCATTTTTGTCCTTTAAAAAAATGAATGAACTTACACTGAAATTTTTAAGTTACTTTATTGGAGAGCAACAGTATATATAACATATAACATATGTGAGACATATGTTTAATCTCACATCCTCAATATATATAAAAAACAGTGTGTGTGTGTGTGTGTGTGTGTGTGTGTGTGTATGTGAGTGCCAACAGGGCCTGAAATGGACACGCTAAAACTCGGCCCACGAGTCATGCCACACTGCCAAGGCCTGACACGGCTGATGATGACAGATGGTGTCATCTCCAAAGCTTGACCAGGTGGCACAGAAATGACAGCCTGAGGAGAGGAGCCAGAAGAGCAACATGGAGATTGTGTACTGTACACTGAGCTATCTGTCTCGTGCACACACACAAACTCACCCACTTCAAACAATGTCAACATGTGGGGTTTATATATATATATATATATATATATATATTTATGTATAGTTTACAGCTGGCCAAAAGTGATGAAGTAAAGGAAGAACTCCCTAAAGCTGGAGGAAGAAACTTGGAAGCAATCAGGACAGATTCTCCTCTGATTGACCATGGATGGCAAAAGAAAATAAAATGATTAAAGAATACCACTGTAGAAATGACTTTCAGTGAGAAGTATATAGTCTATAGTTATATCAATAGTTTGAGTCAGTAATTAGTAGCAGCAGCTTTTGTTGAAATGTGGTTAAGGGGTGGTCCATGGTAGTCAAACTGAGTTGGAGGACAGGTGAGATGATTGATCAAGCTGAGTGGGTGGGCAGGAGTTCCGCTCAGAGAAAACGAACAGTCATCCAGCTCAGAAAAGACTGAAAACAAAGATCTGTTAGAATTTACAAGGTTCAAATTATGAATTTAAAGAGTGCAACAGGTGACAACAGGTGACCATGAGACACTGGCCCCCCCTCCGCACTCTACTGTCAACAAACATGAGTGATCACATGAGAATGGTGGACCTACTGCGCCAGGATCCCAGTTCACTTCAATTCTGTTTCCATTCATTCTTAGATCCGCACTTATTATTTAACAGGAAACATTCAGAGCTTTATTACTGGCGCTGAGCGACTACTCATCATGAAAAAATTACATAACATATCAGCCTGTTTCGGTTTTTAAATGGCAAAGATAAAAAAAATGCATTTTGTTCGGTCCTGTTCTTTCCTGTTCTTGTGTCTACAAACACAAGCAAGCAAGAGACTGGTATTACTATATTTGTGAGGACATTCCACTGACTCGTGCAATACTATATCTCAGTAATACACGTGAAAATAAACCCAACTTCAGTAACCAAAAGGCAGTGTTTTTGGTCTTCTAGTTATTTAAAAAAAAGTTTCATTTGTGGAACAATTTCTTGTGAGGATGAGCAAAATGCCACTTCTACAGATTTTACAACCATGACATTTGATCTTCACAAAGAGGGCACACACACACAGAGAATTTCATTCACTCTTTATTTATTTACAATCTCTTCACACATTAAACACATTCACACATTAAAACCATCTGTACATGTAACTCAATGGCTAATGATCTATATTCATCACTCTTCATTCGATCTCCAGTGGTCTCTGACAGCAACATTTCGACAGCACCCCTGTCACACTAGCTCGGTGCTGCAGCCACTAAAACGAGCTGCTGTTGTATTTTCACAGACTCCATAAAACAGGAATTCTGACAAACAATGGGTTCCATGCTGGCAGCATTTTGGTTACCTAGCTCGCTTTGTGTGTGTGTGTGTGTGTGTGTGTGTGTGTGTGTGAGCCAGCGCGTGCTAGAGGGCGTGGCGACAACACACAGCGTCGTACAGCTACTCAAGGGTGCCAATAAATCTGATAATGACGCAAGCTCGCCCCAGCCGGCACAATGGCAGTGCTGAGCACCAGCACGCCTGAAACGCAGCTCGGTGTGTGTGTGTTTGCTGAGTCTGAAGGAGGGATCTGTCCACTCCGTGGTGCTGAACTTAAATTTAGGACAAACATCATCCAAACGTTCATCAAAGCAAAACCAGTATTCGTCCCAAATGAAGGTTCAGCACCACGGAGTGGATAGCTCACTCCTCCAGACCCCCCTCAACAAAAAGGAGCTGTCCACTCCGTGGTGCTGAACCTCCATTTAGGACGAATACAGGTTCTGAACCACGGAGTGGACGGCTCCACCCTCCAGACTCAGCACACACTAGTACCTGCCTGCTCATTGGTGCTGAACCTCCATTTAGGACGAACATCATATAAGCGTTCATCGAAGCAGAGCTTGTACTGGTCCTAAACAAGCGGAGTTTTTTAACTTCACGATCCAGTCAAGCCTAGTTTTTTTTCCTCCACTCCACTGGTAGGCTAAATCTGGTTAGGCTAACTGCTACGATGTTTAAAGGTCTCCTCAGTGAAACAAAAACAAACACTAGCCTATATGAGCTTAATTTTATTTTGCTCTTATGTGCACATACTATGTGCACTTACTGGCATGTCCATACTTGCACATTTGCAATTAGCTTTACCGTTTGTGTGTGTGTTTGTGTGTGTATGTGTATTAGCTTTGCCTCAGTGTTTGTGTGTATATGTGTGCATGTGTATGCATGTGTCTATATGTATATGTGTGTGTATTAGCTTTGCTTCATTGTGTGTGTATGTGTGCTTTGCCTCAGTGTTTATGTGTATGTGCTTTTCTAATAGTAATATGTGTGTATGTATATTAGCTTTGCCTCAGTGTTCTTGTGAGTAAGTATGTGTATGTGTGTGTGTGTGTAAATAAAAAATGGCACGCAGCCTAAGCTAGGTTGCTAGGCGGCGTCGTTTTTGACGTTCGACGCTCGCGCAGTCCTCTCCGCGATGGGGAGAGACAGAGAGAGAGAGAGAGAGAGAGAGAGAGAGAGAGAGAGAGAGAGAGAGAGAGAGAGAGAGAGAGAGAGAGAGAGAGATAGAGAGAGGACCGAGTTGCAAAGCAATGATGTCATGGTTTTAAGCAGGAGCCGCGCGAGAGCATATGGCTCGCACCCGCTGCCGCGAGGAAGTGTTTCTGCGCGCCGTGCAGGCGGCGCTGTAGCTGTGGAGGAGGGAGAGAGAGAGAGCGAGAGAGAGTGAGAGGAGGGACAGGGAGTGCGAGAGGAGCAGGAGAGCTTGCCCAGCCCACCGTCTTCTCTCCTCCACCGCCTGGAAGAGAGAAGCTGAAGGGAGGAAGAGGAGGAGGAGGTGGAGGAGGAGGAGGAGGAGTAGGGAACGAGGAGCGAACAGAGGAGGACGGAGGAGAGGAGGAGAGGAAGAAAGAGAGGAAGAAGGAGGAGGAGGAGAGGCTGTCGATGCTGCTGCCTCTGTTGTTGATGCTGCAATGGCTGCTAAATCCGATGGGGTGCTGAAGATGAAGAAGAGCGACGTTGCCTTCACGCCCCTGCAGAACTCGGACCACTCAGGGTCGGTGCAGGGGCTCGCGCCGGGCTCGCAGCCGGACTCCGGCGCGGGGGAGGCGGACTTCAACGTCAA
Source organism: Brachyalestes nurse (assembly GCA_037974405.1). Classification (NCBI taxonomy): domain Eukaryota; kingdom Metazoa; phylum Chordata; class Actinopteri; order Characiformes; family Alestidae; genus Brachyalestes; species Brachyalestes nurse. Next base: position 12,260 of record JBBPCY010000046.1, read on the forward strand.
CGGCGGTTCGCGCTGCTGCGGCGGCTCCGCCTCAGCGTGTCTCCGGCTGGGCAGGGAGAGGCAGCGCTACACGGTCTGGGACGGCCTGTGGATCCTCGCCGCGGTGGCCGTGTACTTCGCGGACGTGGGCACGGACGTGTGGCTCTCCGTCGACTACTACCTGCGCCGGGACTACTGGTGGTTCGGGCTGACGCTCTTCTTCGTGGTGCTCGGCTCGTTCTCCGTGCAGGTCTTCAGCTTCAGATGGTTCGTGCACGACTTCAGCAGCTCTTCGTCCTCCCCAGGCTGCTCCCACATGGACGGCAAGCTCCTGAGCTGCTCGGCCTCGCACGGCGACGTTGGGGCGGCCCACCCGTCCACGCCTCAGAGGCAGGCCAGCACGGCCAGCAAGAGCAACACTAACACCAACACCAACACCACCAACAGCAGCAGCAACAGCAGCAGCAGCACCACCCGGACTAACCAGAAACGCTCGGCGTCCTGCTCCTTCTGCATCTGGTTGATGCAGTCCATCATCCACATCCTGCAGCTCGGACAAATGTGGAGGTAGGTGGTGCCGCTACTTAGACCCCTGTCATAGCTGGGAGACCTCTTATTTTCACCAGCCCGGATAGCTAGAGCATGAGACTCTTAATCTTAGGACGGTGGGCTCCTGTCCTACGTTGGTGGCCTAGTGGTTAGGGAGTTGCCCCTGCGACCAGAAGGTTGTGGGTTCGAATCCCAGGACTGTTAGTAGTACCACTGAGGTTCCCTTGAGCAATGTACAGTCACCACGTTTGTGGCTGCCCACTGCTTTGTTTGGTGAATGGCTTAATTGTACAGTAAGAATTTCACATTGTTCATACTGTGTGCTGTGCTGTAGTGTGTTCACCTCTGACTATGGGGGCCACTTAACTTCATGTCAGTTCTAACCAGTATTATCACTTGTATTATTCAGTATGCAGGGGTTATTTGAGCACATGACTGCCCCGCTCCATTCCATGTTTGATAGTTGTGATGTGTAAATATTATGGTGTGAACTGACAGCTGCCTATTATCCATTTGAATCTGCTGGGTCTGATACAAGAGTATTTTTCTTTACACATTCTGTTTTTAGGCAATATTTACTTCATTTACTACATTTAAAAATGATTTACAGGCTAATCATAACTGCAGGTGAGAAATAATGTAAACTGAAGAAGAAACACTTCTAAAGGACTAGGCATGGAATGAAAATGTAGCTGTGGACCATTCATTCCTTTTAGACAAATGCATTGTAAGCGTGTCTCTAGATTTCCTCTATTAAAAGCTGACTAATGAGATTGCATGGCATGAAACTGGAGAAGTTTCCTGAGTGGCAGCTTATGGCTCATGGCACTGTTGGCTCATCCATAAACGTGTATTCTGTGTTAGCAGGTCAGTGCAGTCATTCGCTGGGGGCTGTAGTCAATGGTTAGTGATCAGACTCAGACAGGCCGATATTATTTCACACCGTCAGCCCAATGAGACCTTAGGAAGTTGAAGCGAATCAGCACATTTGGCCTTGCGATATTCCATTCACTGCAAGTCTTTGACCCTGCGGACCTGGCTTGGACACTGCCCAAATAGTAAATCATGACCTAGCACACCAAAGACAGAGACTAGTGCTTTGGGTTATGGATAAGAGGGTTCAAAAGGGTGGAGGCAAAACGTAGAAGAGCCACTTACTTTGGATTTTTTTTTTTAAGGATTTCTACTTTGGAAAGTACTATTTTGTAAATGACATTTTGTGCATAGACAAAGAACCTTTTAACAGTTTAATGAATCCATATACCTCTATATGATCTAACATTTCTATATCTATTAAAGATTTTTCCCTTTAGGAACCAGCCTTTGAAAGTTTCAGGAGACAAAATACTTTAGTAAACTATTAGGGTCACCTCAATGCTAGATCGGGTAAAGTACCGTGTAGCACTGTGCCTGGCTTACTGCTGAATGCAGTGCATTTGTAACACATGCAGTCAGCTTGTAGAAGCGAAGGTTGCTACTTGCTGGTAGTTGGTGATGGCATTGCTGCCAGGCCATGGACATGGGGAATGTAATAAATAGGATGTTTAATCCTTGACAACTTTTTTTTTCAGGCACATCAAAAACTTATATTGAAAAACATGGAATAGAAAATCCTATGTAGCTGATATTACAGTAGAAGACAGGTAATGTCATGTAACCTGAGGAGACAGAAAAATAGACCTGGAATAAAGATGTAGGCCAGCATTTGGTTTGTACTAGTCCTCCATTTATTCTGATTAGTCAAATGCATAATTAATGTATGTGAGAATAATTATGAGTTATGACTGTAAGTCAGTTTGTTTGTTTGTATAGGATAATGTTCAGGCATTTGGTTTGGGTCAAATTTTATATTTTAATGTTCTTCTTCAAAAGTAACTCATGTGTTCTATACCATCATGGCCTGGTGTGTGTGTGCGTGTGTGTGTGTGTCACGTGGTGCGAAGTGATGTGAGCAAAGCTGACACAGTTGTGTGTTCTGGTTGGGGGCTGGAGGATTGTTGAGACATGCACACGGCACAAAGCGAGGAGTTCACCAGTCTGGGGACATCTCACCAAGAGAGGTGCTTTAAAAATAGCTCCTCACTCTAATGAACTTCAGATTCAACCAACTCAGGGCAGTATCTGTGCTGGCTTTGGGTCCTCGTGTTTTGTAGTGGAGCCCATTTAGTTTGTCTTGTCTTTGGCATCTAGGGAGTGTTGATGGAGTGATCACCTTTTTAAAAAAATACAGCACAATTCTTAAAATTGCTGTTTTTTGTGAATTATGTGAGTGCTCTTTGTAATAGCATTCAGAAAACATAACTTTAGAGCAAGAGTAGATGTGCCTTAGGCCTACAGTGGTAATATACCACATGTGGAATACCTGCATAAAAACAGTAGTTGCTTACAGTACAAAAACAGTCTGATGTAATACAGTGTAGTAAGAAATAGATAGGCAGACAGACAGTTAGATAGATATAGATAGATAGATAGATAGATAGATAGATAGATAGATAGATAGATAGATAGATAGATAGATAGACAGATAGATAGA
>JBBPCY010000046.1:15420-26518 GCA_037974405.1 Brachyalestes nurse
GCTCCACGTGTCTCTGAGTGTTTATCTGGATGTTGATGATGTAAAATAGTGAATCTGAACTAAATCACTTTTCTTTGAGGGACTACTTGGGCTCACAGCACCTGGTATTTATCCCTTCACCTTCAGTGAGTTTCATCTTTTTCAGACCCAAAGCTTCTCAAAGCTCGAACATCTCGGACTTTAGAGGTTTCAGACGTCTGGTTCCATTCACCACCACTGTGAACAAGTTTCTCCAGAATGGAGCAATTCACACAGAACCCACTCTAAACCTTTCTGTCTTCATCTTAAGCAACATATTATAGAGGAATTTTGAAACTGTGTGGACTTTCTCTTTAAATAATATCATCACAACTTTACCTTTGTCTTTAAATGTGGTTCATTTTAAAATCTTTCTGTCAGTGTCTAGAGGATGTTGTTGCCAGTAGTGAGTAATCTAATTATACTTTATACTCCAGGTCAGAAGGTTGGGCCCACCATTGGATTTAAAAAACAATTTTCTGCTCTTTCAAAACTTAGTTGCGAGAAAACATTAGAAACATTTAAACCGAATGTAACTGCCTGGTTCTGAAGTGTAACAGTATAACAGTAAGTGCAGTTTAATAATGTGAAAGATTCTGAACAAGTTTCAGTAAAATAACGCCCCCCTTTATCACAGCAGCACAGATTCACCACATCCTTTCAGCAACTTTCAGAAATATTGAAGAACTGAGTGATACTTTTATTTTTTCAGGATCAACACAAAGTGAATGTCAGTGACTAAAGACAGACCTGATGTGTCTCTTCAGAACCAGCAGTTTGAGCTTTTGTGGTTAAATACTGTGTTTCTACAGACTATAAAATGTTAATTTGCTTTAAGTAAGTTTGCTTAAAAATTTTGGGAAAGGTAGGATATCATTTTGTTTTTTTTTAAATCCAAGGGTGGGTCTATGTGTATATATACATATATAGATAGATAGATAGATAGATGGATGGACAGAGGGACAGATGGACAGATGGACAGATGGATAGATGGATAGACAGATGGGTAGACATATAGATAGATAGATAGATAGATAGATAGATAGATAGATAGATAGATAGATAGATAGATAGATAGACAGACAGACAGTTAGACAGTTAGACAGATAGACAGATAGATAGATAGATAGATAGATAGATAGATAGACTGCCCACTGCTTCACTTGGGAAACTGGTTAAATACAGAGAAATAATGTTGTGCTGTTCACACTGTGTGCTGTGCTGTTAAATGAACCATTTAAACTTGTTGATTTGTTGGAAGCAGTTGGAAACAGGTATTGTGTGGCATTTCCGTAGCTGTTAGTGCCTACCAAAAGTGTGCTGGCGTATCAGCAACAGGTTTACGGGCACCCAAGGCTGATGTGCATGGCACAAAGGCTGGCCTGTATGGTCCTACTAGAACATAGTCTGATGCAGTCTATTGGTGCTAATGGGGCTGTGTATCTGCAGACCAATTGGAGTGCCCATGCTGACCCCTGCCCACCTTTAAAAGTGCCTATAATGGGCACATGAGCAACAGAACTGGACCATTTAGCAATGGAAGAGGGTGACTTGGTCTAATGAATAACATAGCAGAGGCAATGTGATGCTCTTAGACATGTTCTGCTTGGAAACCGTGAGTCCTGGTATTCATGTGGATGTTACTTTGATGCATAAGTAACTCGGGAAATACTTTCTCCCAACTTACAGGACTTAAAGGATCTGTTGCAAATGTCTTAATGGCAGATGCCACAGCGTACCTCCAGAAGTCTCGTGGAGGGGAATTTACCCCTCTAGCCAGCGCTTGGCATTGCACATGGTGACCTAAGGCTCATTTATGGCTGCTCCCAAACGTTCCATTCTGCTAACAATGATTTTCTATGAAAGTGATTCCGGTTGTGAGTGCACATCTGAACACTTTTATTAGGGATGCACCGAAATGATTTTTTGGCCCAAAAAACAAAAATGAGGAAACACTTGGACGAAAACAGAAACCGAAAACCGAAATAAATTATTATTATTAAATTATTAAAAGAATAAATCTGTGAAAATATTTAAAACTATGAAAATATTTATTTAGCATTCAAACAATGCACAATATTAAATAACATTTGCAATAAAATATTTTACTTGGACCCACTCATGAATAGCCTAAAAGCAAGACAGCTGAAATATTATACAATTAAATATCTTCTCTCATTAAACTACTGAATTCAAGTGCATTTTATTATTCTGAACAAAGTGTATGAACAAAGTGCATTCAGAGCAAGTGCTTTAAAAACTGATGAAAGATAACAACATTCTCTGTCTCTCTTACTCTCTCTCTCTCTCTTGCTCTCTGTTGGGCCTGAGACGGCTGTTTTGCCACACACTGGACGGCCGTTCTGGAGTTTTCCAGAACGCACAGATTGCCAGTCCACCCCTGCTCTGCATGGCGATCGGGATGTTTTGATTTTATATGATAAATTAAACCAGACGTTGAGACAGTCTTTGTGGATGCACCCCCTCTAGAAATTTCGGCATTGCGCGCTTTACAAACGGCTTTCCGTGCGTCTTTCTTAGATATATTGAAATGCACCCACACGGCAGACATGCTGACTCTAATCCAATCTGGAGCATGCAGACTGCGGTTGCATCATTATTGCGTCATCACTGTTTCGGTCGTGTTAAGAAAAACGCGGCCGAATATTTTGTGCACCCCTAACTTTTATTTAAAGGGCTTTCCAAGTGCTTTTGGACCTAGACAGTTTTCTTATAGTTTCTTGGCCTCATGCTCTTAGAGAGGTTTTCCAATTGAGTCTTGTCATTGTTCCCTCATTCTTCCTGTGCTTTTCCAGTTCTTCCATTTGAGTCTTTGTTCTGCCTTAGTGGTTCCACCTCATATGTCCTGGTTTATCTTCTTGTTTTTCCTTTTGTTTTTAAGATTTTACCTTTTGAGTCCTGATTGCTTTTTTCCAATTTTTCCTGCCACCATCACCATTGATGTTGCTCTTCTAGGGGAAACAAAGAGTCTAGGCCAAAGTTCACCATAACCCTTAGAACTCGAGCGGCACAGATCCGTGACGACAATTAGTAAATTGCCATCATACTCCTTATCTGAAAGTTTCCCTGGTTTGGTCAGACGTCATGCTGAGCTTTGTTTGGTGTTCTTATGTCATGAAGAACCAAAGTTATTGTAATAATAATAGTTGGTACTGGGATTTTAAAAATGATGTCATCTGCCAATACCTATAAAGGACAAAAAGGCCCAAACTTGGAAAGAATCTGAACCCGGGAGAACTTTAAAGACAGTCTCCACCCACCAAGTGGGTGGGGAAAACCCGCAAACCCTGAATGAAAGAGCAGGAAGTGGTGTTTTACTGCACCTTTGTCTTTGTGTACATGAGAAAATGCACCTTAAACCAAATGCTGTAACGATAATATACTTCTGCAAAACCTGGACCTAAATGATTGTATTGCAAATGAACAGGCTCCGAACCCCTGGGTGCACAGGGCTCCATGGCGACCAGGTGCTGCGTATGGATCTAAATGAAGTGTGGAGTATTTATAGTAGCTGGTTGGGGGCCAGCTTGGCAGCAGGACTGACCAGCATGATATGTGCGTCCTCCAGTCCTCAGAGGCCTAATCTTGGCCTGTGGCACTTTAACTCTCACATGGACGTCACACTTTGCGCTAATTGCATTGCTAACTGTGACTCATGGTGAGATGGTTAAAGTTGATCACTGTCATATCAAAACCTCATAACTCAGTTTTACATTCATTTGAAAGTGGCAGTGGTCCTATACATTGTGTGACCATTTCATAATGAACGAACCAATAAAAAAAGTAACAATTTTTTAAAATATCTCCTGTATCTCATATATCATTTGGCAAATCCGAGATTATTTTAGTGCACTGATGATCATCCACCTGCCCTTTACATTGTACAAAAACTGAATAATGGACCAATAGATTTTCTCACAAGAGCAACTTTCTATGATTTTACCATTGTTTTTATAAATATTTCTCTGTGACTTTGCCTTCACTTTCTAACATTCTATTCTCATACGGCAACACACATGCACACACACACACACACACATTGGGACAAAAATTGGGAGATGGGGGTAACATGTCTCCTTGATTTTTAAAAATTGTGGGATTATTGTCCAAACGTTTTTTAAGAATAACTTTTCCATAAACTTCACCACATGAATGATATTGCAGCTGTGTGAGTAACTGAAGAAAGCATCACCCCGTAGACAAACTCATTTCTAGAAATGATCCAAACTTACTTAAATCTCATGACATTAACACACATTAAACAGTGAAATGAAAGCCTAAAATGCTAGAAATAGCAAAATGTTTTGCCTACGACTATGTTCTGATTGAAATGGAAGATCTAAGAGACAGGAGAACATGTAATAGCCTCTACTATTATTTTGGAGTACAAGAACCGCTTACCACATTATACTGTGTGCCACAGTGATGTTGGTTAAACATACCTATCAAATATGATCTGACTTAAACTGAGAATTTAAGTAACTCGATGACACATAATAGCCTCCTGTATTACTCTGCAGTAGAAGCAGGCCTACCAGCCCATATCTCTTAAATAAAAAGGCAATAAGCCCCTTGCTCTGTCACAGTGGTCCAAACTCCACCTGAATTACCATATTACGTTATGCATGCAAATATATGCTAATTCATGTGGTTTTATGCAAGCTAATGTAAATACGGCTGTACAGCTGGACTATGAATGTTTAACTGTGATACGGAAGACACAGCCTCCATTCTTTATAATGGCTTCAGAACTGTAACTTTATAGGAACATGTACTTAACGGAATACGCCAGCATTTTTCAACTTAATCCCTCTCTTCGGTTGGGCTGAATAATTTGGGGGGAAAAAAATCTAATTGAAATTTTGTTGGACCAATACTGTGAATGCAATTTAAATGCAATTATTTTCTTAAGCACCAGGCCTTTCACTTTGCCAAGAAGAACAGCTCATCTATTGTCTCAGACTTGGACATCAAACACAGGGCTCCAGGCTGTTGTTAATTTTCTCCACTTAAAAACGTACGACAATGTTGAATAGTGTCGGAGCGCTTATTTGCTGAGACTTTTTAACCCACTCTACCCGCTAGCATCTCATGCTAACCCAAGCAATTCGGTTAAACACCAGCTATCTGGACAAAATCTTAATATTCACAAGATTTGGGAGTGTTTTTATGTGAATTTGTATCCATTCATTCTGTAGAGCATTTTTGAGGTCAGACACTCATGTTGTACAAGTTGGCATAGCTTGGAATCTCCATTCCAGTTCATCCCAAAGGTGTTGGATGGGGTTGAGGTTAGGGCTCTGTGTGGGCCAGTTTTTCCACACCAAATTCATCCAACCATGTCTTTATGGAGCTGCTTTGTGCACTGAGGCACAGTCATGCTGGAATAGAAAAGGTTCTTCCCTAAACTGTGACCGCAAAGTTGGAAACATGCCGTTGTCCAGAATGTCTTGGTCTGCTGAAGCATTGAAATGAAGCCCTTCACTGGAAGTAAGGGGCCTAGTCCAAACCTTGAAAAACAGGTATGTCCCAATACTGTACCTATTTAAGACCTACAAATGATGAATAATGAATCCACCCCGCAGGCTGTGAAGCTGTGGACAAGGTTACAATGAATGACGTATGGGGAGGGAGATAAACAGATGTCAAGGCTGTGTGTGTGTAATGTTGATGGAAGTGAACTGGAGAGGATAGCGGTTAAGCCCTGACTGTACAAATCAGAGTGTGTCAGTATTTGTATCAGAGGCCCAGTAAACATTTAACATTTGAGAGCTCTTAAGAGCTCTTTCATTAACATTTACATTATGTGGAGGTTCTTTATACTTCTTCATCCACATATCTCAATTACAAAAATACTTATTTTAAGCAGGACTCACTGAATGGTTTGTTAGGGAACCAAAAATGGTTCTTTTAATGGCCTTACCCTTACTGGTACCTTTATTTTCAAAAGTGTAGTAACATTGTTACTTTGCATAGAGCAATCTGTTTCTAAAGGCCTGTATTTCTTTTGCTTTTAAAGTGAATGTCTTTGAATGTTTTTACCGTTAAAATCAGTGTATATTCAATGATTGGTTTAAACAGCTCGTAAGTGGAACAGAAAGTAATGCAGAGCATACTGGGTCACTTCTCTCAGCACTTTCTTTTGTAGAGACATGAATTGACTTATATCAGTGAAACCCTTTCTGTTTCTAGTGTCTATTGTAAAGAGGCTCTTTTGTATAATTCTGCAGTTGCTCCAGTTTATCTGAACAAATCATCTAACTTTTTGAACTTGTTCCTTTGTAGGACAGAATACCAGAAAAGAAAGCATTGTGTCCTTTTAGCTTTTAATAACCCATGAATGATGACTGTGATCAAGATTTGCAGATATTCCGGCTGAAGCAATTGAGCCAAGAGTGAAAAGAAAAAACATCAAAACAACAAAAACAACAACCAAACATTCCAGCTGCAGCTTGAGAATTCTGCGATGAGGCAATTTCTTGTACAGGACTCAAAACTAGGCCTATCAAAGTCAACCCATTGTTAAATTGCCACTAATTTTTGCAATCTGTGTACGTTTTCCTGATTTGACCCTTCCGACCAGAAGTGAAGCTGCTCAGTCACGAATATGTCGGCGAACACCACATTTCTGTACATCCAGCTTAAATTAATATTTTATTTTGTCGAAAATCTTGTAGGACCTAGAAGTACAGTGATTTTTTGAACTAGACCCTGATCACTCTCCTCTGCTACACACCACCATATCCCGCATCCAGTATAAAAACTCAAATACTTGCCGCTTTGATGGGTATAAAATAGTGTTTTTGCACCAAATGCTATACATTTGAATTTCACTTTTCCCAAACAGTGAGTGGCATACCACATGAAAACTGATCAATATGAAGTAAATATTGCCAGTTTCATCCAAACTGTGAGGCAATAGGCATATTATAGGGCAGTCCCCCAGCCTGTTTGCTGAACACCGGTGTAAACTGCATTACACTCAAATTAAATGTCTTATCCTTCTTATGCTGCATTGTTATTGCTTTACAATACTGGTCCACAAATAAGCAAACCAGTATTAGCCTGTTGTCAATAAATAAATCGCATTGCCAAACCTTTAATGTAGTTAGATTTTGTGGAGTATCTTGCCTGAATCTGCATGTGGGGCTGCTGCAGGTGTACTTCCGTGTACTCAGAGCAAAAAGACTGGGGGTCCAGACGTGGCACCGTAGTCCTGCCTTCAGCTGATGTTTTCCCCTATCCTATATTGTGTATGCACACACTCTCTCTCTCAGACACACACACACACACACACACACACTTTTGCTGTTCTTCTTCCATTCCTGTCTGCCTTTTAATTAATGTTGGAAAATACAATTATGGATGGCAAGCACGGCCCATTTAACAAACAAACTGGTTGAAAGCGATCTAGGCTGTGGTGAAAAGGATGCAGCGCGCCGTGTGTAATGTATAAGTATTCACCGCAGGACCCCTCCTCAGAGGAGGCATTAAACAGGCAGATGCCTTTAAACACTCTGCTCTTCCTCTTAAAGCCTTTTTTGTGTATTTTACACACCACAAAAAGCTACCACTAATCTGTACCTGCTCTAAAGGTGGCAAGGTTTTTTGCTTTGGTTTCTGAGTGGTTCCATACTTATTGTTCCCTACAGAATCTTTCAGAAGATATATATCCAAAGAACTGTTTTGTTGTAAAAGAGCGTTTGAGTAAGTTTAACCCTGTAAATGCAATACTTTTGGTTCCCACACTTTAAAGGTATTACCCCCTTTAGAAATGTTTTCTGAATGATGTCATAGATTGTAATTGTTTTAATAATTATTAATAACTATTGTCAATGAGATTTGTGAGAGTAGAGAACATAACATAAAGGTTCCTTACCAATTGAATCATTTTATCATTTTGTAAGTTCTCACTTACAAAAATGGACCATTTACAAAAACGGAAACATCCGCTGAACAGGGAAACAAACATGGTTCTCTTTCTTGCGCTTTTATTTTTTCTGGAGAACATCCAGACATAAGGCTTGTTTCTAGGCTAGTTTTGCAATATGTGGAGGTCCTATAACCTTTAAAAATGGTTTTCACACTCTTTACAAAAACCATTCCGTAAAGATCCATCCACTGAAGGTTCTTTGGGAAATTAAAAGCAGCTCTTCTATGGGATTGTGCAAACAGTGTACATATGGAGTGGGAGAAAACTGTGGGCTGTTTTTTCCCGAAATATCATTTTATCAGCAAGGATTTTCAGTAGTTTTTCCACTTCTGCTTCCCAATCTTTTCCTTTTTCCCCAGCAAGTTATTAACTGCATTTTCACCTCACGAGGTTAAAGATAACCTGATGGTCATCGTTACCCTCTAGAAGTTTATCTGCACTCCACAGAGCAGTGTAGACATACTTATCTGTTCATTCAGATGGAAATCGTGTTGCTGGTCCTTTAACCAGCTGACTCCAGTGCTGTAGATGGGATGAGCTCACCAGATAAGACCTGCTGAAGTCTGTAAGTGAGAATGCAGTGTCCCTGTTTTGGATGCTCTTGGTGCAATATTCCATTGTGTCCATTTGTTGCTCTTTGGTTGGAGGGAGTATACAGGTCTGTTTAGCACAGAGGGGTAAATGACTTTGCATTTGCTTTCTCAAGTTCCTTCTTTGTATCGATCTTCATTACGTCTCTGCATTTAAAATAGTCCCTCCTTACCTGCTTCTTAATATCTTATACTGGACCATTATACTTTAATGGTTATTGGCAGATGCATAACATTCCATTTAATTGAATGTTTTCCCCCCAGTCATGATTATGTATGAGGGAGGAGTGTAACGTTGCCTGTTAAGTTGATTGAGAATTCAAAACAAATCATTAGCAGCAAATTGTTCTGTGAACAGGATGAAAAACAGCAGGATGATTATAGAATATACATAATATGTTGGACTGAATTGCAGTGGGGTTCTCCCTGGAAAATCCTGTCTTTCCCCTGTCCTGGCCTGCTGTGCGCCCAGAGAAGTGGACCATGCTGTACATTGTGAGTTGAGTGTCATGTTTTTTTCTCCCAGAAATAACTGAGCTGGGCCTTTTAGAAAGGCTAAAATTGAGCTGAGGGGTTGGGAAAGAGGCAGCTGGCCTCCGCTGAACTCTTTCTAATGGAATTTGGCCCCGGCACTGGCTTTGCTAACAATGTCCGTTCATCTCAGCGATGAAATCAATGGTTAGGCCAAAAAGTACAATTTCCAAAATTTTCTCCAACAAATGTGGCATATCAGCAGTGTTTTGCAATGGAGCTACATTACATGGTCAAACGTACTGGGACACGTCTTAATTATTGAATTACGGTGGCACGTTACTTCCAGTGAAAGGCAATCTTAATGTTTCAGCATACCAAGACATTTTGGACAGCACCATGCTTCTAACTTTGTGGACATAGTTTGGGGAAGAACCTTTGCTGCTCCAGCATGACTGTGCCCCAGTGCAAGGTCCATAAAGACATGGTTGGATGAGATCAGTGTGGAAGAACTTGACTGGCCCACACAGAGCCCTAACCTCAACCCCATCCAACACCTTTGGGGTGAACTGGAATGGAGATTCCAAGCCATGCCAACTGGCCTGACCTCATAAATGCTCTACAGAATGAATGGATGCAAATTCCCACAAAAACACTCCCAAATCTTGTGAATATTAAAGTCTGTGTCAGGCATCTCAGTACTTTTGTCCATGTAGTGTATGAGGCTAATGTAGATAACAGACAAGCTAGTGGATGTCTAAATCATCACAAACTGCAGTTGTTCAACAAGAATTCCTCCAGCTTTACAAAGTTTCTTCACTGTTCAGTAGCTGAGATGTAACCTTGATGTAAAACTCACTTTCTTTTCTTTACGGTGGTGGTAAAGGTAAATAGAGCTCACAATGCCAACCACAATAGAATAGCCCTTTTATTTACTGTACAATAGTGGTAAATAAAAAAAAAAAAGTCTCATTAGAGACTATCTTGCCTAAAAATGGCTTCCAGGTACTTCCATGCCACAAATATACTTTAATATCCAAATCCTTCTCAAAACTAATGCAATTTCTCAATCATCAAGTAGTGTATTCATAACCTTTTCATGTAGTTGAACAATTCAGACTCTACAAGTTCTGGCACTGCCCATTTCACAATAAACCACTTTGCCTTCATTCTAACCCTTTCATTATGCAGTCTCAATTATGGGCCTTAAAAACTTGTTTCTGACAATGGATGACATTCCATTATCTTCAAAAATGGATAGAAGTATGTTTCTCTTGAAGGCCGAATTGTGTCCCTACATTTGTCCTTTTTATAAACAGTAATACAGTGACAGAAAGTATGTTGATGAGTTGCTTTGCAAATATGATGTTTCATCTTCTTGATGAGTGATGTAATCGACACGCATGAGGATGTGCATAAAAACTTCAGTATCTGTTCACGCTTATGTTAGCTTCTCATTTTCAAACGTGTGTATGGTCATCAGGGAAGAAAGATAAAAACTGTGTAATAAAGCCCACAATGTGAGCACAGTAAGATTCAGTGTGTGTTTTTGGTATGGAGCGCTGTGTTTCTTTTTGGCTGGGCAGCGTGGGAGCGCCAGCAGCGCTCTCTCCCTCCTCCAGGAGGAATGCCCATGGTGGATGAATATTTAAGGTTGCGTGCGGCTTGCGCAGCACAGAGACCTGGCCGCTAACTTCTGCATTATTAAACGTCCTCCAGGTCCTCTTCGCCTCCTCTCAGCACAAGCAGCTCCTTCTCACCAGGTCACTGAAGACAACACCCACACCCGGCCGCTCCAGCACAACAAACAGGAGGAACGCTGGGCCAAAGGGGTTCACTCTGGAGCACACTGCTCCCAACAAACGTCAGCAGCGATCAGCGATCTCTTCACAGCCAGCATTTGGCCCAGTGTCAAACCAGTGCTAAGTAACAGACATGTGTAGAGAAAAATAGGGGTTATTGTAAGCTGACAAAGTTACAACGAATGTCAGTTGTAAAAATGTTCAGGCCATACACTACCTCACTTGTGTTTCAGATAAGCCTGCCTATACACATACATATATAT
>JBBPCY010000046.1:32549-49993 GCA_037974405.1 Brachyalestes nurse
CTCCTTTTCTCTCTCCCGAGACGGCCGTTCTGGAATTTTCCAGAACGCACAGATTGCCAGTCCGCCCCTGCTCTGCATGGCAAACGGGATGTTTTGATTTTATATGATACATATATATACATATATGTATGTATATAAACACACAGTAGCTGCTTACTTGCAAATTCCTATTGTGTGCCTGTGTGTGAACTAGTCTTAGTACACCTAACTGTGGGCAGGTGGGTACAGATTTCAGATCCACATCTGGCTGCTAAATTCGGACATTTAGAGATTGTAGCCCATCTGTTGATGTTTGCTTTGTATTTGACGTCCTCTAACACATCAATGGTCAGTTTCAGACCACAGAATCCTCTTGGCTGGATATTCGTGTGAGATGGACCAACCTCAACCTGGCATTCACACAGATATCAGTGTGGAAACCCCAGATGTACCTAATAACACCTGCCCATAATAGCACAATACCATGCAATTACCATGTCAGAGTTCAGAACGGACCTACACTTTGACCAATATGTGGTCAAAATCTGTCCGGTGGTCTGACCAATGATGAATGAATCAGAGAGCAGCTGACAAACTGCACATCAACAGGTCTACAGACTGTAAATACAGCGGACCTATGTGTTTGTAGTAAAGTGGATGCTTGGCTAGACTGCAGTTAAATCTCTGCACTAAGTGTGTCGCAGACCTTCTCCTTGTTGATGGCCAGCTGACTGCTGCTGATTCGAATGTGGAACTGACCATGCGTCAAGCTGCCCAGAGCCACGGCCACATGCTTTTTTATCGACAACTTTCTGAAGGCCGTTAAGCATTACTCTCCACAGAATAAAGCAGAAGAGCGAGAGAGCTTTCAGCGAACGGCCCAGCGCAGCTCCGTGTTCTTTCACAGCCACAATCTCCAAATACTCCATTGACAACGGAACTTAATTTCATGCTCCATTAGGTTTCTGTGCGCTGAAAATGAAAGGGACGTATTGATGATGGTTGGGAACATTACCTAAGGTGCCCCATGAAACTGGATCTCAGTTCCAGACTCATTCCCCGCCAGGCAAAAACTGACCAGCGAGTGAAAAAACCCACTTTTCCTCTCCGCTTTCCCATCATGCAAAAATCATTTTACCTTCTAACTCTGCATGCCTATTCCCAGAAAGCTCAGATATGTCCTTTGGTTTAGCAACTGCTTCTGATGTACAAAACTTTGTAAAGGTTTGCTGAAACATCTTGTTACGGTTTCTTCAACTTTGAAATGTGAAATTTTCCCTCATTCCTGAATTCCTGCATAATCAAATGACTGCAACGTACAGCCATTCACAGTGGTTGGATGTGGACTGCTCAGTCCTGGAAAAATCTGTTTGCAGTCAGAACTGTTCACAGTGCTGTTGATAGGAACCACTGTTTTACTAATATCAATATACAATGGCTGTAAATGCAATTGCTTTATATATTTTTTACTTATAGTTACATCTACAGAGCTGCAGATCTTATTTCTGTGTATTGCAATGACAAGATATTCTATTCTGTTCTATGCTATTCTGTATTTAGGTTGTAGACATAGTGATTCCGGATTTCTATCACTACCACTGTAAATAATAATTGGTGGGTGGGTGAGTTTACTACTACTATTACTCCTGCTACTTATAATAATAATACAATAATAATAATAAAAATAATAACAGGTATTATTATTATTATTATTATTATTATTTCATCATCATCATAATCATCATCATCAATAAATAAAAACAATAATGTAGTATAGCACTACACATACATATCGCATAATATGGCCAGACACTAACTCACTCTTCAATTACAATGTGGCCATAATATGCATTATGCTACAATGCATTAAGTGTTTTAAATAAACATTTGTGTGTGTGTGTGTGTGTGTGTGTGTGTGTGTGTGTTTGTGTATGTACGTAAACATTTATATATGATATATAAATATATGTTTACTTTACTATCATCTGTATCATTTATACATAACATTTGTCCTGCATGCAGTTCCTCAATTATCATTTGGCACAATTGTCATCTAGTTTTTGGTACCAAATGCAGGGGTCTTTAATAATTTCAGATTCATAGCTCACTTGGGAGAAGAGGAGATCTTTTATTGTGACTTGACAAAAGGTTATTAATTCCTCTACTGTCTTGCTTTGCTCTAAGAAAAAGCACCCTTCGCATTTTTTATGCTTGACATCATAATATACTCATAGTAAAAGCACATTGATAACATCTATATTTTAACCGAAAAAAGGACAGTGAGGAAATGTGTTCTTTTTGCATGCTCTGATGGAGCAGACTGGACAGGCTTAGAGACAGTGATGCAAATGCTGGGCCAGACATTACATCATCATCATCTTCTTCATCATCATCACTGTCCACACCTGATCAATACTGCTAGACTGCTGTTCCAATGTCTCTCGGTGGACTTCAGCAGCCAAAACCCACAGACAAGGCTGCCTAGGGGGCTGGGGTCAGACTGGGGGAGGGGCAGGATGTTCCCAGAAGCACAGAGAGAAAAAAGTGTCTTGGATACATTAGCCGATTTTTGTATTTCATGACTCTATTTTATGAAAAGCACCAGCTGCTCTTTACAGCGTATTAACAGTATGCACAGTATGTCCCAAAGAATCCAGACAGCCCCTCTAATTAATGAATTCAGCTGCTTTAAAGAGAATGGGACACTCTGGAGCAGTTGCAGAAGATCCGAATGTCATGTCTGGGTTGTGGAGTGTTCTATAGAGTAATGGAGCTCCATAGAATACCTTTAGGATGAGCTGGAGTTGTGTTTTTGATCCAAAACTGATGTTCTTGATCTTAATTCTCTTGTAGCTGCAATCCAATTCCCACAGCAATGTTCTAACATCTACTGTAAAGTATCTCAGTATAGTAGCGCTTGTTACTGCAACAAAGGAAGCACAAACCCTCTATTAATACCCTGGTTTTCAGAAAAAATTCAGACATATTATATATTTTATTTATGCGAGAATGATGAACATTTGAATTGACATAAATGCATTGCATAGTCATTTCCATTTGTCTCATTGTCTGTAACAAAAAATGTGAGAGCTTCGTTTTGGCAGAATGAGACACACACCTGTAACTCTTTATCAAATTGCTATCAGAATATCAGAATAAAACATCTCTTTCATTTAATACCTCATGGCCCCTTCCACACATTTTCTCCTCTTGTTTCAGTAAGCTCAGAGACAGGGAGTATTTAACATGGATTTTAACATGGTTTTACATGCTTTTGTTATGGCCAACTATAAAAGCAACATCTAAGGGTTAAAGAATGTCATTGATCTTTAAAACTGTACGGGTACTAAGTGCAGTGTGGCTGGCGCAAGCTGCTCGTAAAGCTTCAACGGGGCTATAAAACACCAGAACAGCAGCAGCCTCGCTTTATACCGAGACGGGGAATTCGGCTCCTTTCAACAAGAATTATATTTCAGTGGGGTACAGTACAGCAAAGACTATCATACTTTTAAACCCCTTTACAAGTTGTTTTGCTGTGCCCAAGCCTCCAAGCTTCACCATCATCTGAGTGGGAATGGTAAATCCTTTGGACAGTCAGTGCTTTAAATGTACACCTTTCAGCATAAAGTTTGAAGCTCTGCTCTTTTAACTTTTCAAAGCAGTGAATGCCTTAGAAAGTAAATGTGCCTTGGTCGCTATAGTGTGACTCCGGCGCAATGTAGGATTGATCTCCAGGGCTTATTAAAACAGGCCTGCTTCGTTGTTACTGGAGTTATTAATAATTGGGCAAAAGTCGACATCATTTCACCCTTCAATAATTGTGATCGATTCCAGTAAGAAATGAGAATCCGGGCCTAGCTGATCACAGAGTAATCTTGAGGCCATTTCTGTAAACTGAGATTAAATTTAATTTTAAACCAGAGATCAATGCGAATCAAAAGTTTGCACGAAGGGACAATTTTCAGGACGAAATTATGCTTTCAGTGAAAATCACTTCTGAACTTTTCACCGAGTTTAATCTATATCCAGTGCAAGTGGCCCCATATGCTTTATTTTTAAATGACCACATACTAGCCCAACTGAGGCTACATTCAGAATACAAACCTTATGGCTTTTTCCCAGATTGGATCCTCCTGTCTTCAACACAGGAGGATCCAATCTGGGCAAAAGCCATAAGCCATTCATATCTGTCTTTCGTTTGGTGCCCTGAAATGACCCACAATGCATCATGAACAGCAAAGAAACTAGCAGTATAAACCTTTATTGCAGATATCAGCTCTGATCAGCTCTCAGCTGTTCATGATCTGGCTTTAGCAGGAACTCCCATGCTTGCAAAGAAGCAGATCATCTTTAGAGTTAATCTAGTGAACATGTCATGTGCTGTATGCTGATTATAAAACAGGTAATAAAGAAGCATGCATAGTGTTCTTTTAGAGATTCCACAATGAACAGTACCCAGTATCTACCATTTTAACGTTCTGTATAACTTTGGATGCCTAGAATGCTCTGAATCATGACTACAAAATGTTTCACAAAGCAAGCGCATCATGCCCTGCACAGGCTGCACCTCTTCGCACTGGATGACTGATTTGAAAAATGTAAACAAACTGTTGGGAATTGTGATTCAGTTGATATCTGGATGCAGAAGCATTTAATGCCTTTTGATGCTATGCCTTGACTAGATAATTCTCTCACCATGAGCAGATCACCTCTGATGTTAATGGCAAGTATAAACAGGGCCTAATACCTAACCATTGTATGTTTATGTAGTTACTGTTAGCTTGGGTTGTGGTCGGTTCTCTTTAATTGTTTCCTGCAGGTTCAGTTTAATTTAAAATGAATTCATAGGTGTGGCTTTCAAAGTCTTTTTATGGGCAGATTTTAATGACATGAAATATATCAGTCTTAAAGTAGTGTCTTTGACCAACTATACACACAACCACCACCCAAACACACACACACAGAACCTGAACACTCCATTGGCCGCCATTCAGTCACATTGTAGCACACATCCCATGCTGACCTTGTATGTAGTGACATTATTGCGTGTGTGAGTCGCATTCTGAAGATCTCTCATCTATTCAGCCTGTTCAGCATTCAGTCAATAAAAGGCACAACTAAAAGACTGAATGACAGATGTGTAGTGATATAATGAATGAATAGGGGTATTATGAAGTTTCACTTTAGCTTCTGCTAATCAATACACATACAAATGCTAAGATTAAGTGCTCGGTGAATGTATGTGTCGTACAATGGATAATTGGCTTTAGTCTTTTATTATATGGGAAGACTTGATTATTCATTGTAATTTAGGACAGAGAATTTGAACTAATTATTTGAAAACATGCTGTGTTAAATATGCCATGTGTTATTAATGTATAAACCATGTACATATCAATCCCACATCATTACTTTACAAATGTACATTTCCATGCATAAATGTATGCAGGAAAGCATACATTCACTGAATGCATACATAAATGAAATGTATATTTATAGTATGCATATGAACATAAACTGTTGTTGTACTCACTTGTACATTTGCAGGCATATGAGTTTTTATGCTCTTGGTTTTGGCATCGTAAGGTGTCACTGTTGGGTGTTATTAGCATTGTTGAGTGTCGTTTGCCATTTGGGGTTGTTTTAGGCTATTTCTAGCGGTGTTGCTGTTGTTTGGTGTTGGTGGGATTTGTTAGCATTGTTAGCTAGTGTGCTTGGTTTCATCACCATTGTTCTGTATTTTTCAGTGCTGGTGACATTATTGGGTTATGCTGGGCTATTGTTTAACAATTGTTGAGTGTTACTGGGAATCTTTGGTTTTGTTTGGATGTTCCAGTGTGTTGCTGGCATTGATGTTGAGTAATGTTGAGCACTGGGTATTGTTAGCATTGCTGGATGCTGTTCAGTCTAGCTGGTTGATGCTGAGTGTTGTTGTTTGTGAAGGAGAATCTTGGGGATCTCTGGAGCCATGAGAAGGATGCACTGGCACACACTCGTGTGTTTCCACAGGCTGTATGTTATTTTCGAACCCAGTCATGTGTGCGCTCCCTCCCTGTTGGCTCTCTATGAGACTCAGCCTGAGCTTCTCTCAGATGGTCGTTCCTTTTTAATTGGGGCAGCAACGTGGAACAGACACTGTTTAAAAAATCCTTTGATAGAGTGTGCCGATCAAAAGACCCTTTAATCACTGCATGGGAATAGGACTGACTGGAATTTTATGAGTTCAAGGCTTCGAATTTCTCTCCTCACTGCAACAAATCAGGCAGGTACTGAAATCATCTGTCATGCTAGCTATGAGTTGCCATGTGAATAAAACCATTGCTGCAATTACATTTTAAGAGTATATTTGAGTGTATATGCATGTGTGTGTGTATATATGTGTATTTAAAACTGATTAAGTGAGGAAGAGGCTTTCCTAGTCCACCATTCCCAGTGAAATAGGGGTTTTGCAGGTTAGGGAGATGTTTGGTGATGGTTTGGTTTGTATTGGCGATTGTGCTGTAAATGGAAGCTGAATTTCAGGCAGTCGTCACTCAGTAGTGTCAGTGCTCTCTGGCCTGAGGGGACCTGCTCTCCATGTGTCTAATGAGCGCTACGTTAGTCGCAGAGGGCTGCTTACCCAGAAACCTTTGCGCTGAGAAAAGTGTGTGTGTGTGTGTGTGTGTGTGTGCGTGTGTGCACAGGCTGTGTTTAGTCACAGTGTCCGTGGGGCACAGCGGACTGTCAGATTTGTCTCCCTTCCCTCTTCTCTCTGTCTCTCCGTCTCTCATTCTCCATCTTTCTATTTCTCTCTATTCTGCCCTTCCTTTCTGTCATATCTTCCGTCTTCTCTCTTCTTTCTCTTTCTCTTTCTCATTCACCTTCCTTCTTTCACTCCGTCTCTGTGCTTTATTTCTTTCTCTCTTTGCTTATCTGTATTTCCATCACTTTCTCTTATTGTCCCCCCTTTCCTTCACTATCTCTCTTGTTTTTGTGCTCTCTCTCTCTCTCCCTGTCTCTCTGTGCCTTTTTCTCATTTTCTTCTCTCTCTTGCTTTCCCTGCTCTTCCTTTCTCTCTCTCTCTTCATCCATATTTCCTTTATGCTTTCTCCCTCCTTCATCCTCTCTCTTTATCTGTCTCTTTGCTTCTCTCACTCCATCACTATCCCTCTCTCCATGCCTCTCTCCCTCTCTCTCGCTCTCTCTTCCTCTCCCCAGTCAGCTGAAGTGAATGTCACGGAGTCCACTCAGAGGAGAGCATCTCCATGGTAACGGTGTGCTGCTGTCATAGCGTATTGTAACTCCACCCTTTGGCATGAAGGACTGACATGTCCCCGTGGAACCGGTGCAGAAGCTGCTGACCAATCCATTACATTAACAACACATCTGACATCCGGAGACTCCAGCACTAGTTTCGTTCTCCATTCTACCATTTAACCATTTTTTTTGTGATTTAAGCTTCTATTAAGCACCATGACTAACCGCTATCATTCTTAATCTCCTAATTATGGGATATTATATGCAGACACATTTAAATACATGCTCTTGGAAGACAAATTGAATTTGATTGAATTAAGTGAGGCCTGCATGCTTGGGAAAATGACAAGGAATGAAAAGGTTTACGATAAATCCGTCATGAATTTTATATTCTTTTCATTTCACCTGATCATTTGTGCAACAAAAAATACCATGCAGTTGTGTTTCTTCTTAGATAGTTCCATGCTGTCAATCATGCCAGTCATTTATTTTGACATCGTCCACAATTTTGACCATCCCCGGCTCTCCCTTGTGACGTATGTTCCTGCAGTGATGGTAAATGGCAGAAAGATGGTGCTGTCAGGAATTTAGTACACAATAATAACCAGTGCAAGCTTTATTTATGACGTCGTAGACCATTGACCTTCTTCTTCTTCATGGTGCAGCAAAGGGCCCGCCATAATTGTTGAGTAACAAGGTTCAATTGGTTTGGAATGAGTCGGTTCCTCTTGGCAGCAGGACAGCGGACATTTATCATTGCATTGGAAGGCATCGCATCCAACAGCAGCTCTCAGGGGCCACATGGAGGTCTGGGTTATTAATCCCAGCTCATGTCTAGTACAAGGATTTAGGTACAGCTTAAAGGAACCTGACCCAAAGACATTAATGTGACTAAGAACAAATGAAAGCCAGCAAGAGTGCTTAGCATTATGGAAACAAGATCACTGCATTCAGATCATGTGGCTAATGAATGAAAGCTAGTGGGGATTGGCTAGCATTAAGTAAATGTCATCTATTTAATCAAGAATACAATTGTGGCTAAAATGTCTGTCATAATGTAAAAATCACGGGTTTCATTAAGAATATTATGTATAATAATTTATGAAACGCAGTAGCTTGCAGAGCAGTTAGCATTAGGTGAAAGAGTCTATGCTGTGAGTCTAGATTTCAGTCACAGTTATGGGGTGAAATGTGCCTTTAAGGTGTTCAGACTTTTAGGATGATCTTATCCAGTTACCTGATGCTTGTCACTTATACAGTTCAGGTCAATAGATATTGTTACTCATAGTGGCATGCCTTGATCATACAGCTGTATTCTATGACAGGGTCAAACATCAAGGCCAAATCAATTCTACTATTCAGTTGAAACATGATGTGGAAAGAACTTATCAACTAGTAACAAAAGTATATTTAATAGGTACTAATATCTATAAAAATTGACTATTTCAATAGATGCTGTTTGCATGGTGCTGCTGTTTTGATTAATGAGGGTTACAATGACTAGTCGACAAAATCAAGTCACAGACAATATTAAGTCGTCTGTAATGTTCAGATAATACACATGTTTTTTTCAAGAGATTGGAGTACATTGCAGGAAGCATCGTGGTGATGTGTGGTCCATTATTTCATTGCATTATAAAAATGAATCACAAACAATTTGACCGCACATGAGTACAGACAAATAGAGAAAGAGACCTTGACTGCTTTAGATATAAAAGTGAACATGTAGGTCAGAAATATGAGTAGCGCAGGCTTTGTATATGCCATATTCACCAATACAATGATTACTATACCCACTATATACTATATTCTTTCTCTAGAGTCTTTATACTAGGGAGTGTTGTCTCAATTGCACAAAAATGTTTTGCACTAAACATAAATGACAGATTACAACATTCTACTCAAATGAGCCATATTCAGTGTAACTCTTAGTAGTTTTTGTTTTTATGTCAGGTAGGATGATCTGCTTGGTTACAGTGCTTTTTGTACATCCTGTCACCTCCGAAAGGGTAAAGCCAGTCATACCAGCTCGGACTTCTGGCCACAAATAGCTGTAGCATTAACCTTTAGAATGCGAGTGGAACAGATTTGTTGCCAGAAGCGCAGCAACTGGTTAATTGTCATCATACCACAAAACAGCTCCTTATATGTAAGTTCTCTTGGTTTGCTTTGATGCTCGAGGTGTCAGAGGTCATGCTGAGCTTTGTTTGGTGTTCCTGTATCACGTAGAACCAAAGTTATTGTAATTTTGAAAAATATAATAATAGTAATTGCAACTGGGGTTTTAAAAGTGGAAAAAAACATGCACATGAGAAAACAAAAATGAACAATTTTATTTCTTTGAATCTGAGAGAACTGTCAGGATACTCTCCACCCACAAGTAGGTGGGGAAAACCCACAGAAGGAGGGGGGGCCCGAGAGTGGTCAAGGGCAGCGGTGCACCGAAAAGTGCAGGAAACAGCAAGCGTGTAGGAGAGGAAACACCACTTTTAGACTGTTTTACCCCGTTTTTGTTGGTTGAAAACAGATTTTACACATACACAATGAGTTCTAAGCGTAAAGAGCAGCATCAACTGGTGTGTTAGTTCCAGTATTAAATGCAGTGTTTGGGGAAAAGCATCCCCTTTTTTGTATTTTGTTCTCCAACCTCCATACATCCCAGGTCATGTTACCAGCGTGGTATTATTTAGAAAGTTTAGTTATAGCCTGCTTTGTGACAGTGGTGTTTTTAGTAGCGTTCGTAACATTTAACATAATGGTCATACTGGAAAAATACTTGTCCATCACTGCCACGCCACTGCACAGTACCACAAAGAATATCGATGGGGGGGGGGGTGAACTGACAAGCCCTTAAGTGAAGCTTTATTTTCCTTTCTTCATAACAGTGATTTCTCTTTCTAGCCATAGCCTGGCTAGCTCGGTGCCGGGGGACTCCCACTCCATAATCCACTCTCGGAAACGCTTCCTCTGGAGGCCTGCAGGCCTCGCTGCTTTAGCACTGGAGCAGAAGAACAACCAGGCTGTCAGTCACACTGCCCTACCCCATCCCTCGCACCCCCCTCGGCTTTAAAAGCAAAGCCTTGTTCCTGACCGCCTGCTTCGAAAGCCGCCGTTAGCGGGTCAAGTGCTCTTAACCATCAAACGAAATAAATAAATAACCCGCGGAACTGCATGCCACTCAGTGATCTCTCTGTTTATATACCGGTCAGGTCTTAAATGCATATGTTTAGTTGTTCAACGTCAAATATGTATGTGGCACCGAGCAGTTACATACATTCTGAAGGTCTGATGTAGCTCTTGCTCACATGGAAAAAAATTGCACAGTTGTTGTCAGTTGATGTATTATATTTTTAATTCATGTGAAAATGATGCACTTTTGTCAGTATTTGACAGGCTCCTCATTTTTAGCTGTGGAGCAATGGAACGTTCTCTGGAGTGGTGCGGCTCCCTTAAATACCTCAGGGATGAGTTAGAGTGACGTTTATGCTCTCGAACTAATTATTCAACATCTGCTCCCGATATCACTAATGCTCTCGTGCAATCAAATCTTCACAGCAATATTCCAAAGTCTAGTGTAAAGCCTAAGTATAAGCTGTTACTGCAACAAAGAGAGGAAAAACTCTCTATTAACAACCTTGAATTGAATTTAGTGAAAACTGTAATTGTAACCCAAACAAATCTGACTCAAATGTAATGGTAAAGAAAAAAAAGAGAAGTAATACAAATAGAGCTTAAAAAAAAACTGTCTATAAAAAAATATATATCAAGGCTGACCTGTTTAGGTGAGTTTGGATCCGTCTCTTTTTTTAGTAGAGATTTCATATTATTTAACAGATTGTCGCAGATACCACATGCGTTTTCAAATTTTCTTCAGACATGAACAAATAATATGTAGTCATTTGTTAAGCACCACTGTGTACAAATATGCCCCCCACCCCCCAAGGTGTCACTGGATCATCTGTATGATGAGGTTCTTTAGCTGTTAAAAAACAAAAAATGCCACATTAAAGTGCAGGCTACTCCTGCCTAAGCACTTAACCAACATGTAACAATGAGAGCTGATTCACACTGGGTGTGTTATGAGTTTAGGGGAAAATGTATGTACAGCAAAACGTATCACGTATCATGTGCAGTCATGGCATAGGCCATTTCCTCTGAGATCAGTTAAGTTTTCAGATTCTGATTCTGATGAGTAATACAGGGTCCCCGCTTTTTAAAGTTATGTTTTTTAAGGCCTTGAAAAGTATAGAAAAGTCTGGAATTTTAAAAGGGGTGGCATAAAATTAATTATAGGGCAAAATGAAGAGATGATTCCTGATTAGCCTATTTCATCCTTTTTTTTCTTTTACCAGCGCACGTCACCGCCTGTAGCACAGGGGGCAGTGTGTACCCCACAGGCCGATATGCATGCTATAGAAAGAGAAGAAATAGTGAGAGATGGTTGCAGGAAGTGTTGCCAGATTGGGCGGTTTTCCGCCCAATTGGGCGGTTTTGAATTCTACTTTGCGGGTAAAAAATGGCTTGGGCGGGGTAACAAAAATTGGGCGGTTTTGACATTAGTTTTGCGGGTTTTTTAATATAACTTCGCACCTATGTTCTGTGAGAATGCATCCAATCCAATCCATATTTAATACTTCTTTGATCCAATCAGTCGGAGATCTAGATGGGCAGCATCATGCCACAGAGTGCCCTCCCACTGCGTTCGCCGACGCTTCCCCTTGACTCACGTTTTTTTCCCTTCAACTCGGACAGCAGTAAGTGAATGGCTAGTCAAAATTCCAAAGTGGGTAAAATACAAAAAAGTACAGAAAGGAGTGGGGAAACGAGAGTTAAAGTTACGGAAAACTTCGTCGAATGATGGAATATATAATATTTAAATCTCAATGTAGTAACGGGTGCACGATTTAAAAAAATATTGCAAAGTCATATTCTGTTTCAACCATACTTAAAACTGGACAGCAGATTTTTCATCTCCAGCACTGACAGCCAAATTATCTATCTCAGTGTTGCCATTTAGAAATTGCTGCATGGATCTACAGTACCTATACAGCATAATTACTTGTAAGTAAGCTTTAGCTCCATATTTTTACTTTACAAGGGTATAGGCAACCACGGCAATTACTGTATCACTCCAAAAGGTAGATTTTTGGGCGGTTTTGAGTGCATTTGGTGGGTTTTTGGCATATTTTGGGCTGGAAACTATCAGCAGAATCTGGCAACACTGGTTGGAGGATGAGAAGTACCGTGGCTGTTTGAAAAAGACAATTTATATTAGAGCTGTTGCTCCAATAAATACAGCATGTGCCTTGTTGAAATCAACTAAAATCTAGGCTATTGTGTTTGTTTTTATTTACCCAACAGAATATATAGCATTATGTTTAAAATGTATAGCAGAATGGCAAAAACACTACACCTCTAAGCTATTATGTAGTTCCTCTGGTCATAGAACCTGATTTAGTTTGGGTACATCAACCTTCGTGAAAGGAACACACAGACACTTGTGCACACACCGTGCAACAAGAACTATACATTTCATTTAAGGAAACACCCGCCACACCCTCTTCACTTTCAGCATGTCTCTATAGAATCAGGATACGCCTCCTGAATGGCGTTTATGAATAAACAATGACCCTGCCCCTCTCATGTGACCGCCCTGCGAGGTTCATTCTCAGGGCAGAGTGGCCTGCTGTCTGCCTGATACCTGATCTGCTCGATCCCATAAAACCCCCATCCCCACAGACAGACAGACACATACACACACACACTCACACACACACACACACACAGCTCAGCCTGCAATAGGTCCCTCACCTATAAGCTCATATTTGTTGTCTACATTTTTATAGAGCTAAATATTCAGCGTTTTCAGCACCAGCTAGACTATTAATTATTTATCTTTTTTCTTTTATCTTGCTGAGCCAAAGAGCTGTAAAGATTAAAATCCAAATGCAAAACCCATGGCTTTTCCCTGCACCACTTTGTTGGATGTGTGAGAATGGCAGCATGATTTTTGGGAAAATCCTAGTTAAAATTGTATTTCTGTGTTTTTAATAGTTTAGATTATTGATCTAATACAACTGCAATTGGGGTGATCTGGTTTGCTATGTTTTAATATGCATCCTTCAATCAATCTTCACACTTATTTAAATGTGAAGTGATTAATTGTAGAGAAACGTAGTGAGTCTTACTGATTGTATTTACAGTGGAGGTCGTGTCTACCACACATAAATGTCAACAACATATAAATAGACTTTATGTACTATTCAATTCCGTTTCTGAGCTTGTATAATAAACATAATTATTTTTCTTTGGAGACTGTTTTGCCATATTTATTTATTTATTATTCCTTTTAATATATACTCATCATCCATTAAAACACCCCCAGATCTTTATGCTTGCTTATTTTTCCTGCCTAAAACATCTACTTCAAGGAATGACTTGTCAGGTGCCATTTTAGCAAGATAATCAATAATATTCACTTTACCTCTCACCAGTTTTAGTATTACAGCTCATTGCGGCATTTGTATGTTTTAGGCCAAAATCTTTTTAAAAAGCCCGCCAAATTATACTAAAACAATGTCTTTGGCATCAAGAAATATGTTCATGAAAAAATATCATTAAAGATGTGCCTTGGTGCGCAATATGTGCGCACAATATACTTTATGTTGGATTTATTAAAATTTTACAATGGATCACACAAACTGCCCTTAACCCCGCCCACTAGCTGCATGTCCTGGACTCTAATGCAAATTTACATCTGATTTAAAGATGTAAATGCGAACGCAGCCCATAAACTGTGCATTTAGGCCTGTCCTCGGTTTTCGTACATGGCATGCAGACAGAATGCAATGGAACTGTGTCTGAAACTAATGCAAAAGGCTTAAAACGCTGAACCCTCTGTGAGGTACCTTTTAGAATCTTTAAACACTTCAGACGTCTGGTTCTTACTTTGAACAATTCTGAAGTTTCTCTAGAGAAAGTGCTTTTTCACATCAAACCACAAATAAAATGGAACTGAACTGAACTGAGTAAATCTAGGCAATATTTCAGACGGCTCCGGGGCGCTCCTCCTCCTCCTCCTGGGCTCTGTTTCAGTCTCAGTGGGAGTTAAGCACTTCATAGAAGTCAACACAGGCCCACAATCCTCCCTGTACTGTCCACATTAGGTACTGCTAATGAGCTTCCTTATTCAGCAAGATTAAAAGCATTTGCAGGGCCGCATAAGCTGCAAACTCGTGTGCAGAATCATAAATACTGTTCAGTACGCCTAATATGAAGTGTGCCATTAGCTTGCATGAAAACAAGCTATAGTAAGAGTATAGAACCCAGTGTCTACCTGTTCATTCATACTGCTCCACCTGTCAGTAGGGAGCAGGGTTTTTGTTTAGAAAGCTCATGTAAAAAGTCCTCAGTGAGGTGAAATGACATCATTGTATACATTATATGAAGAAATGCGTTGGGGCGCCTGACCATTACACTAACAGTTACTTTAATGACATTGCATTCAAATACCTAGACTTTAATATGCAGTTGGGTCCCCCGTTGCAGGTATAACAGCTTCCACTCTTCTTAGAAGGCTTTCAACAAGATTTTGGAGTGTTTCTGTAAGGAATTTGGGCTCATTCATTCTGTAGAGCATTAATGAGGTCAGGCACTGATGTTGGATGAGAGGGTCTGGCTGACAATCTTCGTTCCAGTTCATTCCAAAGATGTTGGATGGGTTTGGGGTCAATTCGGGCCAGTCAAGTTCTTCCACACTGAACTGCAATCATGTCTTTATGGAGCTTGCTTTGTGCACTGGAGCTCAGTCATGCTGGAATAGAAAAGGGCCTTCAAACTATGTCCACAAAGCATGACGTTGTACGCTGAAGTATTTAGATACCTTCACTAGAAATGAGGGGGCCTAGTCCAACCCCTGAAAAACAAGTGTCCCTAAACTTTTGTCCATGTTGTGTATCTGATCCAAAGTACCTGATTGCTGTCACCAACTGAATCCTTTTATCCTTCCATGCATTACCTTTAATCAGGTTAAGGATGATGGACAGATAACCACTAAACAGGTTACCAGTTCATCACAGTGAATATTTTCAGAGTTGAATTATGTCTTATTATGGCCTGATCTTTATTTGCTACAATAGAAGTGTACGATTAATTACCATAGACAATCATTTCAACACACTTCTCTGTACTTAAGTCTTTTAAAAAGCCCTCCTTCCCACCATCATCAGACTCTACAACTCCTCCCCCTGTCACATACCCACACAAAAGCCGAATCACCGTCCGCTACTTTGTTGTGCAATTTCTTACCGGGCTTAAACCAATCATTATGTGTATCAATATGTACATTATTGTCTTGCTATGATGTGCAATATCGGGTTCAGGTGCAAAAACATCATAATTATGTGTAATATCTTATTAAGTGCAATAGTTTTACCATGTGAAATATCACTACACATGCCAATATTACCTATATACTACTGATTTCTGTTATGTGCAATTAACATGCACCTGACTACCATTTGTGTTGTTAGTAATTCACTTACATTTAATTGCGTAACTTATCTATAGTATTTATACGCAGCATTTGTACATGTAGCATAGTGTATTTCATATTGGGCTTTTTCTGCAAATTTTATATTGGATTTATTTTGACTTTTACATTGTGTCTATGCAGTCATAATACAAGCAGTTTTCTGTTTCTGATTCTCATTATAAATGAACAGAAAACATAAACTCAGTGGTCACCAAACCTGGTCTCGCCTGCTCTGGCTAATGAACATTTTAAGTGCCTGATTGGCTTCAGCAATATGTAGGGAGAGGGACAGCATGCTGGATATAGGAGCTAAACATGGCAGGAAAGGCTGAAGAATGGTGTCACGTTCCGCCGTGGTGCGTTCAAGCACGAGGCACTGAGGCAGACCTTTTTCATCTCTGACGGATACTTTATTCCAAAACAGGCTGGGTTTACAACAAAACAAAAGGTAAGGCACGAGGGCCAATACTATTTCTCAAAACCAAAAAACAAACAGAAAGAACGCACACACGACAGGAACCTAAAGTGAAGCTGAAAAACCGACAAAGGAAACGTGAGCAAACAGGACTTATAAACAGAACAGAACTCAAAACAGGTGAAACTTAAATGTCCTTAAACTAATGGCCAGTCTGGCCTATTTAGCTGCCACGCCCCCAAGCATCTTAAAAGTCCCTATACTACCCGCTGGCTGCGGACTGGGGGCGTGACAAATATTCAGTGGACTGGTGAAACAAAAGTTGTGCGTCTCGTTACATCTGGCGTAAAAGTAACACAGCATTTCAGAAAAAGAACATCATGCCATCAGTAAAACATGGTGGTGGTAGTGTGATAGTCTGGGGCTGTTTTGCTGCGGACCTAGACAACATGCTGTGATTGATGTAACCATGAATTCTGCTCTTTACAAAAGTAACCCTAAGAAAAATGTGTGGCCGTCAGTTTGTGACCTCAAGCTGAAGCGCACTTGGGTTCTGTAGCAGGACAGTGATCCAAAACACACCAGCAAGTCCACCTCTGAATGGCTTTAAAAAATTATGGTTTTGGAGCGGCCTTAAAAAGGCAGTTCATGCTCTGAAACCCTCCAAAATGGTTGAATTAAAGCAATTCTGCAAAGAAGAGTGTGCCAAAATTCCTCCACAGTGATGTGAAAGATTAATTGTCTACTATTCAACCAAGTTACTGCATGCTCCGCACTCCTAAACAACAACTGTCAAACAATATCTAAACTACACATGACCGAGAAAAGTCAGAAGTAAGGAAGAGATACAGATACTTTTTTTTTAATATTTTTTTTATAAAAAAGCAAGTAAAATGAGAGACAGTCGCCAATGTGCTCCTTGAAGAGGTCTTCAGGCAACACTTGAAGACAGATTGGAACTAAGGGTGGCACAACCAGTTATTAGGTTTAGGGGGCAAATACTTTTTCACATAGGGCCATGCAGCTTTGGATAGTTTTTTCCGTAGTAAATAAAATCATAATTTAAAACACAGCATTTTGTGTAAATCTAGATTATCTTGGTCTAATATTTAAAATAGTTTGATTATCTGAAACATTTAGGCAAAAACAGGCAAAAAATAAGAATTCAGATGCATTTTAAGAATGCAAATACTTTTTCACAGCACTGTATTTAAAGCAATGAAGCTGTTAAGGACACACAGATCTTACCTGAGATGCAGAGAAAAAACACAAAGAGGATGA
>JBBPCY010000050.1:3467-13563 GCA_037974405.1 Brachyalestes nurse
AAAGAGAGAGAGAGAGAGAAAGAGAGAGAGAGAGAGAGGAAAAGAGAGAGAGAGGGAGAGAGGGAGAGAGAGAGAGAGAGAGAGAGAGAGAGAGAGGGAAAGAGAGAGAGAGAGAGGGAAAGAGAGAGAGAGAGAGAGAGAGAGAGAGATCAGATGTTGTTTGGCTTTGGGCTTTAGGAAGTATCGTATGTGACACCTCTGTGAGAAGGTTATGCTGAAGGCCTGCTTCCAGCGCTCACATGGGACGAGCTCACTGCTGGACACACACCACGTGCACAGGCACACACACACACACACACACACACACACATGCATTGATTAATCCATCTAGGGTCTATTCAGACAGCGTTAAAAGCTAAGCACTCAATCTGTAGGTGCACCCAAACAAAGCTTCACCAGAATCAGCTCAATGAAGACAGCACTGCAACTCACACACAGTACACTGTGGCTCTGTTAGCCACATTGTTAGCCCAGTGCTAGGATGGCTGACAATGAAAGGAACCTCCACTTAGCATACATGATGCTGTTAGCAGATAAAATATGATCACTGCTACGTGCATGCTACAAGCAAGATAAAGGCCTATTAATAACGAATCATGCGTCTTATAA
The DNA here is from genome assembly GCA_037974405.1 of Brachyalestes nurse. Lineage (NCBI taxonomy): Eukaryota > Metazoa > Chordata > Actinopteri > Characiformes > Alestidae > Brachyalestes > Brachyalestes nurse. The sequence goes on from JBBPCY010000050.1 coordinate 4,077, forward strand.
ACAGAAATATATATATACATATATATTTATTTACATATGTGTGTGTGTGTGTGTGTATACTAACTGGTTTTGAAGTGTAATTTAATAATATACACTGTAAGCGTCATTTCATGGATGTGAAGCACGAGCTTCTGCTAGTTTGAGCCTTCATGACTAAATGATGTTACTACAGACTATAAAATATGACTATATGTATTTTTAATCTTCTAAAACTTTGAAAAAGCAGCATATCGTCAGGTGAGCATAAACTTCTGGCTTGTAGCGTATGTATGACTGAAAGGCTGGGAATGATGGTACCTCAGCAAAGTCATTTTAGTCTGTTTATTCCTGGCTTTTTTGGACAGTGGAATGATAAATGAATCCTGGTCTCTACTTATGGGACCCATTTTTCCTTCCTCTTCCATCTTCCTTATTACAAATGCACATAAAAACAGGACCATCAGATGTGGTGTGAAACTTCCACTACATTACAAATCATGATATTTTTATTTGTCTGGGTGGCATGAATAGGCCATAGCACTCAAAAACTGAGATGAAAAGAAGAACAAAAGCACAAAAGAAAAAGAAGAAGAAAAATATAAACCGGAAAACAGTAGTGTAAGCATATATGTCAGCAAAGGGTAAATCTTTTCCAGCGTAAATTATTCTCAGCAACTGCCCCTTGGCTTCTACTGTAAGTGCTTTTCAGGCGTATTGTTTTCTAATATTGGTGCATATTTTGAAATTCGCTTTCATAAGGTAAACCTGCCCATTCTTCATACTCTTCATTAGCCCTCCATTAGTGCCGGGGTCTCTCCGAAACTTCGCCAGTTAATTACAGGCGCTTGTAATTTATCAGAGCACTGACCGCTTTGACCATGAGCCCTGTACATTTATTAAACAGTGTTCCTCAAATCAGCATTTCGGAAAGATCTTTTCATAATGACCTTCCCAGTTAAGTTTGATGTAGGGTTTAGATCTTATCAAAGACCACACGACACACACACACACACACACACACACACATACACATTTCCCTTTTGTCATCTATTCCACCCGGATTGAACGGGATGATTGACAGTTTGACTGTGCATTATTAATGGGGTCCTCAGGCGGTGTGTGAAGGGCAGACGCCAAGCTCTCTGCTGCTGCCCAGAGCAGAGGTGGCACCCTCATGAAAAATGTATTTACCTCATGTACTCCCCACACACTCTCAAAATACACACACACACACATGCACGCACACACGCACGCACACACACACACACACACACACACACACACACACACACACACACTCACACGCACACACTCGCAGCTTATGGTAGGAGAGTGTCACACAAGAGGTGAGTCTGGCCTCTATGCTACTAAACTGACCCAAATAATCTAAACCTAATGGCATGCTTATATGTATATTGGTCATACATGTCCATTTTACTCTCTCAATTAACTCTCTATTGTTTCTATCTATCTGTCTGTCTGTCTGTCTGTCTGTCAATTTGTCTGTTTTTCTCTTTCTCTTTCTTTCCCTCTGTCTTTCTTTCTCCTTCTCTATTTGATTGTGTGTGTGTGTGTGTGTGTGTTTGTGTGTATAAACATTCCCTACAATTTCACCACACACAGGTATAGAAAACAGCTGTCTAAATGTGTAAATGTGTTGGCCTTTGTTGGCTTTTAGAGACTGTATAACCTGGAAGGTGCTGAAATGTTCCTCTGAACACTTTTGTGATTGATTCTTGTGCATGTCGAACAAAGTCCTAACAAAGACAGTGTAAGCACCTTCACATGATGGCTTTGTGTTTAGCAAAATGCATTTCTGGACTCTCCTGTCTGTACACTACTGTTTTTTTTTCTAAAGCTGTATTTCAGGCACTGTCTTCAATTGCTCCCCAAAACACCCACTACTGGACTTGTAAGTTGATTAGTCCCTTAGTCAGCAGGAAAAACAGCATTAAACACCACTTATCATCAAGAAAAATGCTCAGCTAGCTCTGGGGCCCTTCCTGAGAGTGTGTTTCATGGGATGAAAGGAAACTGCTTTGACTGCTATGACTTCCAGTTCATGCTGATTTTAAATAGTACAGGAAACAAACTGTAATAAATCTAGATGTCTACAAGTATTTGAAATGCTATAGTCTGTACTCTATATGTCTATAGCTGTAGCCCATCCAACCTGCTCCAAAAGTAAGATTTGTCAAAGTCAAATTTGTCAAAGACAAATTTCTGTTTTCTTCCTGAAAAACAGACAATAAGATTATCTATCTATCTCTCTATCTCTCTCTCTCTATCTCTCTATCTTTCTATCTATCTATCTAACATTTTATCAGGCTGAACTCCTGAAACCCACAGGTAAGACCAGGCCCACCTGCAGGTGTGTTTCAGATGCTGCACATTTTGATTTGGAGGATTTTTGTGTGGCTGCTCAGAAGAATGTGTGTGTTTTTGGCTGCTCAGGGTGGAAGAAGGAGAACACAAGGCTTTGAAGTTTTTGGTGTGTGTTCATTTCCATAGCATGGAGATTAGAGAGCTAATAAATCTGCTCCAAACAGCCACTTCAGCATCAGGCAAAGACCATTTGTCCACACGGTGAGCACACAAACTATTTTGTGTGTGTGTGTGTGTGTGTACGTGGTGAGTTGCCTCTTGATGTGCAGCATATGTTAGATTGTGCCGCGCACCTTAAGGTCAAACACGTTTAAAAAATTACACAGTTCATTTAGAAACAGGGTGAGGAAGTGAGTCTTGGGTCTTATAAACAGAGAGAGAGAGAGAGAGAGAGAGAGAAAGAGAGAGGGGCTAGAGTGAGAGAGGGGAGAATAGAGTGAGAGAGAGACACGAAAGAGAGAGAGAGAAAAGAAAGAAAAAGAGGGACAGAGAGAGAGGGAAGTGAAGGAATAGAAAGTGAGAGAGGGTCAGAGAGAGATTGAGAGCGAGGGAGGGAAAGAAAGAAAGAGAGAGAAAGAGAATGAATCCACTAACAACTACTAGGATGAAGCACTTCAGAGCAAATGAGCCTAAAGTCACCATGACCAGCTCCAGGTGTCAGCTAGAGGAATATAAGGCCAACCAATAGGAACAGGCACTGTTAGGATTGTACCGATACCGTTATCGATACTGATACTGCTTATTGATACCAATACTTATCGGTACTCTTAGTGATACTACTATGCATAATTTGGCACAAATAAAAAAGACATCACAACAAAGATGACTTTTTTGGAGAAATACGGAGCTAAACTGTGCACTGAAATGATATAAAAAATGATATGTGTGTGTGTTGGTGATATGCAGAGTGCTGCTCACGTCCCTCCCACTGATCAATTCCAGCACTGAAAATGCTGAAGTGTTAGAATGCATCATTGCTGCATAGACACAAGTAACAGAACACAAGTAGTAATAGGTGAGGTTTTTTTTTACCAACTTACTTCTAGTTCTTAGTATCCATCCCTATGGTCCAGTACTGGACAGTGGAACTGCTTTTCTGGAGTGATGTTGGTTTGCCTCATAACTTCTTAAGGTGCAAATTTGGACACCAAACATTGGTCTTGTCCGATCAACTCTATGTAGGGTATGAGGAGCACTGTCTAAATTTAGCACTGCCTAGATTTAATTTTTTAACTAAACTATTCCTTTAACTGCTCTCAACTTTAAACTTATTGGAATCATTTTACAAAATGTCACAAATGCAACAGACATGACGACCAAAAGCAATTCTGAAATTCCTTTCAAGCCTGAGCTGTGAGAACTTCACAGGTGCATGCTCCTGCTGTGTAAGTGTGTGCATGTTTGTGTGTGTGTGTGTGTGTGTGTGTGTGTGTGTGTGGTTCAAGTTTTCCTGAACAAGAAGCTCTGCAAACACAGAGCACCTGAAAGGCTAAAGGTCAACTGCAGGCTCAGCCGCAGCCGTTTGTTTCGTTTGGTCGGAATTTGAGCAGAAGAGGCGGGAAAGGAGTGAAGCTTCTCAAAACATGTCATGGAGAAAAAGAAAAGAGAGCAAAGATGAAGGATTGTTCGGAGGTGGACGTGTCAGGCCGTCCAGAAGACACAAAAACACTCACTCACCACACACTCACCACACACACGTCACCAACAACAAGCAGTATTAATGCGCTTCACACACGCAGGAGAAGAGCTTGATGGATCTTTTCCATCTGGTGAGAAGAAGATAAGCCACAGCTGAAAAACCAGAAGAAGAAAAACCAGCCATGTTTGAGTTTCCTTTAGTATGTCGGGGATCTGCCAGACACCTGTGCTGAGAAATCTTTCTGCAAGGTCTTATTTTGTTAGTGTTATTCTTGCATTATTGTCTATTTATTCTAACAGCAGTCCACCTCCACGTAGGACATCTTCATGTTACAGGTCCACCCTACATGAAACCAGTTATACTAGAATGAATCATTCATTATTGTTTCTTTGTCCAGATAAGTAATGTTATATTTGATGTTAACCACTGGGTTTGTTCTCCAAACCTTCTAGGAAAAGTCATGTCCACCAGAGTGAAGGTGAGAAGCTCAAGAAGAATTTCTGATTATTACTCTACTATTATTATACCTAGTGGCAGATGTGACTAGTAGAGTGAAGCCTTTGATTTGATGTAAAAAATAGATACCTTTAAAATAAAGCTTTGCAGATTTCGCAGGCTTGTAGATTTAAGTTATAGGTTCTATATACATCACCGACTGTGAATACAAGCGGTATCTTAACCAGTGTGTTTGTGATAGATGGTAACAGCAGCATCGCTGTAACTCTTTGTAGGAGTCATTGTATAAATGTAACACACTAGATAAATATATTAATGAAAATGTGAAATAGATTTTATGAGCTTTGTTTAATCCAGAATGGCCAAAATATGTTAAAGTGTAATGCCTTTAGCTTAGAACTGACATCCTACATGAAGTCTATAGTTGAAATTAGCATTATAGTAGGCCAAACTCTACTTGTTACTATTATTGTATTCACTGGCGAACCATGACTAGTAGAGTTAGACTTTCAGTTTGGAAAAAACTGTCCAAAAAAATGATACCACTAAGGTACCTTTGAGCAAGGTATCATCCCAACACACTGCTCCCCAGGCGCCTCTCATTGGTGGCAGGCCCCTGCTTCACTTGGTGAATGAGTTAAATGCAGAGAAAGAAGTTCACACTGTGGTGTGACTATAAGAGGCCCCTTTTTTTTAAACAGCAGCAGCTCCATGAACTCTTTACTGAAGGAGTCACTCTAGAAATGTAGCACACAAGGTCAAATAAATATAGAGTCAAACATGAAGTCTGTTTCATCTAGTATGGCCAAAAATGTTAATGTGCATTGCCTTCAACTTAGAGCTAACAGTCGAGCCTATACTGTAGGGAATATGCATTATAGGAGACTATACTACATATACAGGGTCAAACAGACATTTGAACTGAAGGCCCAGCTGTAAGAGTCACCATTTGCCAATGACTTTGCAATTCCTGTAAAAACATCTGCAGAAACATAAGAGGTGTTACTGTAATATATGTGAACATGGGCTCAGATTTTGCCTTGCAGATTGAGCAGTGAATGGGATGACTTCAGATGCAAGCAAGTGTGTGTGTGTGTGTGTGTGCGTGCGTGTGTGTGTGTTTCCGTCTCTGCCCACAGATGGCTGGCGATTGCCTCTGTGAACATTAGAGATAATCACTTTGAAAGAGGCTGCGGTTTGGAGAGAAATGAGTAATAATAGCTAATGATGGCCAATTGCCCATCTGCTGGCTGTGTTTCTGCACAGCTGGGGAGCGCAGTGAATAAAACCACTGTCTCACATGCACCGGAGACTAAGCGCCATTATTTGCTGAAATTAGCATAATATATCCAGCTGTTGCTTGGCACATTTTTTCGAGCCGTCTTTGTCCAATTGACGTATGGGCCTAGAGTCCAATTAACTCCCAACCTCTGTGGTAATTACTGCGGAGTACACGGTTGGAAACACTTTAATAGTAATGGAGTCGTTGTTTCTCCACTGATTACACACTTTCAGACAGACATTTGAAGGCAGAAAGCCAAAGTGAGAGTCGGGAATGAGAATCTGAATCAAAAAAACTTTACTGATCCCGGAAGAAATATCTTATGTTACAGAAAGGACTACAGAAACACAGAAACAAGAATAATATAAGGTCAAAAACAAAATACATTATGCTACATACACGAAATACTGAGGTCAGTAAGAGACATGGAAATAAATACTATAGATAAATTGCTTCTAAGTAATTTACTAGTGGTAGGAGTTCTCTAGTCCATTATTGTACATAATAGAGGTCAGTCGTAGTAATACAGGGGGTCCTCGAGTGACAACGGTCTCGACATGCATGCAACGGTTTGCGTTTATGACGCTCACTCCCACTTGACTTACACCGTTAGCCTCGTACTTATGGACTTCATGGGTGAACTAGTTTGGTTCCTTTTTCTGTGGCTTAGTTGTGTTTTTTATGATTTTACAACTGTGACTTAGGCTGGGGTGTGTTTCAACTTACACCAAAATTGGGGTTACATCAGTGCCGAAGGAACAGATCTGTGGCGTAACCCGAGGATCCCTTGACATAAGTAGTGATATTTTACATGGTAAGACTATTGCACATAATAATAAGATACTGATGGGTAATGATTTAGCACCCAAAAAGAAACTGCATATCTGAGAGTCAGAAAGTCTGAGGAAAGAGAGGAAAAATGAGAGGTCTCTGAGTAAATCTGTGTATTAGATCATGTGCTATGTCCTGTGATCGGCACATGGAAATGTCTGATTGATGGAACAGCTGAAGAACGAGAGATCAGATCTATATGACCCTGAACAGTTTCCTGCAGGCGCATCTGTTTGGAGCTTTACTGTCCAGGCCAAGGCAAAGGCCAAAGGAAAGAATATAGAGATAAAGGTAACTGTCGACAGATTCAGTGCTAAGATTTACTGTACACCTGTCCCTCCCCAAGTCTGAGTAGGGTCACATGATGTAGGGCAGCATGCTATTCCTTGACTGGAATGAAGACCTGCAGTCACGCTGGCCCTTTTGTGGGAGATTGCTGACCCCTGTCTTAGGGCAAAGGTGTCTAGCTCTGGATCAGCACAGTTTCTGCGATTTCATGACTCAGATGCACCTGATTCAACAGTTAGGGTTTATTGGGTTACCAGGTTCTCAGGTTTTGTTGGTATGTTTGATCAAACTGTGCTGGGACTCTTGTCTGAGGGCTGAAAAACAAGAGGTGCACAGCATGGCCTTTTTTCCCCACACTTTGTTTTCTGAAGGCTGTCTCTGCCATGGGCGTCACCGCCATTCACTCTGAAGGGGACATGTCCCCTTCACGTTTCATAAATATTAGTTTGGAACCCACCCATTTAACATAAATAATTAGTTCACCCAGCGCTGTTGAATCTTGAATCTTTCGCGAAAGAATCCACTCCATTTAATCGATAGAAGAATACACACTGCAAATCCGAGCCACCTGTCTATGCACTGACGATTCACTTCACTTCCATGCGGTGAGTTGGAGGCAAACCCGGAGTTCCAGTGGTGTGTGTATTCTCTTATCGATTAAGTGGAATGGATTCTTTCGCGAAAGATTCAAGATTCAAGATTCAACAGGGGTTTCCAAACACCCCCACCTCCTAAAAGGACGAGACTTTGCACGCACGCAGCAACCCCCCCCACCCAAACCCCACCCTCACGCGTAGACTGATGCATCCCCCTCACATTAAAAATGCTTCTGACGCCTGGCCTCTGCAGTAGCGTCATCTGCGATTTGTCACGTAATGTATCCATTGTCTGTCAGATGTGGAACTTTTCATTATACAAATGTGGCATGCTATTAAGTAGCAGGCATTCTAGCTAGCATGCTAGTCATAAAGTTTTCTGATTGTGATTCAAAAGCAAGCTAAACTATAAAAAAACAGACTGTTTTTTTGTTGTTTATATCAGGATCATTTGGCCATTGAAGTCATACAGTTCAAGTTCATTAGTGCCTGCCTTACTTTTTTATCTGATTGGTTGGCACAGAAGAAACACTCATGGCATAGACTTGAACGTTTTTATCTTTTTTTTTTACATTTTACAATCCAGGATCCTATTCACACAAAAGACAGCCAGACAGGGAATACAAAACCACTAAAAAGTGATTACGAAGTCTCACTTGTGAATTAACAGGCCCTTTCAAAGTTGAATCAAATGTTCGAAGAGAAATGAGCATACTGTGCTGTGCATTAAACCTCAAGGACCAGAAAATAAGAAACTGCATAGAGTGCACTAACATGGTTTCAGTTTGAGACAGCCTCTAGGCTGCATCCTGAGAGATACACATGTCAAACACATTCGCATCAAGCCAACTACGAAGCACTTTATATGGTGCATCAAAATTTACGTCAATGTGGTGTGGCCAGGTATCCTAGTAGGTTGTGTTACGACTTCAGTCTTCTCCTTGTTTACAAAGGTTGAAAGGAGTCCAGGGATGTAGAACAGAATGCACTTTTCCATATTTCTGCAGGAACCATACTGTGATGCCATGAAAGTATCATACTTTGATTTTCCAGTATACAGGAAACCCCGCCTAATCGCATGTCAGCAGTTGCGGCTTCAGTCTCTTGATTTTTTCTGAGAGTCGACCTAATACTTGTTCGTGGAAACCCCCGCACATTCGTGGAAACCTCAGATATCCTCCAAATGTTTTTTGCTTTTGTCACATCCGGGCCTGGTCCACCATGCCTCCTTGTCCTCATGCTGGTTGTTTATGTTTATGCGCGGTGTTTAGAATTTCCCCTGTGGAGTGTCTCGAGTGTTTTTCGTTTTGTTCTTCTTAAAGCCCTGTATTGTTATTACTGTATATTAAATTAAATTATTACTGAATTTACCTGCTAATACCAAAGAAAATGACAACACATAGCAAAGAAAATGTGCATGCCTGAATTAGTCTATACAGGGGTAACATCGATATTTTACATTCTATCACTGCAGGAGTTCAGTGTAAACTGTACAGTACGAATACGGGTTTACCTTTACATTTTCTTTAAGGGTAATGCATTAAGCTGAGTTTAAAATGAAATTAAAGTGTTTTGGGAGCATATTTGGGGGCATATTTACACTCTAAAAACTGCTGGGTTAAAAACAACCCACTTTTGGGTAAGCGTTGGGTTAGTCCCTTTTTTACCCAGCGCTGGGTTATTTTGACCCAACAAGTTGGGTTACACGTTTAACCCAGCATGCTGGGTTGTGATTTTTAACCCAATTATTAGTTAAAAATAACTACTCTGCTGGGTTGAATGTAACCCAAAATGGGTCAGAAATTTAATCTAGAAACTTTGGTGCTTAAAATTACTAAAATAAAAACAATTCTACAGCAATACATACATTTTTCCCATCTCCACCTCAGTATTAAGACAATTTCTATGAAAATGTATCAAAGAAACACTGTGACTGAAATCAGTAACAATGCTTCAGACTGAAGTCAGACAAATTAACTTTAGAAAAACACAATTTGAAATATGAAAACTTTTCATAACATTTACATCATG
>JBBPCY010000050.1:13663-25540 GCA_037974405.1 Brachyalestes nurse
AGATACCTGGCAAAATAAAATTACTGCTGTCTCTTGGGTTGTCTGAAGAAACTGTTTTTTGTCTTCCTCTTCGGATGTTTTTGCGCACGTTCCGAAGACGCTCTTCAAGGAAGTCTGTGGCAGGTCTGTGAAATCTACCTGGACTGAACCATGCCTCCATGTGTTCAAAAAATACAAAAACAGAATTAGAATTTACATAATGGGGGTCCCCAGAGTTCCAGAACTACTAAGGTAAGAGTGACATTAGTTGTGTTGAAGTTACATGCAGCTTCAAACGAAAATGACAAAATAAATAAATAATTACAATTTATATATGTTTTAACCTCAAATGCTCTGCATGAACTCTGTGTATTCTGGTTCAATGGACTTTTGGTCCCGCCATCGAGCAGAGCCGTGACATCTCGGGTACGGTTCGCTTTATTTGTAATGGAAAATCATTTATTCACAGTACGGCACGGTTCATTGTGCCAGTGGAAAAGTGCAAAGAGTGAACCAACTTGTCCGCGAGGAACAGAAAGAGGCAGCTCCTCTGGAAGGAACAGAGTGAGGAAGGGCAACACAGCAGGGGATCGCATCTCCTCTCAGGGGCCTCTCTACAACAGCTGGCAGAAGATCCACTAATCTTCTCTATTAGAGAGGCATTTCCTGAGAGAGTCCTGAGAGACTGAAAGAAAGAGGAAGATGCCTGCCAACAAACCAGGCAGTACATGTATCGGACCATCTTGCAACATCTCGATGCAACATCAGCACCTTAGCAATGCCAGTGCTAAAGCGGAAAGCCTGAGGTAGCGGAGATAGTGATGGATTACTATAAATACTGTTTAGGACTAAACTGGCTGGAGAAACTGACAGGTTTTCACTTTTTGTAATGAAGCGGTCACAATAATGCTAGTGAATTACTCCTGAACCCTAGATGATGACTGATGTTTCACATGAGAGATGTGAGAGCTCCTTGTGTGCTATATTTTCATAGACTGACTGTATTATTTATACTAAACTGCTACTTATCATTTGTGCACATAAAGCGCACAGTTGCATTTTAGTATCCAATTTGTTCTGCATTTTACTGCTGATGCAACATTTGCACAATTTTTAGATGTTGAAAATGACCCTAGTACTACAGCACATTTGAACTTCTAGTTTAGAGTTTATATCTATAGTTTATTTATATGTATATTCTATGCTTCTTTTTGTAATCTGGATCCATCCCTTTTTGTCTCACCGTAAACATGTATGTAGCTGAGAGAACAATCAGGTTTATCTGACTTTGACTTTGATGTGCTGAACATTACTGAAAGGACGTGTAGGTCCTACAAATTAACTTCACCACCCACAGGGAAAATGTCCATCTATGATTCCTGTCAACACACCAAACAGGTTATGGCTCGGACTTACCAGATATCACAGATCTATGTACTGGGGGGAATAGACCTCAGAAAAGAATGCTGAATTGGGTCACAGTGACAGGAATGAGCCTAAGAACCCAAAAACAGTCTTGGCCAATGAAGCCTAGAGCCTCGAGGGATCCATGTCTCCAAGTGTGCTCAATGTAGTAAGGAGACTAGCAGTAAGGAGATTAAAGATTCTTTATTTTTAGCATGCATAGTTATACAGTGAAATGAGCCCCTGAGTCAGCCAATGAGACTGTGCAATAATGTTTTCAAATAATTAAAAAGAAATTAAAGAGCGAGTCCCCTGTATGCAGTATGCAGACATTTTTTATTTTTTGTTAGTTAATTTACTTCCAGTCCATACATCCACTTCAAATTCAGTTCAGTTCAATTCAGTTTTATTTATATAACACATTTTACAACCAAAGTAGCTTTACAGAATCCAGGTCTGAGCTCCTAGTGAGCCAAAACAGAGGTGAGAAAAATCTCAGTGGAGGTAGTTTTTGTTGGAGTCTGAGTGAGGAGGAAAAGTTAGAGTCAGTAGAGGTATCTTTAGTCAGAGTCAGTATTAGGAGGAACAGTTAGAGTGAGTAGTTTTGTTAGAGTCAGTATGATGAGGTGTAGAGTTAGAGGCAGGAGAGGTAGTTATTGTTGGAGACTGAGGAGGGTCAGTTAAAAAGTCAGTCGTGGTAGTTTGTATCTGAGTCAGTATGAGGAGTAGTTTGAGAGTCTCTAGTCCACAGCAACAGTAACAACAATCTCTGCCAAAGCTTTGAACAGCAGTTGCCCTTGAATGGGGGAGGAGCATATGGGGAGTGGAGGGCACTTGGGCAAGGGATCCCAACGATTGCAGATCTGGAATGAGGAGGTGAACCCTGCCATGTTCACTAGCAACCCAACAGCTGCACCTGACTTCAAGCGTGAGAAGAAGCACAGATGTGAGCTCCGTTTTTGGAACCTTGCAATGAAACCTCAGAAATTTGCCAAAATAGTGGTGGTATATCAAAAAGGCTTTAGGCAGAGCTATACCCAAACAGCTCTGGCAAGGGTGGTAAGCCAGAGATCTGGCAATAATAGCTCTAGCCAGTAATCAGCCCAAGAGCAGGGGGACTAGCTTGAGGAAACCAGTAGGTTGTCAGCCCATGAGCAGGGGTAGCCTGGGGAAATTAAGGAAAGAAACCAGAGATGTTAATGTTGGCCGAAATAGTGTGGGTAGGAAAGTCCATGGAAGTCCATGGTAAAATTCTGAAGTTCCCAGAGGGTCACAATGCTATGCAAAAGCAACCCAAGCCTTTAACTCTTAGAATGTGAGCAGCACAGATCCATTCCGGAAGCGCAACAAATGCTAAACAGTCATCATACAGCAAAACAACTCCTTATATTGAAGTTCTCCCAGTTTTTGTTGATGCTCGAGGTGTCAGATGTCATGCTGAGCTTTGTTTGGTGTTCCTGTGTCACATAGAACCAAATTTATTGTAATTTTAAAAATGTGGTAATAACAACTGCTCCTGGGATTTCAAAATCACATCACTTAGTAACAAACGCAAAAAAAAAAACACGAGATCTCTAAACCCGGGAGAATTTGTCTTGGTCTACAAGTGGGTGGGGGAAACCTGCAGAGAGTGGCTGAGCGGCAGCCTGCAGAGCGAAAGTGCAGTAAATTACAAGCATGTAGGAGAGCAAACACTAGTTTTAGACTGTTTTACACCATTTTTATTTGTTGAATTCAGATTTTACTGATACGCTTTAAGGGTTCTAATGGTTCTAATGGCTAATGCAAAAAAGGAATCTTCCATATCTTCCTTGTGAGCAGGGTATTCGCATTACTTGCTACATCACATGGCATCTTGCTGTATGGCTTAAGTGACCGTGAAGTGTCGTCTCTTGCAGTGGGTGGGAACGAAACAGAACAACTACTGACACTAAGTAATCGGTTTTAAAATGTCAAGGGTATCCCTGTCCTCCCTCGAAATTTCCTCACCTCTGATTCAGGAATTTCCACAAATGTCCCTTGGAGAGCTGGCAAGGCTCTTAGGCAAGTCAGTATCCTGTTTTAGCCTTCGCATTTCAGAGCCGCTGTCAGCGCATGAATTATTAACTTAGCATTCTGCACAAAAACACATTTTATGTTAAGGGCTCTAATACCTGAGACTTGACTCGAGGCAATGTACTTTGCGGTTTCTCAGAGTTGATTGGAAGTCACTGCAATCACGGATGCACTTTATGCGGCCAGCCGGCCTGATGTGTCTTTTGCAATTACACCTTGGCAGCCTCTTAGTGTGCGCATAGAGTGCCAGCTCATTTTATGCTGTGTTAAACAAGGTGAGAAACCAACATTGCTTCTCGGTTGAAGCTAAATATATATGCCAGCGCCTCCCTTAAAGGACACTGAGGAACCTTTATTCCCCTTGTCCTTGGTAGGTAAAATAGGACAATGAAAATCTGGAGTGTCCTTGTCCAAATTAGTAGCCCATATTCAGTCGTCACCCACCAAAGTCTTTCAGATATCAATACAATTTGTTTTCTCCCTTCATCGAAGTGGTTAATGCTATTGAAGCCAATCTGCAGGTGTCATATGAATTGGACTGTTAATTGGAAGTTTGGGGATAAAGGGTCTTTCAAAGTGCAGCCAGTGAAGTTTTCTGGGAAACCTTTGCTTGGTTCCTCGCAATTGAGTGTCCACGGAGGGCCTCTGGCCCATGTCAAAAGCTCCCAGCTGGGATCCGGAGCTGGCTGGAAGAGCTAGGAGGAGGACTGGGGGCTGGAGAAAGGCTGAATGGGCTTGATGCACAGGCCCCCTGGCCTCAGCCATTGTTGGAGCTGCCCTAAGCTGTGAGGAGTCTGGCATGAATTGAAACGCCTACCTGTGAATGCCTGGACCAACAAGGGGAGCTGCTCATTATATCCAGGAGCTACTTAGTAATTAGTGGTGCTTGGATACGTTAATTTTCAGAGTGAAAAAAAAACGACAGCTTTTAATGTTGTTGGAGCTTAAATTTACTACTTTGGCGCTGTACTTTCCTATCAAGGTCATGGAAGTTTCTTCAATCCTTCAGACTCTCAATAAGAATCATTTTTACTTTGTACTGTTTTATTCGAATGGAGTAGCTAAGAATGACATTAGCATCTGAGAATAATTAGCAAACTTTAACGTTTCCACAGTCCTTCTCATGCACACACACACACACACAACACACACACATTTACACACAAACCACCTCGTTCAGCATCTCAAGTGTGAGCAAGGTGGCAGCCATTATCCCATTATCCGTAGCAGGGGCCCCGGGGGCAGGGGCCCGTCAGCAATACAGCTGCAGCTCCAACGGCCGCAATCTTTGTGGTTCAGAGTTGAAAGGAGGAGCAGGATGTTCTCAGAGCACCTGTTTTCAGACCAGGAGAACAGAAAAAGGAGAGAAAGCATGAACTGTTCTTACGCCTCAGTGAACAGACCGAATGCCAGAACGTTCTAATGTTACAGTTGCCTACGACCATCTTTAACAAAGGCTTATCGCATTATAAAACATTATAGAACAGTCAGTATCAAAAGTTCTCCAAGAGGGACACAAAACTTGCGTTTAACGTGAAAAAAAAATAAACTGAATAAACCAAATTACTTTCCAGTTGTTTTGCCTTGTCAAAGCTAACCGTTTTTAATAGGGGTTTACATTCGTCCAATAAAACACCTCCCATATCAATAATGAGACTAATCTCAAATTCCCCACTAAAAACTTATATAAGACTGGACCCAAAAAATCGGATTTGCATAAAGCGGCTTGCTAACATCTCCACCTCTAGCCGTCTTCAGCAATGGCAAATAATTCAATTACAAACAGTGAAACATGAAGAACCACCCTCAAATGTTGTCGTTTTTGATTGAAAAAAATGGCCTCAAACCGTCTTTAGCCACGGTTAATCAAATTTCTGAACTGCAGTGAAAACTATGCTATGCTCTTTATGATCCACCACCTGCCTTTAACAATGTCTAGGAATCACTGCATGGAAAATCGCACTCAAATATTTTCTTTATGATGTTATTATTGCCTCCGGCTATCTTTAACCACTGCTAATAACCAAATTATCCAGAACTGCACAGAAATTTCAAGCATCACACGCCAGGAAGGGTTGAATGAGCTCCTCGCTGAGAGCTGATCTCAGTACAGTCTGCTTGGAGCAGGAAGGAGGAGGAGGCCTGCTGGTTTCTCAGAGGTGGGCCATTATGGGGTCAGCTAGGTCAAGCCATCACAGGGCTGATGGTACGCCCTGTTAAATGCATTCCACAGGAGAGAATCCTAACTTGCTCAAGCCAGACAAAACGAGAAAAAGAGAGAGAGAGGGAGAAAAGAAAGAGAAAGAAATGTTTAAAGCAAAAAACACAAGATATCGATCCTGAACAAGAGCAGACTAATCTGACACACCTAAAAAAAAGCTAAAAAAGGAGCTTCTCCCAGGGCCGAGCTGAACCGCAGAACTCCTGTTTGTGAGCGCTCTTCTCCTCCTGCTATTTGTCTTAGGCAAGCAAATTCCAACTACAAAGTCATCCTTCCCTTTTGAAGCCCACGAATAATGGACTTTTCAAATGGGTTCATTACACCATGCTAATTTCTATTATGAGCGATTAAATGCAGCTCGCTCCTCCTCCCTCTGGATCCCAGCCACGGCCAGGAGAAGAACACGCTGCGGGGTCCCAACAACCCCCCAGCCCACCCCACCCCTCCCCGCCAGAACATCTATTCAGACGGGCTGCCCAGTTTCAATCACTGTGGCTCTATTCAAAAGAGCGAGAGAGAAAAAAGGAAAGGAAGGGCAGAGCTGGTCTTTGACTCAGGTGGAGTGCAGGAATGTGTCAAACGAGCTTCTCTTCTTTTCAAGAAAAAGAAAAATAAGAGGACAGTTTTCTACTCTATAGGCTTCTTTTTTGCCCCACATCAAATTCAAATGATGCTCCATTGTAACTTAAAATACAGAAAAATCAATGTAGACCCCCGAGCAGAAAAGAGGGGAAGATTTTACCCCCCCTCTGCTGGCTAGGCCGGATTCCACTTCCTCTCCGGATCTTAGCGTGCTGCTTTATCCGTTTCATCTCCAAACATTCCCTTAACATACACTTAAAATAAAAGTGGCCATTTTCCACAGTGTGAAATTTGTCCTGTGTGAGGATGGTCCCTTGCTCAAGGGTGCCTCAGTGGTGTCACTGGCAGTCCTAGGATTCAAACCCACAATCTTCTGATCACGGGGAAACTTCCTAAACACCAGGCCACCAGCGGCCCCATCTGTAAGCTAACTACATTTGCAAGCTAAATTTATCACATACACTTACCTTGTGCCAACACGTATGGTCCATTATATCAGAAACACCTGTTTTATAGGTGCATTCGATTGTAGCATATCTAAGTTTGCACTTATAGCAGCACCGCACACTACTGTGATGCTACTATGTCCCTGGTCAGCGGCCAACAGAGGCCATTCTTTCTGTTTAGTTTAGAGAACTGTTATTTTGAAGTAATGTTCTGGGTTTTCATGGTGGTTGATTCATGTTCTTAGTTACAGCTGTTTGGTGTTTTAGTTAAGAGATTCTGTGTCTTAATTTGCTCTTGGCTTAGTTCTGTTTTGTATTTAAGTGCCTTAGTTTCGTGTACTGGGGAGTTATCTGGTTTGTGTAGGCCCTTGTGCCTGTTTGGATTGCCTTTTGGTGAATAAATTCAAGATTCAAGATTCAAAAAGTTTGTCATATGTACAGTAGAAATCACATTTCTCTGTGCAATGAAATTCTTTCTTTGCTGTCCACACAAATGGCGAGATTAGGTTTAAGGGGTTTTATATAAAATAAGTTAGTAAAGACTATTTGCAGATGTAGATAAATATTAACTGTGCATTTGCAAAATGAAGGAAATGTGCAAAAGAGCTTAAGGTGCAAAAATTACAGTATGAGGTAGATGAAGGGGATTTGCAAAGGAGCTTAATGTGCAAAATTACAGTATGAAAGAATACAAGCAAAAATGGAATCCTGCATTTGCGCCTCCTTCCGATACGTGACAGCTACCACTTTTTCATGTTTGTTTCCGATACTGATCTTAAACTGGGATCGGGCTTAGATTAGAGAAAGGCTCTTTCTCAGGAGCTGAATTTAAGAAGTGTGAGAAAATGGTAAAAATCTCATTTCGGTGTCAAACTGCTCAGTTATGTTTAGGAAAAATTGGCTGGACAAAGAAGAATCTTACTATGAATTTTCCTTTTCTATGGGGAGGTGGGTAAGAACCTCGGTGCTGTATTTAAATGATGTTGAGACACCTGTGCCATTCTGGAGCACATAAATGCCTCACCTCGTCACCTCCTACATTCAAAGGTGTTTTAATTATTCATTTTATTTGAATAGGTAGCGGATGAGTGTTCTAGTGTGGCCTGCTTTGTTAACTTTAGCTAATTAAAAAAGTACTACTAATGTGTCAGTGTAGTTCAGGTGTTTATTTTGCCCAGTGATGAGAGTTTCGAGTTAGAGCCCAATAAAAATCAGCCACAAAAACATCCGTTGGCCAGTTGGGATGTAAATAAAAAACAAAAATCATGATTGACGCATTCTAGCCTGATACAGAAAATTGTGTTTCTTCAGAAGATTGTGTGATCTCTATAACAGTGTCTGCTATCTGAATGGATTTAGCATTTTTGAACCTTACAATAATTGAATGTATCTAACATTCAATGTACTGGTGCAAGTAGCTACTTTACTTCACTTTACTTTACTTTACTTTACTTTACTTTACTATACTTTGCCAACTCTGAAGTGCGTTCTTTGCAACATACTAGGTTGCTACATACAAATGACCAGAGAGCGTAGCTAAGAGGTATCTTACGTTAAAAGTTGTGTTCAAGTGATACTTTTGTTGATTTCCAAGATGAAAACAAGAACACATGCTCATTTTAAGACACACTTCCTATTCATTCAACATACTGGAATAAATGTAATACATAAAATGTGGCCTGTGCAAATTTTATATTTTATATTTATATTTTTCCAGTATGCAAAGGATGTTCACCAAACTTAGCTGGGATCAGCCTTTTATGTTCTGAGAAAAGAAGGGTGATTACAGATCAGGAGTTTAAAAAGAACAGAAGTAATAGTACAAATGTAATAACAAATAACTCTAACAAATTATTAGTGCATGTGGTTATGAAAAGTGACTTAGTGTTTGTGCCATGAATAAAAAGAGATAAAAAAAGAGAGCAACATGTGATGAGGGATTCAATAACATACAGATGATTAAATACAAAGCAGATGAGTAATATTGCACAATCCCAATGAGAACCTAATGACATAAATGATGAAAAAGATCATAAAGGAAACTGGTTGTTTAAGTTTAAGCGTAGCACATTAAGTCAATTTGATGTGTGTGTTCAGCATGAACGACCATCTCTGACTGAAATGTCTGATTATATCTTCAAAAAACACAAAGGTAACACACTTTCAGGCCTTTGATGGTGCTTTATGAAGCAAATACACCCACCCACTGTTAGTAAGATTATCCAAACTATTGATTGTTCATGATGTTGGAATACAATTTCACTATAGCAACTGAGCCTATTTTATTAGGCTTATTAATAATGAATTATTAATAGTACCAGCTGCTTTGGCTGTGTAATATGGATACTATACAGTATATGGGCCTATAGAGAATGAACTGTTTGTGTTTGAGAGAGGCAGAGAAACTGTTATCCAAACTGTTGATTCTTTATGATGTAACAATCTGATTTCACCATTAGCCAATGGAGTCACTATGAAACACAATATACTTAAAATGTGCTTAACCTTCCCTTAAAATACACCAAACCCCTTTTTTTTTAAACAAATGGCTGTAAATTTGTGAAACCTTAAAATTAGATTTAAGGCATGAGTGTGAAACCACTTAATCTAAAATTTAAGGCGTTAATTCAGGAGGTTCTATTATATAAGGGGCAAATTTGAAAAGGTACAAATTCAGTAGTTGTATCCCTTAACCAGCCTTAATCTGTGTACTTCCCCTTTAATTTCCCTTCATTTCCTGTATGGGAAAATAAGGTCAAAATGAAGGTCATTTTAATGGGTAAAATGAAGGGGTTTGGTTTTGGTTTCGAGTTATAGATCAGGCATCCCTGAAAGGTGTTCTACTGTAGGTGTACCTAATAAACTGACAACTCGGCGATGTGCTGAGGGAAACTGGTTGTATAAACATAACACATAAAATAATTTTAATGAATGAGTTCAGCATGAACCGCCATTTCTGAGTGTCTTCAAAAATCACCAACATCTAAAGAATCAATAGTCTGGATGTTTTCTCTCCCTTTCCCACACAGCCCCTGCTCTATAGGCCCATATACTGTACTGTATACTATTCCATATAACATAGTCAGAGAAACTGAATGCAGGATGATACTATTAATAATTAATTATTAATGAGTCTAATAGGCCCAAATCGGCCATTGCAACTGAGCCTATTTTTATTAAGTTTATCAATCATTAATTATTAATAGTATCCTCATTTAGTTATATAATATAAAGCATAGCATACGGGCCTATAGAGCAGGAACTGTGTGTTTAAGAGAGGCAGAGAAAACAAGACAGAGAGAGAGAGAGAGAGAAAGAAAGTGAGAAAGAGAGAGAATGAGGAAGAGAGAGAGACAGACAGAGAGAGAGAAAGAGAAAGAGAGAGAGTGAGAGAGAGAGAGAGCGAGAGAAAGAGTGAGGAAGAGAGAGAGAGAGAGTGAAAGAGAGAGGGAGAGAGTGAAAGAGAGAGAGAGAGTGAGGAAGAGAGAGAGAGCGGAAGAGAGAGAGAGAGAGAGGGGGAGCGAGAGAGAGAAAGAGAGGGAGAGAGAGAGTGAGAGAGAGAGAGAGAGAAAGAGAGTGAGGAAGAGAGAAAGAGAGAGAGAGTGAGAGAGGGAGCGAGAGAGAAAGAAGGAGAGAGAGAGTAAGAGAGAGAGAGAAAGAGAGTGAGGAAGAGAGAGAGGGAGAGTTAAAGAGAGAGAGAGAGACCTGGGCAACAAGTGCATTCAACTTTTGAAAAAAGCAAAAGAATGCTGCCAAACAAAAGCGGTCACACCTCCAGTGCCACGCTGAACACAAGTCACCTTTCATGACTCGGCTGCTCCCAGCATTCCTTGCCCCGAGCTGAACAAAAACAGTTCCGGACCGTGGTTTCTTTTACTGCGTATTCTATAGCCGCTCTATTAAAACACGGCCGCCTGCGCTGCAAAAACACAGGGAAAAGCAAACAACCGCTCGGTGGCTCACCATATGGTGGAAGCCATCGCCATGCCCAGCTCTCTAATCATCATCTTATTAATACTGTCACTCTTCAGTGAGAATGTTTACAGTGTAGAGTGAAATATTATTAACTGGACAATAGTTAAGTTCTGGGAACATAGTGGGAACAAGGAGAAGCTACTGACCTCTTAAATGGTCTGTATTTGTCACTAGGTCCGGTTTCCATTCTTCTCACACTACAAAACACAATGTACCTAAACTGTGCTTCACCCTACCTTAATTTACCCCTGAAAATACACCAAACCCCTTACTTTGAATTAAGTGGCTGTTAATTTGTAAAACTGACCCCTTAACTTACATTAAAATTAGATTCAAGGCATGAGTGTGTAGCCCCTTCATCTTAAATTGAAGACATTAATTCAGGAGTTTCAATTATTTAAATTTGAAAAAGTAAGAGGAAAATTTAGTAGTTTTACCCCTTTATCAGCCTTCATCTGTGCACTTTTTCCCTTCATTTTTAAATGTTTTTCCATTAATAATAAAGTGAGCTGTCATGGCTCTGCTCGATGGCAGGGCCAAAAGTGGGCGGCAGCCGAGCTGACAGTGTCACTGCTTTCTGATTGGTCAAAAATGCTGTCGTGTCAACAGACGGACTTGGAAAAAAGCTGTTGTTTTTTAACGTCCGTGCAAAAAACAAAAAACAATGCAGACGAAGTACAGGAACTACTGTCTGTTTGGGCTGAAGATAAATTTCAGTGGGCGTTTTTTACACTGTGAGAAACCTAAAGTTGTACCAGGGCATCGCTAGTTAGCTGGGTTAGCTATTAATTGCACGGCTAAACAATGTTGAAGAAAAAGCAGACCTTTGGAAAAGTGCCTTTAGGTTCCTGGTCATGAATGGTTATGGCATCTCCATCGATCACACTCGTAACGCTTCAAGAATATGACCAATGAATGCTTAGATGGCTGCACCACCCATCATTTAGAGCGTGATTTGATGTGAAATGACTCAGCCTGCCTCAGATTTCTTTATAGTGGTAGTCATAGGAATCAGGGGTTGTTGTGTCTACAACACAAATATAACAATTTAATTTACTCTCCAAGGCCACCAGTGAACCTACAGGTTTTTTGGTGAAACAAACCACCCTTCATCCCCGGCACACCGCGAAACAAACTCGCCGAAACCTGGGCAGCTTGATTTTCTTGCCCTAAGTACCTACTTCACCTCCATGTTCTGCTGTTACTGCCTCACAT
>JBBPCY010000052.1:4594-16608 GCA_037974405.1 Brachyalestes nurse
ATGCTTTCTCTCTCTCTCTCTCTCTCTCTCTCTCTCTCTCTCTCTCTCTCTCTCTCCCTCTCTCTTTCATTGACCGTGGTGAAATAAACAGATGAGTGGAGTCTCGCGCTCATTGTGTTGGAATGTGTTCCCCTGACTGTCCGGACAGAGAGAGAGAGGAGATGTACGGCCACAATAAACGAGGTCCTCCCGCGTGTTTTTCCAGCGGGCGCAGGAATCCTCCGCTTAATTAATTTAGCGTGTGTAAATAAAGCGCAGATACAGGACTCCCCTCTTCTCTGGAAACAAAATATTAACTTTGGACGCGTCCGCCTCATCTACTCCGACACGCTCAGCCGAACAGAGGGCACCTGCTACAGAGCTCCCATCCCACACACACACACAGACACACACAGACACACATAGTAACACACACCACACACACACACACACACACACACACACACACACATATGTACACACATAAACACACAAATACAGAGACACACACCTAGTAACACACACACACACACATACACACACCACACTGAGCAACACTAAGTGACGCACACTCACTCCACACCGAACAACACACAAACATACACACACTATACTGAGTAACACACATGCACCATTGAGTAACTGCCGTCGCATATCCTTTCCGTAAAGGTGAATACACGCATACACTACGATTTGAGGAAACCTCCTTTCGTGGATGTGAAACATCTGTACAAGTAGCGTGGCAGCACCTATTAACCTCGTCTAACTTCATTTTCTGTGAGGTTTTGGTCACCCAGCAACAAAATCTGAGGCTAAACCAAAAGGCATTTCCACTATGTGTTTTTAAGCCCAGTAATAGAATTTTCTTCCGTCATTTTCTGAGAAGTGTTTGGTCACAAATATTGGTTACTGTTGTCTAGTAAGATGTTTTAAAGAACTCCCAGGATCCAGCAATTCTAAAATATTCACATTCCACTGTGTTTAAGAAAAACAAGGTCACTCTGGTTCATGAGTCTTTAGTCCATCTTTCTATCCTTTGTATTGTGTTGTATGTCAAGTGGGAGATTAAATGATCTACGTGTATGTGTATAAACTGTTGTGTGTCCACTTTCTGTGTGTCCAGCTTCTGTTTTTCTTTCTGGATGAACACAGGAACGTGAGCCATGTTCTCCAGCAAACAAAGGCTCTCACATCTCTCTGATGAGACCCGGGACATTTTGGCAAAGTGGGACACATCGGTGCAACCAGAGTCATTAAATAAACACGTCCTTTCAAACCTAACATTAAATCTGTTCTGAAGTCACTGGTCTTATATTTGTTCATGGTTAAATGTTTCACTTTTCAGAATCTACACTGAAAGTTTAAAATTGTTGATGGTAGCTTATAGGTGCTTCATAGCAAGCTGTTTGCAGAAGCAGAGAAACTCAGCAGTGGGTCAGAGAATGAGTCAGCTGGTTAGTCTGTCACTCAGGCAGTTGGTTAAAGCACTGGCTCTCAAATAAGTCCTCAGTGGCCCCTAGACCAGTGGTACACAGATGGTGCATATTTTCTGTATCCCTATTTGCTTCAAGTTGGGTTGGAGCACAAATGTAGACCATCTGGGGGTCCTGAGGACTGATTTGAGAACCACTGCCCAAGACAGTCCACATTTTTTGCACAAAACACCCAGGGACATAACTAAAAAGTGGCCCACCAAGGACCTTGAGGACCAGTTTGAGTATTTTTGAATACTTCCTGTAAGACAAGTATTTTTGTATTAAAAGTTTCCTGAAATCTCCTCTGACCATGCAAATTAGGCATTATTTAATTACACATTTGTTCATTTACAGAACAGAAATCGTAATGCTGGAATAATTTAGGTTCAAAATTATTTCTTAATTTTGTTAGTTTACATGGAGAATTTCAGATTTATTTAGTCAAAAGCTTCTAGGAAAAATCTAATTTTCACATTTTTTAGTAATAAAATAATATACAAATCAGGCCATGACTGAAACTTGAACAAAATCCCTCTGTAAAACCTTCAGAATATGGATAGGACCAAAACTGAAAGGTTTAGTATATGTTTGTGCTACTGTAGTAGAGATTTTGAGAAATCAGGCTTTAAAGATTTGTAATGTAGACTTTTTAAATATTTTTGTAGGTCATCACTGCGTACATTCACTAATCAAACCTATAGCACCAACAACATTGAACATCTAAAACACACAACTGACAACTAAATAACACAGGGAAGCTTTCTACGAGTCACAGTAACACTGTCACACATACATGAAATAAATCTACCATGACTGTCTCCAAAGTAAAACTACATTGGTGTAGTGCTAGGATATATGACTCCACAATAGTTTTAGAACAGAACAGTTAGTACACTGTAAACTGTAACAGGTTGATTTTACTTTGGAGACAGGTTGCCTCATTTTTACAGTACATTAACCAAAGCAGTTCAAGTTATGTCAGTGCCAACATGGACAAATGTACTATTTATTTATTATTACATTACCATATACAGTGTAGCAATAGGCAATAGAGTCTGTCACTTTAGCTTGATTACAATCTATCTTTATGGGGAGAAAAGCAGCATTTGTGTCATAATTGTGGTCTTACAAGCATGAAAAAATTAACACATAGCCTACCTATAAACTAAGTGTATTAAACTGGCACAAACAAAACAACCCCAAAGGTGTTCCTAAACATTTGCTTATGAAGACTGTAAATTTTTTAGTGTGAATGAAAAAAACACTGAATGCTAAAGGATTCCCACCCATCAGGTCGACCACTACTGGAAGGTGTGGGACTTTGCTTGATGGGCCTGCTACACTCTCTAGTGAGAGGGTCTGTAAGTGTAAGTACAGTCTCCATGACATGCTGCCTGTCTTAACCTCCCTCATGCCTCTCTGTTTTTACCCACACAATGGTGGGGCAAACAGTCCTCTAGGGGGTCTCCTGGGATGGAGCTTAACTGAGCCCTGCAGGGACCCTTCAGGTTGAGTTTTATGAGAAGCCCAGGGGCTTTAACTCGTGACCCTCACACCGCTGGTGTGATAGAGAGGGGCAGCTGCTGCACGCCAGCAAACACACTTTGCTTTATACTAACAGGATATCGGTCACACGGCCCCAGGGGCACTTGTCTGCGCATGCGCACAGGACAAAGCGTCGTTTAGACGCCTTGGGCCTATTTATCATACCGGACCATGACAAACATGTATCGTTTCATTCATTTTTAGAATTGATTAGTTTTTGTATGGAAAAGCAAAGCGTGGATGATTAAGGAAACAGCTCCTGCGTGTCTGGGATTCACTTACATTTAATCCAGACCTCCTTCAGCAGAGCAGCTCCCAGCACACTCGAATGTCATTTTCTAATCGAGGGGTCCGACGTTTTAATGATCGGAGAGGCAGAAAGGTGGTGATTTTCGTATTACAGGGTTGCCAGATTTAGCTACAGCAGAGATGAGATGAGATATCTGATGAGCTCTGCTGCTCCACAGTTTCGCTTCAAGCACAAGAGCAGAACATTCCTGGGTGAGACCTTCAGAGGTCTGTCTAGAAAAAAAACTGGATCTTTTTCATCCGCAGCCGCTTTTTCGTCTCCCAATTAAATTTCACGCAATTTTCCCGTGTCAGATTTAACCATTCTGTTGGGGTATTTTCCACAGATTTTTTCATGTTTTTTTGCTTTTGTTTTCTTTAACGAGACGTAAAAGACACGTCAGGTAGAAAAGAGCAGCTCCCTCCTCGAAGTGGAGGAGTTTATATCTTCATAAAACCGCGGTTTGTTTTCGGAAAGGAATTGGGAGGGAAAGTCCAGCAATAAAAAGAGAGAGAGAGAGAGAAACACGAGGCGTTTGCAGTCCGGTGAGTGAAACGCGAGCGGGATGGAAGGTCGCGAGGCCAAACTTTTTAAGACTAATGTTTATTTAGAGAAGCGCGCTGTCTGTCCGCCAGGCTGGAGCTCAATGTCTTTAGCAGATCTGCTGTTAGTCCGGCTTTAATGGACCCCCCAGCACCCCCAGGGGATGCTTGTAAGGCCAAAAAAACAGTAAAGAAATGTAAACTGTATTTCACACATTACAGATTTCATGCATTTCACGCTATTTTTTCTCTTTTAACCACAATCCAAACCCGAGAAAGTGCAAAAAAGAGTGTATGAGGAAATAACTGAATAAGTATAGTGAAAATATAACTGAAAACATGTAGATTTCATTGACTCTGAATCCAGTGATGCAATCAATTTATTTCACAAAAGAAATTACTAGGTTCAAAGACAAAATGATGACGATCTAGTATATTTTAGGCATTATTTATTTGGAATGAGTTTGAACAGTTGTTTGTTTGTTTTTTTAATTCTTTAATAGGCTGAAGAAAATGCAGATTATTTCCATGATAGAACTGATGTGTGTGTGTGACGAGTGTACATATGTGTGTATATGTGTGTGTGTGTGTATGTGTGTGTTGAAGGGACTCAGTGTTTTCTTACAGTTTGTAAAATTGAATTAGATACGCTGAGGAATCTGACCTCCGAGCAAGACCCTCACATTTTTTCAACTCCCAGGTTTGTGGTGTTTCTGGGTGTTTTTGTTTGCTCAGCTGGAATCACCATCAAACAGCTAGTCTGTGTCTTCTCTGGCCATCTCTCTCTCTCTCTCCCCCACTCTCTCTCTCCCTCTCTCCTCTCACCCCTCTTTGTTTCTTTCTCTCACGCTCCCACGCCTTGCCACCAACATGGATCTGACAGAGCCACTCTAGAGAAAACACTCACTGACGTACACACACATGCACAATGACACACATACACACTCAAACATATGAACACAACATAAGCTACACAAGTACATATAAAGACACACATGCAGGCATGTATACACAGGCTACACATTTATATGCACACAGATGTGCACATGCACTTATCCATGTAGTCGTATATACACACATGCAACACATGCACCAACAACAATACATTCATAACACTGCTAATGTATTATGGACCATCGTCCCTGTATTTGTTCCACTGATGTTACATCATACAGAAACACTAACACTAATGTGTTTAGTTTTAGTGCTTGTGTATTTGTATTAATTTGAATAATAAATAAATAAGCATGCATTATGAATTATGGTAATATAGGACAAATTTGAACAGAAATATTGACTCATTTTCTTAATTTACACATTTTGAGAAACAGTAGCTCAGACATTGTTCAAGTGTAATTTTCAGTTTCATTTCTGAACACAACATCAGTACACTGACATCATGATTCAGAAATGTCAATGGGTCACATTGCCTCAATGCAACTGTTCTCTTTAAGTCAACTTCCTATGGAAAGATCTGAGATTATGGAATGCTTTCTTTCATGTGCAATTGGTAGAAACATTTGAATCATATAGAAATTCTTTGGTGTATTTATTTTCTGTGCTTTTTGATATTGACAGACACTTTGTACTATTGTGCCCAACTGTTCTAGTAGTAGCAAGTGCAATTGCATTTTTTTTTTAAAACAAACCTTTCCACAGATATATAGGCCACCAAGAGCATTACAACAACAACTGGAGAGCAACACAGGAGCGAAAGGACGCACACTCATGTGAAGTGGCGGCGGCTGCAGAATGCAGGATCGAAACCTCTCTGCAGCTCCATTTTCTCCAAGACGACTCAAAGTGATCCGGCGAGTGCACAGATCTCCTGAGATACGGGCACAATGGCTTGAGCATGTACACACACACACACACACACAGGACACCTCAAGACCCTTAATGTTCCACCACACTCAAGACCCTGTCCCTACCCACCCAAATCTTGTTCTATAGGGGACAACACTGAGAAATAATGAGATAGAGAGGGAGAGAGCTTGGGTAAGTGAGAGAAAGAAAAGAAAGTGGGAGGGAATGGAGTGTAAAGAGAGAGAGTATGTGTGTGAGAGAAAGAGAGACAATAGTGTGTGTGCGTGTGTGCGTGTATGTATATGTATGTGTTTGTTGGTGTTTGTGTGTGTGGAAGAGTGTGTGTGAGACTGTATTTATGTGTGTGTGTATGTGTGACTGCGTGTGACTCTGTGTGTGTGTGTGTGTGTGTGTGTGTGAGGCTCTCGTTAGTAATCCAATAGCAGCTAATCCGGCTTTGTAACACCTTCACTCTGAGCGCTATGTTAAACAACAGAAAGTGCTCACATATGGCCTTTACTCAGTCCACTGGGCTCTAGCTCCTCTTTATCACCACTGTCTCTCAAAAAGGCCGGACTGGCGTGAGTCATTAAGATGGATTTACTCTCATTGTGCTTTCACTTTTAGATCGGCGGTCAGAAGAGGGGATGAGTGAAGGGAAGTATTTTGCGAGTTTTTGGATCAAGCTCTTCACCCCTCCTGCTGGCTGCACTCACCAACTCTTCAGCCAGCCAAGGTGAGCTGTGTCAACAGTCCCCAAAATAAATGTTCTATAACAACTAAAATGGACTCTTTTCAAACACTCCATCAGATCTGGACTGGAGGAAATTGAATTTTTTAAAAAGTCAAAATATATTGGGCTTTTTTGAAAGGCTTCCTTTGTTCCGGTTCTTACAAAAAAACAACAGAGGTGCAAAGACTTTTAAAAATGTAATAACCCCCTACAGGCTTCAACTCTAAACATTTTTATATCAGCTCTGGGGCCTGGTATTAAAACCATTTAAGACATTCTGTGATGGACAAATGTTTAACTGTACATTAACAATCAGATATGATGTAATATTACTCAGTAAGCACTATTTATAGCAAATGAATCAACACAAATTATATAAAAGAACATACAGCCAGTAGTCTATATTCATGCACAAATACACTTTATGTCCAAAAAAACACCAGCTCATCCAACATTTCCTCTGAAATTATTAATGGGGATTTTTTCTCCCCTTTGCTACAGTAACAGCCTGTACTCTTCTAGACTTCTATGTTAGATGTTGTAGCATGGCTAAGAGGATTTGATTGCATTCAGCCAAAAAAAATGGCGAGGTCAGAACTAATCTTGGAATATTTAGTCCTGGATCACAATCTCCTCTCTCAACCCAAAAGTACTGGATGAAGCTCCATCACTACAGAGAATGCAGTTCCACTGCTCCACAGTCCAAAGATGGAGAGTTTATTCCCCTTAATCTGACACTTGCCATTGGGCATGATGTACAGCTGCTCCAGATCATCCCATTCCATCAGAAAAGTCCCAGTACATTTAAGTGTGGATTATACAAAGATGTATGTGTGTAACAAACACCTGTGTCAGCAGTAGGTGCACCTTAAAGTAGCTGAATTCCAAGATAAAAAGGAGTGTCTCAATACCTTTTGACAATATATGTCAAATAAGAATAAAGAAAAGATATGTCCACATTGTAATTACATGTTTCTGGGTAACTACTATCAAACATGGACACATTAAACTCTGGTTATTCAGTGTCTTAGTGTAAGTGCTTATCCAGAATTATGATGAAAATAGTTATTTGGAAAGCAGGGAGCTGGTTTTATACTTTTCTGTACTCATATTCATGAGGTTTGATATTTAGAAGCACCGACAGCACTCATGAACTTTTGGCTGTTTGTACTTTTTGACAAAGGCCAGCTGTGCTTTCTCACAAGCTTTTCTTGGCTCCTATTATTCCTGCTTGTCAGCTTCTTAAACATGTGTCTTACGCTTCTAGATTCAAAGTGACCTACGACCTAAATATGTATTTCAGACTTGTTTCTTTTGTTTTTCACCAAAGCGCCGTCCCTGTAGGGACACCCCTCATAATTCAGCTCCTTTAAGTTGGATCCATTGTTGACACAGACATTCAATGAAGCAACCACACATTAACCTGAGGTCACCAACACCATCCTTGTGACGAAGGGGTTTAAAGCCCCCTGGCAATGGGCTGTAGAGCAGTGGAACTGTATTCTCTGGAGTCATGTTGTGTCATCTGATACCTTCAGGGTGACTCGCAGTGGCGTTTGTGATCCAGAGCTAATCATCCAACACCAGTGCCTGACCTCACTAACGCTCTGGTGACTGAATGCCATCAAATACTCACTGCAATGTTTTAACATCTAGAGTAAAGCCTTCCCGGAGGACTAAGGGTTGTTGCTGCATCAACGGGGGGGACAAATTCCTCAGTTAATTCCCTTGATTTCAGAAGAATAGCTGGGCAAGTAGGTGCCTACAACCTTCTGGGTACACGGTGCATTTATTTTTCATGATCATCTCTAATTTTAAACTTTGAAACCATAAAGAATTCATGGTGTGTGTGGGTGTGGACTACTTATCACTCCAGAGAGAGTAACTCAGGTACTAAGCCTACTTTAATGGTTTTAGCCTGCCCTAATCCTCCAGAAGTGCAGTGTGCATGTAGAGTTATATGCCCCTTGGCTCTTTGTGTTGCCCTTGGAGAACCTTTTCCTAAGACTATTTTCAGCCTAGAAGCACCGTGCTATGGAAGAACAAGTCTTTTTGTGTGTGTGCGCGCATGTGTGTGTGCGTGTGTGTGTGCATGCGTGTGTGTGTCATGGAGGGCTAAAGGTTCTGAAGTGGGTTGTGGTTTTCAGCTAGCAAGTTCAAAGTGAGGAGAGCCTGAAAAGCGGGAAAAGGATGATGAGACCTCTCCAAAGCGCCTTATTTAAAAAATGTTAGGGATAAAGAAATAAAAGCTGGCCAGAAACAATGACGAGGCCCAGCAGCGGAGGGGCTGAAGTGGGCCGAGATTGCCGAGAGCAGTGTGGAACAGAGGGGCATCTGGCCACGCGGAGGGCGCCTCATAATGTCCCCCCGCGTGATTAATAATACCCCCGAGTAATTTCACCCTGCAGTAGTACTCCTTCGCTTTTTTTTGTTGTCACTGATGCATCGTGAAAGGCTATAGGGAAAATATTTCTGCGTGAGTGCATGAGAGATTTTTATGTGTGCATGTGTATATATGTGTGTGTGTGTTGGTGTGTGTGTGTGTGTGCTGTGCTGTGTTGTGTGTACCGCCGGCAGGGAAAGTGACGGAGATGAGGTTAAGTGGGGTTGTTTAGATGTAACAGATGCCGGGGAGCGAGCGAGGGAGTGAGTGCACGAGGGAGAATGAAAGAGTGAATGCGATCTGAGAGCAGCCCGGAGAGAGGGGAAAAAGGGCAAAAACATGAATAGCATAATTGGCTACAAATATCCTTATTCTAGTCATGCACATACACACAGTCTTTGCCACGGACGCGACTTACAAGCTTGGATTCAGACGCTTTTCAATAAGTGTGACAGCATCTCCATATCACTATTTTTCTCCATCCCAAATATCTGACACTTTTAAAGCTCTTATTTTCTCCCTGACCACCTAGTCACACCTTCACTAGCATCTCAGCTCGATACTTTACTGCCACACAAGCCACAGGGTTGTTACCAAATACAGACCTTTCAATCAACAGCATAAAACATTCCAAACAATTACAATTCGGACATTTGAAATCAAGCCAGGTCAAATGTGATAACATTTATTCAAATTCAACTTTGTCATGGTTTGTTTCTGTCTTTTCTGTCTTTCTTACACTTTGTTTCTCTCTCCTTCTCTCTCTCTCTCTCTCTCTCTCTCTCTCTCTCTCTCTCACTATCTCTCTCTTTCTCTCGCTCTTCTGTCTCTTCCATTTCCCTTTTTACCTCTACCACTCCAGCTTCTTTCTTCATTTTCTCTACATTGCAAACAATGAACAAGAATTAATAGCAGAAAAAAGATATTCCTTAAATGCTCTAAATTTCACTAACAATGGTGTGTACTAGGAGACAGAAGTCAGTAGATTTTAGATAAAATGTTGAATTTTCCAGTAATTATGTGTTATTTTGTCACTGTCACAACACAACACAAAGAAGAAAGAAAATTTGTTCTTAACTTGCACTGAAGTAATGTAGAATTCATGAACCATTGACTCACATTTTGACACATTTTGAAAGTGTAAATGACAGCTAATATTTTCAAATTACATAAAATTAAACAGAAGTGACTGGTCCTTTTTTCCAGTCTTGAACAGTCTTTTTCCCAATATTGTAGTGAAGGGGTGGAGCTTCCCAGTCATCATTGCTGTTTTATAAGTGCTGGTGTAGAATGATATTGAATATAATTATATGAACAACAGGGAGCTGACTCTAGATAAACTCAAACTCTTGAGATAGGCGAGGCATACTTTTTCACAAGTTTTTCTTGGCTCACACACGCACACACACATACACACACAAATTTCCTTGCCGTTTTGTCTATTTGTTCCTTTGTTGATTCACTTTTTTTCATCTACAACACATTTCACATGTGTATTTACTGTTATATTACTCCTACCCCAAAGATTACTATTATATTTTGATTGAATGTTCAGATATCACGACTATATTGTAGTCCATCCTTTTATGATGTAATTAATTTTGGTTACTGCTGGTTTTGTATTCTTAGTTGCTGGCATAAGTACATGTACACTCTTGAATACACACATACTACCTTAGAGTGAGAGGTGAGTGTGAGGAAGTCTGAAGAGTGCTGAAATAATGTAAAAGCTTTTGGAAGAAACTAGTATAGGTCCATGACATTTTGTGAAGGTTCATGGAGTGATTGAGAACAGAACTATGTTATTCTGAATAATACTGTATTCACATTCTTAACTATGTAACATTATGTATGCATATTTATGCATTTGGTATTAGGAATGGTCTAGTGCTAGCAACTTGCCTAGATTGATCACGTTGGCCTGTCTCTTTGCGTATTGTTCTACATAATGTAGCAAAACTGGAGGCCTACAGTGGTGAGTGAATATTACAGCATGCATGAACTGTATATTAGTAATACAGGATGAGTAAATAAAGTAAAATACAAAAATGAGTAATAAAGTGAATTTAGAAACCCAGTAAAGTAGTGTCATATTACAAATAAAATAAATATACTTCTATACAAACAGTTGTCAGTAAATAGTTGAAATTTGACAGTGATTTTACAGTGATTTTTACTGTGTGTGTGCCTGCCTGATAGTGTAAATTATTGCTTGCCTACTAGCCTACATCACTGTTACTCTCTCTTTCTCTCTCTCTTCTTTATTGCCGGCAGTGTTTTGGTAAGGGTGCAGGAAGTTTTGGTTGTGTTATTTGTGTGCCCAGAGGATGTGGTGTATGTGTATATTGTGGGAGGGAGAGCTGGACCCCCCATGTGAGCGGCACTGCAGGAGAGGAAGAGGAAGTGAGTCGCTTGTCCGCCGCTGTTTGTCTTCCCCCGCCGGCTGCCCGCCTCTGTCGCTGCCTATTGTAGCTGGGACAGATTGATGAGGAGCAGTGGCAGGAAGCAGGGCTGAGGGAAAAAAGAGAAAAAAATGGCTTGATCTGGTCAAACTTCTCACTGCTCATGCTGTGAGTGCTACAGGGTGAAACACAGTGCCACAAATTACAGAGATACTATAATGAACAACAGTAGCTGCCAAAGTAGATGCAGCAGTTGTGTTCATCATGGGCCTCAAAATGATTGATTAGATTCAGAAAGCTCTCTGAAATATCTCAAAAATGACTATCCACATATTAAATTCTTCAGTTTTCTGGCTTATGGAGAAGCCATACATGAACCTGTCATCATGCCCAGTGTCAAGTGTTGGCCTCTAGCTTTGAGATGCAGAATACTGGAACTGCAAACTGAAAAAATGCATATGTTATTGGATTTGATTTTTAAAAGGCAAATAAACACACCCTCGACAACAAACTTATTAAAAATGTTAATGCAATGTAAATGAACTCATTTACGTTTTTTAAAAAAAATGAAAAAACTTCCAGCTTGCAGTTTTAACTGTTCAAAATTTTAAGAAACAGGTGTTAAGGCGAACCATAGAAGTCAAGAACTGGCTCAGAAAGCCAAGAAAACTTTCCGAACTTGTCAAGTTCCTGCCAGACAGGCAGAGCAAAACTAATATGACAGCAAAGGCCTGAGCTGCAGGAAGGCTTAGTTGATACAAGAATAGTGGTGCACAGTTGCTTGCCGTCACCCTTGGCTTGCTCATCAGAGACTTTTCACACACACTCATACACATAATTTTCTCTCATTTGTGAAGCTG
>JBBPCY010000053.1:0-10575 GCA_037974405.1 Brachyalestes nurse
CTTTCTTTCTTTCTGTCTCTCTCTCTCTCTCTCTCTCTCTCTCTCTCTCTCTCTGTCTCTCTCTCCCCCCCTCTCCCCCCCCCCTCTCTCTGATTAAACAGATGGGTAGCTCTTGTGCTGAGGAGAGCATACGCAGTGCAGCTTGAGGGCTCTAGTACAGCAGTATTTCAGCAGTGTGTGTGTGTGTGTGTGTGTGTGTGGTGTAACAGGGCTACTGTAACAGTGTGAAACTGCGGTTGTAGATCGATGGTCTGTAAGGTCCATCTGCATGTTGTTCTGTGAGCAGCAGGTTGCAGAGTGTTTCCTCTCCTCACTGATCTCTGATCAGACAAGTGCGTTCACTCAGAGACAGCATGTTTTACTCTGACTGTCCGTTAAACTCACTTGTGTTGGCATGAACATCCTCAACAAGTTAAACAGATAAATATATGAATAGATGGATGGGTAACCTGTTAGATAAATGGATGGATAGATGGACATATGGATGGATGGATGGATCGTGTGTGTGTGTGTGTGTGTATGTGTGTGGGAGTGTGTGTGTGTGTGTGTGTACACACACTTACTTCTCAATCTCGCTGTTTTTGCAGGTCCTGGGCGCGGTGGATGTTGAAGCTTCCTGCTTGCTGCTCTCGCCATTGCTGGTGGAAGGCATTTCTGCAGACACACCCATAAAATGTCACAAAAAAAGAAAAAAAAAGTCTGCAATTGCTCCTCAAATAATCATAGATATTATCCATTCATATATTGTCCTCGCCTAAAAAGGCTAACTTACACATTCTTTTTCACTACATTAACAATCACAATATACAACCAAGGTAAATAAATGAATTCACAATTCAGAATTTGATTTTGGATTTAGGCTTGGCCTAAATTTCAGTATTATTAGTTAGTATAACCTATGCGACCAAGTTACTTATAGTGTGGAAAAATTACGAAAAGACACCAAAGCGAGACATACCATCACTGGCCCACTTCGAGAATTCCGGCGTTATCCTGTTGGATGGCATGCCGCCACTGTTGATGGGAAAACCAAAGATATTCAGCATGATGATAAATTCTGAAGATTTAATGAATTAATGAAACCATAGGAGAAAAGGAGGACAAAAACTACTCACTTCAGAACAGCTCCGCGCAGCGCTTCACGTTCTTTGGTCTCCCCTTGGTCTTCCCCAGAACAGGGAATGATATCTGCTTCAGTATATCTGCAAACGCTGGATTAGGGAAACCAACACACTTCAAGAGGTATGGCTACATAACAAATCAACAGTCCAAAGTCCCCATAACTGTGTGTGATTAGTGAAGGATACTGTGCTTTGCCGTACTCCAGTGTGTCATCTCCATCCACGTCCAGGTCAGCATCGCTGTCATGGCTCTCCTTCGTGCTGCACATGGCAAAGCCTGTTCCTATTACACAAAGAGAAAAAGAGTATATGGTAAAATCTTTAAAAGGTTTTTCAATGTTCCCTATACATTCAGTTCTTTATCTACGTCTAACAATAATGGATACCTTCACTAAAGATCCGAGATTTAATATCATGACCTCATCAGGCACATTAACATCATTTACCAAACTCAGCTGATAAAAAAAGAAGGAAGGAAGGCTGTGAAAAATGAACACAGATATATATTGCATAAAGAATACATACTGTTCCATACTGTATATACCAAAGCTTTGTTGTAAAGCATCAAAGCTGCAATGACTGTGTTCTTTATGTGTTGTTCCATTTTCCTCTGATTCACCCAACCCCATCCATTTTGAGGAGGCCAAAGCAGCATTAATTAGATACCCCGACTGTCTGATTGAAGTGGACAAGGCTGTGGCCACACTCTGGCTCAGGGGCAGGTATCACAGGCAGACTGAACAGGGCTAGTGTCAGGTGCCTGTCAAGCAGAGAGGTGCAACACCTGACTGGCACCTCTATAAACCCAGTGATGAGCGCACAGACAAACTCCAGGCTGCGGCTGACTGCTGCCTTCAACTCCAGTTAGGGTAGGAAGGCTAGCTGAACAGCCTGGCGGCTTTTGGAGTGGGGATCGGGGGATGGATCCTGCTGATTGAGCGGTGTTGGGAGACCTCTGCATGTGTGAGGAGAGTGTGAATGAAAAGAGGAACGAAAAAGCAGACTGCTGCCTCCTCTCATCTAACAGACCAGTGCTGGAGTGAATGGCTGTTGCACTGTCCCCAACCACTGGCAGAAGAATCAAAGCCTTCAGCAATGGGAGTCAAAGTGAGAAAGACAAAAAGGGGGACCATCTCTCCCTAGTTCCCTCTGCCTCCATAAAGTGAGCCAGGCAGGCCAGAGAAAGGATAAAATGTGTTGCAAACACTAACCCCACCCCCACTTTTTTTCTTTGCTTTTTTTTTTTTTTTATAAAACAACGCACCGATGGTTTTTAGTGATCAAATAAAAGAAACCTTTTAAGTTTTATTTGGTCCCTGTGGCTGCACTGGCATATGTGAACAATGCCTGAGCTGCATAAATCTGGTTCTCTTCGTTCAGAAAGCTCCACTTGTAAGAAGCTTGCTAGTTGCAAGGGCTAAAGGTGCACTGAAATTTCAGCCACCGAAAAAGTAACAATACATTTTCAGAGAATTTAAACTTTACGATAAAATATTCCTACGGCTGTCAAAATACATTCTTTTTCTCATTACAACTGAAGTCATTGGCAAAAGGGATGCTTTGTTTGCTGTTTAAACAGCACATGCAACTTGGTATAGGCAACTCGGGTAATAACCAACTAAAAGTGAAAGATTCCCCAAACCAAAGATAAAAAAAAAAAAAAATCAATATTTGTGCAACTGTACAAAAATAAATCTTTCAGCACAAAGTACTCTTTGGTCAATTGATGAGATTTTGATTTAAATCTTCTGCTAATGAGGAAGAACACTTTCTCTAGTGTGTGCCTCAACTGGACTCTGCAAGCACCACAGGGTATAAGCCACAGCAAAACTTGCTCTCCAGACTGGGGGCTGAGCAACGACTCAAAGAAGTGATAACATGCCAACAACACTCAACCTCCTGTTCATTAACTGTGGAGATGTGGAGACAAGCACTGAGAAAGATAAAAGAAATCCAAATAAATAGATTGTCCTGACCACTAATGGCACCATGCTAGACCTAAGAACTACCACCACCAAAAAAAAAAAAATCACTGTTAATCCAATCAACTGATCAAGCTATGGATCCTGTTGGGTAGTTTCTAATGCATGGCTAGATCATGGGAGACAGTGCTTGAACATTGATCTAGCAGGCCTGCCTGACCATAGCTAGTTTTAAAGTGGAATCAGGTTTGTTACAACAGAAGCATAATACAATGTTCCAGATCAGTATTAGACAGTGTCCATTAGCTTCAACCTGTGCACAGAATGGTAGGTAAAAAGAATGCCTAGTTTTAGATGCAATACAAACATATGCCAAAACCCTTACTTGCCGCAAGTGAGCAGTGCAGGGCTCTATACCTGAAAGGTGTTTTGGGGGTGGGGGTGGGGGTCGCTGGCTTGCTACAGCAGGCGCTGCCGTTAAGCGTTCCTGGCAGGCAATCTAATCTGTGCTGAAAAGGTCAGTGCTGCTCTAACTGCCTTTCAGCCGCATTATGCACGCTGCCGCACGGCCTCTCTCCGCCTGCCCCCCATCCACTGGGATGGGCCTTCCTCCTCCCCTCGTCAACACACACTCGATCAATACAACGCACGTACACACACACACACACACAGAGGATATGTATCCAGTATTGGTTACCCAGACGCAGTTCACTACTGGCAGAGCGGCATGTCAAGCTGTCTCTTTGATACAAAAGACCTCACCACCCTTTCACAGAAAGTAAGTGTCAAATTAGGTTTGGTTGAGAAAATGATTAGTACCATTTGAGGTATTTTCACTACAATTATTTTCTATTCCGGCAGCCTAGGCTTGAAATTTTTTAACTGCTTTGCTGGTACACAAGGTGCCAATATGCTCCTCACTAGACTCTTTATTCAGGCACTCATCTAGCCATTCACTTGCAGCAGCAAACACCAGTTCAAGAATTAGGAAGTTAAATTGCGATTTTAGAGTAAAATTATGGAGAGTAAGGACAAAAATCATCAGTCTGAGGGAAATGTTTTCTTTAGACATGAAACTGACCATCATGACCATCATAAGAAACATTTGGCCCCAATAATATCAAGCACTTTGTCCAACCACTTGTTAGACAAATCATGTCAATGGCACCTTTACGCTTACAAGGTTACCTCAACATGCACATTACATGCACCACTGTTACACCCCACCTCAAATGCATATTATATGCTAATCAAGATATGTCATGGCTGATACACCATACTAATCTACATGTCACCGCAGGAAAGTGTGACAGCAGTGGGCCAATGTGAAAGGACAAAAAGATACAACAGAAAAAAAAAATTGAATCTCTTGCCTTGTTGCCATGACACTTATCACCCCTTCACAGTATGTAGCATGGGTCAAAGTTCCCCCAATCAGGATGGCATTTTCGATGTCCCACTCGAAGGAGGGAGGAGGCAAGAGTAAAGAAGCCATCTTTAAAGAAATTATTTACAAAGGCTTTAGTGTCCCTTGTGTTTGGCACCAAATCTTCTCCATCTCGTCTCTCTCCATCTCCCTCGATCTATCCCTCCGTCCTCTGTGGTCGTCATCCCTATCTGTTCATCAGACTCACAGCTCTCCTAAGCCTGGGACACAGGAGGGCCAATGCTTCTGCATAAAAAAACTGATCCTCTTCGATTTCTCTCTCTTCCCTCTTCTCTCATGATCTTTTGGTTCAGTTAAAAGCATTTCCCCTCAGCTTTCTTCCTGGCCCTCAGAGAGAGAGAGAGAGAGACAGAGAGAGAGAGAGAGAAGGAGGGAGAGAGTGGAAGAGACAGAGTGTGGTGCTGGAGCTTCAGAGCCGATAGGCGCCTTATCCCATTGAAGGCTCTCTTCAACCCCCTATCTGCCTTCTCTCCCTGTCCTTTCCTGGGGACTGGAGGGATTCCACTACGAGGGTCTGCCGGCCGCTCGAGGACTTCAGCTGAGGGCTTTCAAGGTAAATCCACCTCTCTGAGCACCTAGGGGGAAGGGGTGGGGTGCCAGAGAAGTGGTCTTTCAAGTGTTCTGCAGGCCAGTGAGCCACCTCTG
This sequence comes from Brachyalestes nurse, assembly GCA_037974405.1. NCBI lineage: Eukaryota > Metazoa > Chordata > Actinopteri > Characiformes > Alestidae > Brachyalestes > Brachyalestes nurse. The sequence continues at coordinate 5,136 of JBBPCY010000053.1, forward strand.
CATGGCTCTGGCTCTCTATCACTGTCACTTCACAGGACTGCGAGAGGGCACCTCTCAGCTACAGATGAAAGTCAGAATATCTCCTGCAAAGGCCAAAAGCTGGTCATATTCCCAACTGATCCAGGCACACCAGCTGTCTAGCCAGGTCTTAAAGGGAGGCACTAAGCTGCCCCCCTCCACGTGTGTGGCTTTGTTATTCACCTCTTTTTGGTGCGATCGAACTGTCTTGCCTTCATTAAAAGTGCTGAAGTTTACTAAAGGCCCCTGAGGACGAGAGGCTCTTCTAACTATCAATATGAGGATCCAGCAGTGTCAGAGGGCATACTGCAATGACCAAAGCAAAAAAAAAATAGCTTTCTGGTTCTCTGCAGTTTTTTAACGTTCCATGAAAGACTGAACACAGTTTTGGCTTCAACAACAGCAAAGTCTAGCAAAGAAACTAGCAAGTGAGAAGTACATCAAAACTAAAAAAAATTATAAACAAAACCACCTTTTAAACTTTCAAAGGCCTTGTTAACAGCTGACATTATCATGAGTCTTGGGTGATCCAATCATTAAGTTAGTTCACACCTCACATTAGAATTTGTCTCCACATTTGTCTCCAAGTGTGACACTCTGTAGGTATTACAAAATGCGTTCGGCTCCTTGTCCCAGGAGAATGGAGGGAAGTTGGAACATAAAATTATATGGCTAGACACCGAACCACCAAAGGTCAATGTCCCATTCCCCATCCCCCCCACAGCTCTGTGTGCTGAATCAGGCAGGTCAACTCAACAGCTAAATGTATTTTCCTTCCATTCCGTACAGGGCTAAACAGAGGTTGTCGGAGCTGAACCCTGTGTGGACCATGACCACTAATGATATATTTACAGGGGCATAAAAAAAAATAAACTCAGACATACATTCATCTATAAATGGACAAATGTTTCCGTTCAAAAGGAGTGCGGGACTAACAGGGTTATGTATTTAGGTGCTCTGGAAAACAGCTTACCTCTGAAGCCTCCCTCCAGCAGAGAGGTGGCTCGCACCCTTTTCTGGCCGCACCATTCATACTCTTCGAAGCGGGTGCCGTTCTCCCCCTCAGCATCAGCCTGGTCCTCCTCTATTCCGCCTTCCCTCTGAGAGAACAGGAGCAATGAGTCTCATTAAAAAAAAAACCCAACAACTAATATGGTAATATCCAAATTAATCGTTGCCCTAGAAACAATTCAGAAATCCATTCTGAACTATTTCCTCTAGACATGTACTTCTTTTAGTATCTATCAGGTCTAAGGTGAACAGCTGGCACATTACATGCAAAGTGAATCAAAACCCAACCTCTAAGAATTTGTTAGTATCACTAGAGCTACTGAATTACAGAGGAATAGCAAGGCATGTGCTGCAGCCTGAACCACCAGAGATGTAGTCAAAGAAGTGATCCAAAGTAATGCATCGCTGCTTTACTGTTGTAACCTTTCTAAATGGTAAATCATCTCTTAAGAAAGTTCAGGAAGTCAACCTTGCCAACTCAAACAGAAACTATTCTACATATGGGAAAAGTGCAGAAAGTGTTAGGTTCCTCTCAGAAAAGTGTGAAGATCATACCTCTTCCCCTGGACACTGAGCTGACTACTATTCAGAAAGTGTTTGCACTGTGTCACAGGCAGGTTCACTGTTAGTGGTAGCAGAATCTAGGTCTGTGTGTTTGCATGTGAGGGTTTTGAGGAGGCTGATGTCCAGAGGAAGAAGCAGGCAGGGAGGAGACAGCGTAAATACTAGAGAAGATTCGGAGGCCAGTAGGCCTGGGTTCATGAGGCTACCTTCAACAGACACTCTTCCACATGCCTATTCATTTCCTCCCCAGTCCCTTCCAGCGGGGCGCTGCACAGTGGACATACCTGCCCATCCTCTGGCTTTCGCCGCTTCATCTTGCCAATCCGGGCTGCAGAGAAAGAGAGAGAGAAAAAGAAATAGAAAGTGAAAGAGAGATGTATCAATCAAAAAAAAAAAAAAAGCATTAACAAGCATTTGTGTTTCAATAATTTCTTTTTACTAGACTCAAGCAATTTAGGCTGATGAACTGCTGGGTCCAACCATATTAAGATTTAATGAGAGAAAGCGAGTTAATGAGATGACCAACACTGCCAGTAATAAATATGCATTGTCACACTAAGGCACCTTCATGCTATGACATGAAACATTGTGTCTGACATTTCACTGCCTGAAACTCATAAGAATAAACCATGTTATAACATAACAGCAGAATCATTAAGCAAAGATGTATACTGACAAGTGCGACCAAATATAGGTATATATGAGCAGAAAAAAAGATCAAAAATAAAGACCAAAACCAAAAATAAAGCCCACTCATCGGGTTAGTTTTCAGCCCTATCCAGAGTACGATGGAGAACTGCACTGATTCTATGAGGCAATGAAAAAGAAGGCCCAAGGCCTTTGCGGCCAGCCGGCAAACCCTAAGACTGGTGTGTGAATGACCGGGCGGCTAGCTTCCTCTCCCCACGTGCATAATTAGAAATTTAACGCAGCAGAACAGAGCCTATTGCGCCGTAAGTCTCTGTCGCTTTTTCTTAACTGCAAATGGTGCGCGGGGACATTAATTTTTAGGGGGCCGCAATTGCCAAGAGAGGCCGAGGGGGACTCGGGTGGAGGAAGGAGGACGTGTGATAACTTCAGGGGGAGGCAGACTGGCAAAGAGAGAGAGTGAGATAAGGGCGATACGGGTCCAGTCTCGTAATCTCAGAGTGGACGATAACGGAGGGGGCCGCTGGGTGCTATTAAATGAGAGGAGAAAAAGGGAGATTAATTAGAGAGGGCAGGAGTTTTCCCAGCCAGCGTCTCAGATGAGAGGTGAAATACGTGGAGAGGGGCCGTAGGTTTAAACAAAGACAGCTCCATTAGCGTCGCCTGGGCTGGCCGAGGGGTTGAGGGGTGGGGGGGGGTTGGGGGGGATCTTACCGTATTGAAGGCAGCATGGAGCTAAGGGCACACCTCGGGGCACTGGGGTGGGGGAGCTTTTGATGTTTTCCTTGCCGTAGCGCCTGCACCAGCAGAGGTCATCGACTGTTGACATATCAAGAAGCGAAGGGTTAAAGAGATCCTCTGCTCGGGCAGGCGCTACAGACAAGGGAAAAGCAGAAATGCACCCAACATGGAAACAGCACATGGTCACTTTTATTTAGGCCATGTTCTGACCGTTTAAACACAGATGGTCAGTTGTCTGAACCTGGGCTATGATCCGTCAGAGCTGCGACTAACAATTTGTGTAATCAACTATATCATATAATAACCTAATTATGTTTTCTTCCTTTTCTCCCTTCATTAAAAGTTTCGTCTTTTTGACAAGCACTTTTTTCATTAATAATAAACCACTAGAAGAAGTATCACCACAAATATTTCCTATAGTGTATTGCAGGGATTGCCAACTCCGGTCCTGGAGGGCCGGTGTCCAGCACAGTTTGATGGTGGTGCTCCTCAAACACATTCACTTAATTCACATTCGCTGTTTCTGAGCAAGGAAATCACCAAAACGTGCTGGACCACAGCTCTCCAGGACCAGAGTCGGTAATCCCTGGTGTATTGTATCTGTCGGATTAGCAATGTATTATATAAACACTGGAGATTGTACAAATCCAGGTTGAGATAATTTCTTAAGGAATGTCATGGAAATGTTAAAGTCCTATAATACAGGTTACCTTCCCAGACTCCTTGCTTTACCTACATCTGTTGTTTATGGGATTAAAAAACCTCTTCATTCTGAAAAACATTTAATACTATTCCCATTTAACTGTCCACGCTGTCAGGGGTAAAAAAAAAAACCTGTAACGAACCCAGCCTTCTCTTTCATAGTGCAAATACGCAGCTGATGTGGCAAGCTTTGGGCAAGATCACACCACGAGTGGCATACGCTGTGAGGAGGGTTTCGCCACTCTAGATCCTCACAGACGCCAAAGCAGGACAGTGTGTCCTTGTGGCTCACAGGACCAGCAGCACCTTCAGGCAGTCTCTCACTGACAAACAGTACAGACAAACTTGACAAGTTTTGCAGGCCAAGATTCAGTATGTTCTTGTGAAAATCAAAAAAGTACCTAGACACCACTACCAAGTACAGACCAGAAAAAAGAGCAATGGATTCACAATCAGACCTTTCAGGTCTGGTTATAGTGTACAGGGCTGTGATCATCACAGACTACTGGCTTGAGCCTCACACAACTCTCTTTACTGTTAGAAGTGTAAAAGAACTGATTTTGCTCAAAATTGATTTCATTCTGTGAAGAAGCCTCAGGAACCTAGACTGCAGGAATCACATTTCTTACATTTTTATTTAGCTAAAGTAAAGTGGCCCCTTATAGTCACGTGTGAACACAGCACAGCACAGCGTGAACTATATGAAATTCTTTCTCTGCATTTAACCCATTCACCAAGCAAGGCAGTGGGCAGACAGCGACGCAGTGCCAGGGGAGCAGTGTGTGGGGACAGTATCTTGCTCAAGGGTGCGTCAGTGGTGTCATTAGCAGTCCTGGGATTCAAACCCATGACCTTCTGATCGCAACTCCCTAACTACTAGGCCACCAGCTGCCCCGAAACCTCTTGATCCCAAGTGTACCTTAGTGGTGCCACTGGCAGCCCTGGGATTCAAACTCACAACCTTCTGATTTCGGGGCAACTCCCTAACTACCAGGCCATCAGCTGCCCCAGGTGAAAGAAAGATAAGGAAAAAAAGGCCATTAAAACTCTCCTGGCACAAAAAGATTGGTGGATTTGAATTTAATAGAAAACTTTGTGGAAGTAAATGGGTTTGATACAGTTTGCTCCAACAATAAAGCATAAAAACCTATTTTAGTGGAGTAATGACGGTAGTACCTACCATTTAGTCTCGTCTGCCTGTTCGCCCGCACCCGCAAAAACGTCTGCAGGAGAGAAAGAGAAGACAAGGACTTGTGAGTGAGTTTACACAGTTGGCGCAGTGTGTGTGCTCGGTCGGATTGGAGCGGATTGGGCATCACCTTCCCGAGCTGACCGGGGAGACCTACTTCTCTCTTTCCGTTTGTTTGCACCTCCTCTTCCATTTCTATTGGTGTGGCGACAAAAAAGAAACAGTCCCAAAACGCATGTCGTCAGGTGGATTGTGAGGTGTTTCTCCTTCTTCGCGTGCTGGTTAAGAGCAGCGTTTTGAGCTTAAGAAGGATGCATAAGGATTGTAAACATTGCTGTCACTAAAGACGGCTCTTCTCATTGCGCCGACGCCATGTTGCTACGGGTCACATGACCTGTGCGTCAGAGTAAGGGGTGTAGTTCCTGCATCCGCCGCTAGAGCGCAGCAGCGCGCAGACAGAGACGGACAGACCTAAACTGTCATATCAATCAATAAGTACCGACTGATATGTGTAATATTTGGTCTATTATATATATATATTACATGTGTGTGTGTGTGTGTGTGTGT